>CM023457.1:83468614-83899967 GCA_013339765.2 Haemaphysalis longicornis | reverse complement strand
GAAAATGCTAAATGTTACACGTTAGTTCCGTCAGAACCAGGTCGCCATGTTCCGCATTATACTCGTTAGATCGCTTCCCCTGTTCTCGCTGTTAGTTTATTTTCAGTGGAAACTGTAATTGTTCGTCTCTTGGTTTTTAGAGGAGGTGCTGGTGGCTAGTGTTTCTCTCGCCGCGGGCGCTGTTCATGCCTGGTGGTTCCTCCTTTTCTTGCGGTCTGCTGTCAAAAAGGAGCATCCTCTGTTTCTCAAAAAACCCCAGATTACGGGGCACTGTCCGCGCATGCTGCACGTGCGCACGCTCCGGAGAGAGGGCTCGAAAATGTTCATGTGGCGTCCAGGACAACGCGATCCTTAAACAAACATCACGCAGAACAGGGAACGCTTCCCTAGCAGTGAAACGGGGCACATATGGTCAATGCAGGCAGGGTATGCTGGCTCTATCTTGAGAATCAATGCAACAGCCCGTGGCTTCAGTGAAAGCGACGAGCTTCATGGAAACTGCTCCCAGATGCGGGAAGGGAAAAAATGCCACTGGACGTTCTTGACAATCCAGTTTTACTAAGCAAGCGGCCCGTGCGATCATTTGAAGTGGTGCATCCTAAACTCCATTGGGCTGTTCACAACCTTCACACCAATAAAGAAGTAAATACTCTTGAAAGCTTCGCTTTACTTGTATTCTCAAGTATGCATGAAATTTTTATTTATTTATTTATTCAAAGTACCCCTAAAGGCCCTCACGCAGGAGGGTATTACATAGGGGATAGTCAATGCAGCAGAAACAAACATACAAACAAAAATATATACACTGGAAGAAATAGAACATAAAAAGGACAACGCATGCGCGAACCCAAAAATGATAACTGTAATGTTAGCTCGAAATAACGCGAAAAAAATCAATAAAAGCAACAACAAACAAAACATTTTAGAGAAAGAACAATCTGTCAGAAGTTATACATTGAAAAAGCGATAGTTTGTTTTTGATGCCCCACTTCCGTGAGTATTATTGATTAAATTTAACAGCATCAGTGACGGTGGGTATGTGTGATGGCAATGCATTCCAGTCAATGATTGTACGAGTAACGAATGACCGAGAATAGTGCAATGCATGGCATGATGAACGCTTCACTTAGAAAGGATGGTCGTGTCTGGGAAGAATGGAAGCTGGTGAAGAAAAGAAATCGTCATGAAGCAATGGGTGGTGATAAAGTTTGTGAAAAATTGATAACCTTGCAGTTGTGCGTCGTTGCGACAAGTCGGGCAGTTCTGCACGAATCTTCAACTCTGTGACTCCGGAATGACGGGAGTAGTCTGAAGAGATGAAGCGAACTGCGCGGCATTGAAGTGATCCGATGTTTATGATTATGTAAGATTAGTAAGGGTCCCAAATGGATGATGCATATTCGATTTTTGGCCGTATAAGTGCTATGTTAGCGAGTTTACGTAGGTGCGATGGGGCATGCTTCAAGTTATGTTTTAAAAGACCTGGTGAGCGGTTAGCCGATGCAAGTATGACGTCAATGTGATGATTCCAGGATAAGTCCGAACTAAGGTAATCACCAAGGTATTTGTAATTACTACAAAGTTCAACTGTAGTATTATTTCAAGAGTACGAGGTTGAAATGCGAGATGCGCGTTTAGTAAAGGACATAAGCTTTGGTTTAGAATTATTAAGGCCTATTATTCATTTAGAGCACCATGAGCTTTTACCATCTAGGTCAGCCTGGAGGGCCTGCCCATTCGAGGTATTATTTCTAATTAAGGCCGTAATTCAATCGCCTGCGGACATTTCGGCATTTCGGCCCCTCCAGTTTAGGGAGAGCTTTTCCGTCCGTGTTATTTTGGTCGGCGTCAAAGCCGGAACAACATAATAGCTCGCGGGAATGGGTCGCCGACAAAACAGTAGGCGCATGAACAGCATAGCGTCACAACACCAGACGTACAAAGCACTCACAAAAACACGCAATTCATTCATTCATTCATTCATTCATTCATTCATTCATTCATTCATTCTGTGCTCCTCATCCCGTCCCACCAGATAATCTTTTTGCTGGTAACTACCATGTATACCTCACTAATAACGCCTTATTGAGAAGGACAACAATTCTTAGCTACTAAAATGTAAACCGATTTCCCGAGGACGTAAGATCGGCTCATAAATTTACGAAAAAGAACATTTACGTGCCTTCCTAAAGCGGCGCTGCAACACTTACCACCGACTACTCTGAATGTATTTTCGGGTTGAGTATATTGTCCGAGCTGCCTCCTCCAGCAATAATTGTAAAAATTCGTCTACGATCCCCGAAACTACGCTACATAAAAAATCGTGCATAATCGTTCCCTGTCAACTCGACCACGGTCTACGCGGCGAAATATGCCCGGTCTCTTCCGGAGACGTGGTGGCTCGTGGATTTCTCTTCACAGCATTCGAGATATAACAGGCTGGGGAGATTTCTCGTTTTCTCCGCAATGTGGAGTGGTTCATTTCCAGTCTGTCGCAACAAAAAAACCGGCATTAATGCCTGCTCGTAAGAAAGCGCTCCGGGTGGTGGAGGTTTTATGAAGCAATAAACGTTTGTTGTCAAGTGGTCTGGTTGAAAGGAAAGTATTGAGTTCATCACTCAAACTCCGCCTGCACTCAAAACATAAAAAAATGCCAAAACTGTGCAAACAGGTTCAGGTATAGAAGAGGTGATTGTACATTGCCAACAATGGCGGGTTGTCACAGCAAATGCGAGAAATAAACCGTGAAGTTTCCCTGCAACATCCAATAGTACAACCGCGGCAGTATGACGAAATTACAGTGTGCCTAATAAAGGAAAATTTACGAGACCGCAGTTAGTTTTTTAACGTCTTTCGCTGCGATTGGCGAGCGTGCGGGTTCACGTGCACGTCTATTATTTGGCTCCGGTATTCCTTGAAGTGTAATCTTAACGACGAGCAGGTATATTTGCACTGATCCAAGAGTGTCGCTGGGTGCCATTTTTAAATGTCCGTCACTGCTCACAGACAATCCTGAAATTGTAGCTGTAATTGGAAATTTCTCCTTTTCAAGTATCACTATGTCCAGCAAAAGTTTACTGCATTGCTGTTATTCTTCTTTGACTTTCTTGGCATTTTGCACAAACGTGCATGTCTGTTTCAACTTACGATTGCTTGAGTGTGTGCACAGTTTTGACTCAGTAATGACCTCATGTTCATTTCTATGTTCGCAATATTTTCACAGCTTGTCTTCTGGTCCACTACATAACGAAAAATGCAAGAAATTGTGGAACTAAAATATTTGAACTAACTTTATTTGAATAGAAATAAAATAAAATAAAACAACTTGCACAAGGACAAAAAGAAATAATACGCCAGCTTCAAAATCGCCTCTATGCAAGCCGCTTTAGTTGGCATTTCTATACTGGTTAAGAGGGTGCAGAAACATTTTTGAACCAGGAAGATGCTTACATGAGTTTTTTTTGGCATTTTATTTCTTTTTCTTTGAAAAAATTGCAATTTCGTCGCCTGCAGACAACTGCGCTGAGGACTATGCCAAACTTAGCATTTATGTAAGCAGCTATTAGGCAAACTGAATCAAATAATCCTAACATATCTCTAATATGTTTGTTTTATTTGAATGAATAACCACTTTGTCGTACTTGCCGTAGCAGAGGACACACTATAAATTTGTACCTGTTGAGCCTCCTTTCATAAGCTGACCCTCTTTCCATCGCCATAATGTCTTTATACTTTATGTTATCCGTTAGCCTTTTGAATTTGACACCAAAATTTGTTTACTTCTTTTAATATTTTGTTGTCAATTATGGAGCGCCGCGCTCAGAAGCAAGCCTGATAATGCTCTAGAATACCATAACACTACAAGAAAACACTAAGCACATGATGATTTTTTCAGCCCCGGATATAAGGCGCTCCTAAGGGAAACCTGCCTAGCGCTGCTACTTAGCCATGAATCTTTTCTTTGTTGTAGCACAGCAATGATGATTGCCTGTTTATATATCTTTTACGGCGATCAAGTTCGTCATAGTACCGTAAAAAGATAAGGGATTGTTTCCAAATTGTCTTTGTGTAAATTTGTAATTATGTCGTATTTTCTTGTATCCGACCCTGTGGCTTCCTCCCACATGAGCAAAGAGCAATGATAAATTTTTGTGTTGTTAATGGCAAAGTATTATGTTCGCATAATGTTTTCTCGCTGTGAAGAAGGTCGCGTAAAGCGAACCTTTTAAGATTGCGGTTGTCGTGGCGGCAAGGAATGAGGTTTAGAAACTTACCATCTGAAAAATACTTAAAAACGCGTTTGACAAGAAATATTGGATAGTTGTCTAAAATACGTGACAGGTGTTCTAGAATGTGTTGCCTGTGGAGTTTTTGAGAGAGGTTTTTATGAAAGGTAGAGTTTAAGGCAACGAATGAAAAGTAAAAGAAAGGTTTTCTAGAATGTGTCTGGATATTTTATGGAAAGTTACTGAGATCGACCAGCATTTGTTTATTTTCTGTTACCATTGCTCCCCATTCCTTTCAACCATCGTGATCAGTGGTCATCCTTTTCTAATAAAGGTTCACTCTCGCTCTCTCTCTCTGTACGAGGGTAAAAATACCAAGAAATTGTCGAGTGCGAGCACTAGAGCGCGGGCCTCTCGGCGACCGCCGGGCAGTTAACAAAACAGAGAAAACCCCAGCACTCTTGTGTGCGTGTCTCTTGATGACTGCCCAGCGTCACAGGCGCACGTTTTCCATCCCACCATACCTCTTTGGAAGACTGGGCAGTATCGGCAAACAAAAAAGAACTCCAGCGCTCACCGCTATCGTGGCAACGCTTGATCGAATAGAGAAAGACAGGTGATAGTGTATGCCTCTCCAAGGTGTTGTCAAATTATTATCACTTCTAAATGAATCAACGAAGCTCATACTTGTAGCAACAATAATGGAATAAAGGTCGTTGCTACGCTTCCAAGAAGTAAATCGCCAGCAATCGTAGACTTAATCCATCGCGATTGTTGTGAAGTTTCGTACAGCTCGGCCACCTTCAAGTCTTACGAGTTGGTAAGCTTGCTTACATTTTGGGTGGTAATACCAGGGGCAACACGCACGGAGTCGTTGTATATTGTGTGCGTGTGTATTTATTTCGGACGACGATATCATTTACAATAATTAAGATACCATACTGCTCTGCCGTAACCATACTCTTTTGTGCATTTATAGTTCGACCTATAAGAGGGTTATGTTCTTTAGCAGCACAGGCCCCAAATCAGGGAGTTTTAGAGGAATTTCTGCAGAAATGTTTTTACTTGTAGTGGTCTGCAAACAAAAAAATGGCACAAAATCACAAGTATTTGTACACAGTTTTTGAGTGTTTTTGAAAGGTAAATCCTGCACTACAGGGCGAAATCGACGTGGTGTTAAACAATGGAAAATTATGACGTGTACAAGTTTACAAAGAAGGCAACAAACACCCGAAGCTTCATCTCTCACTGGAAATGAGAAGGGCATAGCAACAAATGGCCGATTCAAAAAGAAATATTCTGTGGATGTATCGTCGAGAACAGGTTTGAGAGGATGGTTATAGATTGATGAAGATTTAAAGGCTAAACGCAATCGCATGAATATTCACTGATATTCGGAAACACCGTTTGTTGCACTGAACACACATCCCTTTGTACCGGGATAGTTCGAAAAGCACCCCTTGCGGATCTAAGCCTCAGGGTCACCACTGGGTCCAGCTAATTTTGCCCTGTGACTTTGGCTGACCCATTAAAAAAACTTTTTATTTCAACCAGCACCCAACCAATGCGCCATGACAGCGCAGCAAGAATAGTTTGTCAGTGCCATAAGGTTCGTTAGAGAAAACCTTCATAATATTTATTGTATATAAACATTGATGCTTAAGGGGTTTGATCTGAGAGATGAATATGAGTTTGATGTACAACACAGCACGTGAACACTTGCGCTCTTTTTAGGGGAATTGATCCACCATTAAATGTAATATCAGGATCTGGCTGTATACCGAATGGCTCCAGGTCTCTGAGGATCCCTTATCGCAAAGCTGTGTCATAAGTCCTCTTAAGGTCAAAAGACACAGTCACACAAAAACGTTCATGAACGAAGACATTCTTATGCACAAATATAATGCTAGAAGTCGATCGTTTGTGGATTACTCCGCCCTGAAGCCAGCCTGCGACATTTCCAAGGACCATTGTACGCCCAAAAGTCTGCGAGTCTCCTAACGATCATCTTCTCGAAAAACGTGCACACGCAGATTCTCACAGTAATGGGATGGTACTATTTATTTATATATTTATTTATTTATATATTTATTGATATACTGCTACCCTGATTGCCAGGCTTTAAGCAGGTGTAAGAGAAAGCAGTACAAGAACATTCACAAAAATAAAAGCAAAGGGAAAGACATGTCGAGTCATTATACAACGAACAATGCTATAGAATATCGACATAGTTATACACACACTTGTATGTGCATAAGAGCTAGTGAAAAGACATGGTAATGACAAACATAAAAACAATTTAATATGTAGGGTAACAACGTACTCGCTGCAAAGTAAAACAACAGAGAAACAGCTCGCAACATTTTTATCTCAATTCAAACTGTAAAAAACAATTATGGTAGTATTATTAGCAACACAGGTACATTGTTGGAGTCGACCGGGTTAAATAGAAAAGCATTCCAATCAGCTGCTGTGCGCCGGAAAAGGACTGTTTGAAAGCATCTGTATGACATGAGAATTGATTGATGTTTTTGGAGAGGTATCACAGGGTTGAGCGACGTTGGATAGGTTCAATGCACTTACATTTGGTTATGCCGAGTTTTTTCATAATGTAGGAGATATAATTGCTTTAACCTATACCGCTAACGTCGGGCCTCCAATTTTCTCAAGTTTCCTGACTGTAAAAGACTCGATGGAGATGTGCGCAAGTTACAAGAGCAAAAATAAACCTAACCGTGTTCGTCTGCACATTTCCTATCTTATCAATATTAGATTGTGCGTGGGGATCCCAAACGGCTGCTGCATATCGTAACACAGGCCTGATATATGTTTGGTGTTTTGGAAGGACAGGGATGTGCGTGGCACATCTTCAGGTGGTGTGGCTATAATTACCCGAAAATCCTTGACGTGTAACATTATACAATTACGCAACATCCTCGACTCGATTTCTATTCGTAAGAATTTGATAGCTCAATTTTTTTTTATAGCTAATAACGTTATGCTCCCGTTAGATTCTTCCTCATTCCCAGCTATCCAGATACGAATTCGAGGCGCTGGTAAATCAGCTTCCTGAACGCTTCATCATTATAGAAGACTTGAATGCATATAATTCTCTTTGGGGCTCTCACTGCACGGATGCCAGTGGTGGCCTCATTCAAAAATTTATAACACCCTTAGGAGCACGGCATTCTTATTCAAATACAGCCTACATACCATATTATAGGACACAGCAGTTTTTCGAATCCTGGACTTGGCAATTGGTTCATAAGTTCTCTATTCATCTTTTGAGTGGGATGTTGGCACTAACACATATGGCAGTTACCACTTCCCTGCATCACTAACATATACACTTTAAGGCCCAAGCAGTCCACCTTCCCATAACAGGTGTAATGAAATGAAAGAAAACCGGAATATATCCACAGAGACAATAAGACTACAACCGCACATCCGTAACCCAACTCCACCTAGGGGAGGCTACCCAACTCGTCACAGCCCATATCGTCGACATCACATAAAACTCCGATCCCCAGTTCTCCGGAGCCTCGCGGATCGTTAGGATACCCTGGTGGAACGTAGACTGTAGGCAGGCGCCAGAGGCAAAGAACAATTCGTGGGGTATCCATCGTCAGTACCCCACGTGCAATAACCTCCAATCTTTCTAAAGAGAAAAAGCTAATGGGAAGCGTGTGCACCCGGCGAGGAAATGGGAGAATTGGTACGCCTTCCTAACATCAGTTACCCATGCACCGACGCACACAACGCCGGGACACGAATAGGACAACCAATAGGACAACCGTGACACGATAAGTCAACCACCTCCTTAATCTGCCCCTTCCCTTGAAGCAGGGGGTTACACTTTTACAGTTAGACATTTTAGACCTTAAATTTAAATATTCTTCGGCCTAATTATAAACTTCTTCATTTATAGTCAAATACCGCATTTTGTGCACAAGGAACGCGTCACAAACTAATTCAAAATATATTATGAAGTCTAAAAACACACAGTCTATAAAGGGGGGGCTGGTAACAGCTTCAATAACTTCATGAAGAAATTCCGTTATTTCAGTTATGCAAGACACAGCGCGGCAAAAGCCGTGTTTATTGGAATTGTCTAATAAATATGACTCTAAATGCTCCATTATGATACTGTACAAACTATGATCAAATGTTATGCAAACAATGCTCGTCAAGTATATTGGCCTACATTTGACAGCCAAAAAGCGTGGTTCAGACTTGTGAAAACGGAAAATGCCACCATCTTTCAGTAATCTTACATGCTGCCAACACTTTTGTAAACAACAATACAGCGAAGGAACGTGAAACCGATTGTGCCCACACGTTTAGCATCTTGTTGGGAAATCCACCAGGACCATCAGCTTTATGTTCCTTCAATGCTTACAGAAGAACAGTTATTCTGAGCTCATTTACTCAGATTACCTCTATGGCAATATTGTCCCTAACCAGTGGACCTGATTAGACGCTAAGAGCTGAAGGAGGTGAGAATACAGAGCTGTAAAAATCGTTGCAATAAATGGAACAGCGCAGGGACGAGACTAAGAGAGTAGAGGTGACAAACACTGGCGCTCTGTTTGTCGCCTCTACTCTTAGTCCCGTCCCTGCGCTGTTCAATTTCATGCAATGAACCAACTAGCCCAGTTTACAAACGCTCCTACTGTAAAAATGATTAAATCAGTTAGTCTTTTTAAGGGCATATACAACCAATAATCCTGAATGTTAAAGTGAGGAAATACTGTTAATATTTTTACCATCCTGTTTCTTGTAGCTCCAAAACTCGGTAGGGTTTTTATCTTCGAGGAAAGGGGTCCCGAATATGTGCTTTCCTTGGAAAATTTCTGGTTTCAAAAAGCTCAGTAAAACTTAGAAAAGATAACGGCGTTAGTTTCTTTCTATTTTTTTGTAAATAGTCTGTCTTGTACTATAAATTGAGGAAATTTCAGCGTTAAACCAAGATTTACTTCTGCCGCGTCAGGGAGACTCTACCCGAGACGGCACAAAATGATCACGTAGCTGCAGCATCTTAGACTTAAAATTTTACCATAGGGTGTTCATGGTTATTGTTTAAGAAAATGCTTGAAAATAAAATCTAGGTGTGTAAAGCTAACTATATATCAGCAATTCTTGCTTTTGCATAGTTAAAATTATTCTGCTCTTGGCTAGTGGAACGTGTTCATAAGTCACTGTCATTTCACAAATAACAACTTTATGATCAATATTTCCAGGTAGGGTCCACGCAGACTTCCTACAAACCAATTTGTAGTCAGTAACAAATGTAAAACGTCGGCCCCTTCCCTTGTACGCTCTGTCACCATTTGGGTTAGTGCAAAGTTGTGTAGGAAATATATTATGTGTTTCTTTGCGGCAGAATACAAGTGAACCTTGGTTCCATCTTGCTTTTTCCAGTTAATCTCAGGTAAATTAAAATCTCTGCCTATAACGAGATGGTCTGTGACAATCAAACCTAATACGTCATAAAACTCAGTCAATATTTCGCTTGCGCTATCTGGAGGCCAATAAAAAGAGCAAAAAGATATCGTCTTCCCATTTGATAATTTTATTTGATCCCGTACGCATTCGCATTGACCAACGTCAACGTCGGTATGGCAAGAACGAGCGGTTTTTCGCACTAGTATTTACATCCCATCCGTGGCTTTGCGATAGAACGTCTTCTCCAGGAACCGCATAAAACTACTGCATTCTTGCCACGGTTCCGCGATGACAACAGAACGCTGGGTTAAGTAAAGCAGAGTGTAAAAATCGTCAGTTTTATTTTTGATACTTCGGCTGTTTACAAGAAATAAAATGCTTGTAGCGGAATTCTTTCGGCATCAACTTTTTACCACGACCTGTTTTACACCTTTGTCGTAGACATACTTGACGTCGTTTAAGAGAACCACGTCATATCTTTGCACTTGGCCCTTCAATTGAAAAGGTTCAGCGCCAATTCCCAAAGAATATTTCGCTTTCTGCGCAACGTTTCTGCAAAATCCTCCGAGAAATAATGTTACTTTATTTAGGTTTTTTCCAGTTTCCTGGACCAGTCGTTTCTGTTTGAAAAATGCAAAATTAGCAATTAGTGGGCGAACTATTCCTGCGCGATCTTTCCAAGTCTATGGGCTCTTCTTTTGTACACGGCTGACCCGGAAGTTTTGTCACAACGTTCAATACATGTTTTTCAGATTCAACAGGAGTTGAATGGCTTGAGTGTGAGGTACACCAAAAAAATAAGATTACAACGTCGACTTCTATTGTCTAAATCAGTAACATTTTTGAGTAAAACCTTCACTTAGGTATGGCGTCCTCACGCGAATTTCTGCAATTGGTAACTGGAGCGTTTATGTCGTCCAACTGAAGCATGCACTTCTCAAGCGACTCAATACGAATATTTAGCTCACCAATCGCAATTCTGCTTGCATCCTGCCCAGCTTCGATACATTAGAGCTTTGCTTACACTTTAGTATGTCCATTTAAACGCAGTTACAAGTTCCTTCCACAGATGGTGTGGGGTTCAATTCCACGTCACCACGTAAAAGCAGTAGAAAAATAGGATGCGTATCTAAAAAGCAACACGAAACATCGGCGTACACGGCAAGGGCTGGAGCGTGTTTACAACTTCGCAAATGCAATATAGGGTGGAGCCGGCAATCCTTCAAGATGTACACGAGACGACTATTCAAAACAGCGAATAAGCTGCAGAAGCAGAAGGAAACGCATGAAACGCGAGATCGTTGAGCCGTTCGCATTAAATCCGCCGTACCTATCCAGAGCCGTATCCATTAGTTCCTTGGGCGGCATCTCGCACTGGTTGGACGCCGCAGTTGGGCATACTCCGCAGAAGTCGTGATCCTGGCTTTTCGTTCAGTCGGCACATTTTGATATTTCGTCGTACTCTCTGGAAGCTGATGGTAGATCACGCTGGCCGGAAGCCGCAGCTGGCATGCTCCGTAGAAGTCGGGCTTTTCGTTCCGTCGATGGAGGGCAACGATGATTCCTAATGGGTTCAAGAGAGGATTACAGAGGTGTCGTCTTTGAGTCAGCCACTAACACACCGCTAAAAATGCAGACCTCTGTACATGTGGGGCTCCGCCTGGCGTATGGCGCCTTCCGCCCTAGTCAAGTCGAACGCCTGTAGGTGGAGTCTAACAAATCGAGCCTAGAACGTGAACGCGTATATATGAACCTGCAATATGCTTTTAAAAACCAATCAATGCCTCACAATCCCTTTAAATGAGATTTTTACAATACATCCACATTTCAAACCATTTTTAATCGCCTCTCCATCTCTCCTCCCTTCCTTTGAAGAGCGACAGAAGAAGAGCCACAGCTTGATGTCGTGTTTTCAGACACCATCAAAACCGCCGCTACCGAACCTCCGTTACCGAATTATGCACCATTATCGTTGCAAACGCCATTTGCTAACCTCTCGAACACGGCATTCACTCGCAGGCAATTAACTACCTAGAACAGCATAACTATATCTTCAAGCACCGGCACGACTTTCTGAAGGGCTACTCGTGCGGCACTCAACTTGCCGGGGTCATTCACGATTGACATTGTTTTGTTAACGCGAGTATGCAAACGGACGAACGTTTTCTTGTTTTTCCAAAGCATTTGACCGGGTCCCTCATCACAGGTTGCTAATCGACTTAGCATATCTTAATATCCACCTGCTTGTGCTCGCATAGAATAAAGATTTCCTTTAGAAGAGATCATTTCACATCCGTCAATAGCAGTTTTTCTTCTTTTGGGGTAGGCAAGACGCATATCAACTTTCTACTCATGAAATATAGCTGCAGTTAAACTTACAACTACTTACAAGTACCTGGGTGATCTTAGTTCGTAGTTATCCTAGCATCATTACATTAACGTCGTATTTGAATCCCCTAACCGCTCACTAGGTTTTTTGAAACATATTCAGTCTTTCCCCATCACACCTAGGTTTACTTGCTTACACCATACTCACACGGCCAAAAATAAAAAATGCATCAACTATTTGGGATCCTGACCACACTTTTATAATTAACAACATAAAATCACTTCAAAACCTCGCAGTTGGCTTCACCTTCAGTTCATCTTGATCTTCAGGAGAGGGGGAGGAATAACTTTACTAATATACAGAACAGAGTTAAAGGGAGGAAGACGCTGTTACGTCTCTCTAGCGTGGGTGGTGTCCTTCAGTTCCTGATCCCATTGGTCGGGGCCCCCGCCCGTACCCGCAGGACGAGAGCCCGCTGACACTCCAGGGCCAAGCAGCCGGACAGGCCAACCTCTCAGCACTCCCTCGTTGACTTCACTTTGGCTTTTATCCCTGTATTATAATGGCAAGCCCAAACCATATGGTATGTATCTGCCCACTGGCCGAAGAAGTTACAGAAACTATAGAAGGACAACTTCATGTGTTTGAGCTTTTCGGGGCTCTAGAACGATCCCGTCTGCAGCCTGCGAAGATTGCGCTACTCAGTTTTATCCATGCCTTTGACGGGCACTGGGAACGCCTGCCTAGCGAGGAGCAGGTACGTCGTGACCTCCGAGAATGTGGTTAGCGGGTAAGGTACGGACGTACGGTCAGAACTTGGGATGTCAGAGGAACTCTGGGGGGAGACGCTCGGGCGGCTGTGTGCGCAGCCTGATTCACCTCCACTCGCTGGTTGCCAGGTACCCATGCAAGTTGTTTCCTGGTGCCGGATATTTCTGGAATAACATTACAGAGACTGTTTCTTGCCAGGAAAGCTGCCCTACTCATGATGAATATTCGCGAAGCTTGTTGTGAGTCAGTCATTGCGTATGTTGCATCCGAGTTGGTGGCGGGCAGTGCTCTATCCTCGTCTGTTCAATGTCACAGCGTTGAAAATTAGTGTAGAACTGCCTAACTTTTCGCGACGGCGCACAGCTTCAGGGTTCTCACTTTTTCATAAACTTTATTATCCCCCAGTGCTTTATGGCGACTTTTTTTTTCACCAGCTGCCAGCCTTCCTAAGTGGGAACATCATTTCAAAGAGACGCGTTTGCATTGTCATATTTCGAAATATTCACGGTCATTTATTCCACGTACAATCGTTGATGTTCCTGGAACGCATTGTCATTACACATAGCCACCGTGATTTATGCTGTTTAATTTCAGCAATTTAACAGCATCGTTTTTTAACAGTTTTGTGTAACTGTTTTCAATTTTTGTTATTGTTAACAGTTTGTTTTAAATTCACACTTCGCGGAAGTTGGGAATCGAAAATAAAACTGTTGCTTTTATTGTATAATTCCTGACACATTGTTTGTTTTTACGCCGATTTGTTTAAGGTTGCTTCTGCAACATTTATTTTTTCCTGTTATTTAGAGCTGATATTACCTTGTCATATTTGAGTTCCCGCATGCGGTGTTCTTTTTTTTAATTATCACAGGAAATATCTTTTTTTTGTTACGTTGACCACCACCTATGTTATACCGATCTGTGTGAGGGCTTTTATGGATATTTTGAATAAATAAATAAATAAAATGAACAGACAAACAAACAAATGAATAAAATTTATTAAATAAGTAAAAATAAATAATAAATGGATAGATAGATGTAATTTCATTAGGAAACGGGCTGGCTCAGAGGCCTATCAGGATGGTAGGGTGGAGAGGAGGGGGAAACTTAAGTCCGGCTCAGGAATTCAGCCTCGCATGTGAGTCCCAGAGAGTACGCCGGACTCAGGCTGCGTGCGTGTGCTGTGGTGGCGAGATCCAGTACTCGTACATCGGAACTTTGCAGCGATGGCGCGTGCGAATAGTGTCAAGTCCTGGACACACCCACACAAGATGCTGCATAGTGGGGTGGACCCCCAGGTCGCATGTTCGAGAAGTGACGTCGGGATGGGACGGCTCAATGTCTTCAAGTTACTGGCATCCACGGCGAGGGATGTAGGCTCGCCATTTAGGAATGACATCATCGGTGAGTGTCGCTACATCTCGAGCCTTATGGATAAAAACCTTGGCAGCACGCGGCAGTCCGTTCGGCAATGGATGTGGGTCAAGAGGTACCGATGCGAGAAGCACTTGCCGTGCACGTTACTTCAGAAAGTCACGCTGGTCGTCATAGTGCTGTAGTGAGCGGACGGTAGTGAACCCGTGTTCTAGCGGCGGCGAGCGGGAGTTGAGAAGCGCGCTCGCCAATGCGTGAGCGGCCTCATTTCCGAAGCCGCACGCGTGGCCGGAAACCCAGGTATCATGTACGTCCACATTGTTTTGTGCGCAAAGTGCGCGTCAACTGCTCTTAATTTGATGAGTTAGGCAGCCGTGCCATGGAATCTGCTGTAATTTTTTGATGGCCTGAAGGAAATATGTGCAAACGGTGAGGCGCTCTTCAGGGGGAAAGGCGGCTTGAAACACTTGCTGCGATAAAACGTCCATGGCTATGTGAATAGCGCGCCACTCCAGTTCACAAGACGTGGGGCACTCCTGATCATCGTGCTGGAGCACCAGGCCACGGCACACGTCACGTTGGGGTGGTAGAAAGCAATGCCCGCGCGGTGGGTGGTGGACTCCCAGGAGGCGTCTGTGAAAATGGCCCCAGGATTGGCATCGGCACAAGCAGCGAGAGCAGATCGCTGCAAAGCGTGGGTCGCTTTCGTAGTCTTTCGGGTAGCAGGAGTGAGCCGGCAGACATTTTCATCCTTCCATCGTGGAATCTTTGGATGAATGTTTGGCAGGTTGCTATGGTGCACGGGGGAGTCCAGCAATAGTAAATTCACCAGAAATAGCTCATGTGCGGCACCGTGAGTGTTTACGCCTCCACTTTTCAATAGTCGCAGCTATTGCAGGACGACGAGAGCAAGGATGGAGCTCTTGCACTCGCGAGTGCCGGGAAGGCCCGTAATATCATGCATGGAAACTCGGTACAACACCTCTGGTTGTTTGGTTTGAGCCTGACTGAGGTCAAAATATGAGGCTCCGTAGCAGTCGCGAGAAGTTAGAAGTTCTACTATTAACATACGGGGGACCTTCGTACCCGCACCTCTACTGCGATAGGAAATCCTCTTATGAAAAGAAGGATCGTCATCGATGTAGGGGCGAGCACTTTAAGCAATGCGTCGGCACCTCCGTTCTTGTGAAACGGCACGCCCAAGATGCGAACCTGGTGAGTAGGTTATCTAAAGATAAGTTGATATGCGAGATCAGCCTCACTTTAACTCTTTCTTCCTGTGACCCTCCTGAGAGAATGTACTGGGTTTTCTCAGTCGATGGGTGCATGCCAGTTTGTGGAAGGTAAGCGAATAAAGCATCTAGGGTAGTTTCAACGGCAGGTAGTGCTTGTTTTTTTTGGCATTCTGCCTGGGTGAGTCCAGACGGTGACATCATCGGCGTACATGGTAAAACGAATGCCCGTAGCGTGGCCGTGAAGGCAATTTGCAAGCCCTCTCATCCCTAGGTGGAATAGCGTTGATGAGAAGGTTGCCCCTTGGGGCATTCCTACCATATTTGTGTAGTGACGTGGTTGGCAACACCCGCTACATATTTCGAATGTGCGGTCATGCAAGAATGCTTTTACCATGTTTACGATTCGTGTGCCTGGACGAGCTTCTTCCAATGCTTCAACGATGGCTTCGTGAGACACTGTGTCAAACGCTTGGCGAAAGTTTACGGTGAGCAGGATGCTTGGTACGCCGGTTCACCGGCGGCGGTGCTTGTTTGCCAGACGTCGCAGAAGGTAGAGGCTGTCGTGTGTGTGATGGAAATGAGCGCATTGTTCCTCAAGGTGGTAATTCAGACGTGTAAGAACCATTCTCTCCAGAAGCTTGCAAAGGGTCGAAGTCAGTGAAATTGGCAGCTTATTGCTCAGCGGTGTTGGGGGCTTTCCAGGCTTGAATAGGTATTCCGAAGGAGTGCTTCCATTCGGGCGGAAGCGTACCTGACATCCAAGAGTGATTTAAGTTTTCGAGTAATTCCTTCTTGCCAGTGTAACCTAAATTGCCGAGCATCATCCAGGTGATGCGATCCTTTCCAGGCGCCCTGCGCTCATTCACGGAAGATATGGCGGGCACCAATTCTTGTAGCGTAAATGGGGACTGCATCCCGTCATCGAAGCTGTGGTACGTTTTCGGTATACCGATGAGGTACGGTATATGTACCGGTGAGGTCAGGTACCAGGGGTGTACGAGGCAGGGGGAAAAACTTAGATGCAGCCATCCTCAAATTCTGCACTGGTAATGCCTTCCTTAGGAAGTATTGCCTGCACGAGATTTATATGTTTGCGCTCAACGTTGATGGCTCGAATCTATGCCAGAGTTTTCGAAGGCCCGTTCTTTCTCCGAAGGAAGCGCAGTTGTCGAGCCATCGTTCGTGAGCAAGTTGCTTTGTGTAACGTCTAGCTCGCGCCCTCTTGTAGCATACCTTGAGAAGGAACACGTAACGCATTCCACCGGCGGGGTAAGCATGGTGCAGCTGCTGCCTAGTATTCCACAGGTTCAGTGGATGTGTATCGGGCGTCCGCAGGTTCTCGTGGACAGAGATATGCCGAGTTGAGTCTTCCGCTGCACGCAAAACTTTGACGTGGAATGGGAAGTTCCATTCGTAACGTTTAAAGTAAGCGCGAAATTTGTCCCAATTGACAGCCTTTGTGAGGCGCGTATGCATTTTTGCGGTTGCAAAACTAAGATCCAACCAAATTGGGAAATTGTCGCTACCCATGGTATTCAGCCCGCATCCCCATTCACGCACAAGACCAGGTGTGCTCCACGTTAAAGGGACACTGAAGTGAATTTGTCAAGCTCCCGTTTTTGCTTGCACTGTGTAGACTGGCTCAAATTAGCACACTTTTCATCGTTTATCCGGTTGACAAATCGGTAATTATTTTACAAAGCGCGAAAGAAGAAAAACTACCATGCGCGGTTTGCGGCGGCCGCACCAACTAAAGCTGTGACGTTGGGAGGAGGGAGCACCGTGATTGGACGTTGCCCAAGGTCGGCAATCAAACAAGTTTCGGTTTCGGTTTCGGTGCCGTAAAACACAACCGATGGCGTTGTTGGATGGGCATTATCAATATCTCAGTAATCATCGTACCGCGCTTCTGCCATGTTTTCGGCTCTAAAATGCGTAAGAAAGCCTCCCAGGACAGCTTGGAATCGTAGCATTCACTATCCGAGGCCTACGCAGGGCATGAACGCCCTTCGCGTCCCCGCAGACGCTCAAATGCCATGCGCTTTTTCCCTATATTTGGAGCTTGCCTCACTCATGCCTTAATCGTAAAAAGCGTGTTCGCACCAGGCCAAGGGACTGTTGATTCTGGCCTGTGGCTACTGCCCGCAAGCAGTCGGTGCTTATGGCAGCAGCACGCCAACGAGAACTCGCTTGCGCGGCAGTGCCAGCCTGCGCGAGTTCTGTGGACTAGTTTGTGGAGCAATGAACGTTGGGGCCCAAAAAAAGGTGAACTCAGTATAGAAAACATCGGCGAAAAACGAAAAAGTTAACTCATAAAAAAAAAGCACGTACCCGCGGCGATTCGAACTTGTGACTGGCAAAACACTTGCGGTGCCATACCCAGCGCACCAGACGACTAGGCCGCAGGGGCTGCTGGCGGCAATGGAAAATGTTAGGTATATAATGTATAACCAGTTTACACTTTTATTTAGTTTTAGTATTTCAAGCAGCTTAGGTGACTATTTGTTGTATTGCGCTAGTGCAGTATGCGTCCCCCGAGTTTCCACAATAGCTCACGTCTAGCAATTGCATTTCGTAGACGGCAAAGCGTTCGCAGATGCGTAGTCGTGCTCGTGACCGCTCTGCTTGTTCTCCTAGCGCAAAAAAGTGCTTCCCGCACCCTAGTTTTACGCTGTACGGTAAAAATATCAGTTGATTTTATTTCCTTAGTACCTATATTGACTTCGCTCACTCTTCTCTCCCTTCAAGAGACCTTATATTTTCCTACTGGCGTACCAGTCAGCGAAGCGTAGCATGTGCGCTTGTGCAGCGCTTGTGTGAAGCGACCTTGACTTGGAGCTAGGTACAGTGTACAAACTAACGAAGTAAAGAAAGGCGCATTCTTCCATTCCCAAGCGTGTTGTGGCTTAGTGGCAACTGATCGAACGAATTGCGACGACCCGTCGGTGGCCGGAGGACTAAACGGTGGGCCGACTGACTCGGTCGCGGAAGGTCGGCGAGCCGTGCAGTAGCGCAGCCAATTGTCAGCTCCTCTCCTGCTGACGTCACACGAAAACGCCACAGAAAATGGGCGAGCGTAAAGAGAGGAGGACAGCATTTTCGAATTGATTTTTCTACTGAATAAATACGCGTAAACGCGCACAGAGTGGTCGAAACAGGGCCCAGGGACTCCCGACTACAGTTTGCGCTCGTAATCCCGCATTGTTTACAAATCACTTCAGTGATCCTTTAAGTCAGGGGTTCTGTCCTGCTGGCCCGCGTAAAGCCCATGTCGAGTTGGGTAAGCGGTGTCGTTCGCCAATACAAGCCCAGCAGCCCCAGTTTCGTCGCCAAAGCGCTTCCCACGAACGGAGTCCCGATAATATCCCCACTCACGATGCGGGGCATTGAAATTCCAACACATGAGTATGACGTCATGCGGATATTGCGCACGAAGACCCCGAGGCCGCGCGGAATTTGCTCACCTGCGCACACTTGGGTCTGGACGTATGTACACCGATATTGCTAGCATTGTCTTGCGTGGTGTCAGTTTCCATCTTACTGCTACCACCTTCTCCTAATTTGTACAAAATGTAGCTGTGTTCAGTGGCGTGTGAGGTACATCACGATGAAAAAACACTACGGCTTGTGCCTGAACCAATCTTTCCAAACTCTCGTGTCTGGCTGTATGCAATATAGCAGGTTGAAAGTAACCCTCGTAGTCTCTAATTCCCGGTTGAGTAGCGCTTGCCTCTTACAGTAAAAGGAGAGCGGGGTGCCTGATATGGCCAAACAGCGGGGTCAGTTCATTGGCGCATGCCTCCAGGCTGCGGCAGTTCCAATTGAGGGCGTCCAGACATCTTGACATAGTGGTTGAAGCGAGATTAGGGGTACAGGTGTTGTTGAGATTGATGTTTCAGCTCATGTAGGCTAAGTTTAACTGGCTGAAGCGAGCTGTGGCAACCGAGAAAGTACCTGATGCATGAATTGCTGCATTGTGTGCTGTTGTTGCTCTATAAGCTGCTGTATTGCTAGTTGTTGCTGACTTCGCATGGCTGCAAGAAATTGCTCCAAGTGAATGGGGGAATGGACAATTCCTTCTTTGGTGGTGCTGGATACACTGCCCACACAGTTCACTTTGCTGGCAGTATTTTCACATTGGGCAAGTGGGGTGGTACTGTCAGGGAATCGTGGCTGAAGTCGCTCATGTTCCTCGATGTGGTTCTGCTCTTTCCGCAATTTTCGCTCTCTGCGTTGCCACACCAAGCAGCGCTCTTTACATTCTTTGGCTTGGTTGGCAAACTGGGACTTCACAGTTTCAAG
Organism: Haemaphysalis longicornis; assembly: GCA_013339765.2. NCBI lineage: Eukaryota > Metazoa > Arthropoda > Arachnida > Ixodida > Ixodidae > Haemaphysalis > Haemaphysalis longicornis. The sequence continues at coordinate 83,880,288 of CM023457.1, read as the reverse complement.
TGATTTTTAGAGTTCTGAAGTTCGTTTTTGCAAGTGCCTAATCGTCGACGCATAGTGCCGCTCAGCTTCAGTTTCTTGTAGTGCCAGTTCCTGCAATGCCTGGTCAATTTCACCTTGGCACGGCGTGATGGTGTTCGAAGGCTTGTGTGGAAGCATGGCTTTGCGAGCGGCAGAGGCGTAGGTCTCATCCTGTGAGACCTCAGTAGTTTCTTTAACGACGCCGACGACCTGGCAAGGGAGGAATATGTGTAAGAACTCTAGCCAGTCTTCTAGAGGGACTTTGTTGCTGCGAGCCGCCATTCAGAGTTGCGGATACCGGACCTACCCTTGCTGGTTCTTTTCTTTGCCTGTAAAATAAATAAATAAATAAATAAATAAAATATGTGAGCAGGCTTGCAGGTACCGTCACACACTTTTTGCGGGTACCATGACACGTCACACCAAGAAAAAAGGTTTTTATAAATCATAACGAGTGCTATGCAGGGGTTTTGTTCTTACCTGAATAAAGTGATAACAACCCTGCATATTACATTATGTACAACGTTCGAAATGATAACGGTTGGTGCGTAAAAGAAAACGTGCTTTATTGAACATTCTGTTGCAAAAACCAGTACCGACATTTGTGAAAGAAATTATACATTTCAAATGTCTAAAAAACATGTGCTAATTTCTAGGACCTCGAAATGATCATAATTATGGCCAATTGTTCTGAGTCCCCAACTTGAAAACACTTACTAAGCATATAGCCCAAAAAAGTTTTTTCATGAAGCCCTTCATCCCATCACTCAGATATGCATCGCTAGTAGATTTAGTTCTCAATTCACATTATTCTAAGCTAGGTCGGCACAAAAAGAATGCGTCATAGTACATACAGTACTTTAACGATTATAGCGTAATGTAACGTAAACTTAACGTGCAGGAAACACCCCGAAACCCCCAAAAACTTCGGAGCCCATTCTACCACGCACACGACATAGGTCCACTACAACACATCAAAATTGTACCAAACATTTCTTCATTATTAATCGGTAGGAGCTGTGGGAAGCTAAACCTCGTCCGTGAAGCTTTGCAATAAAAAGGCGGTTTCGTTGTTTTCACAGATACCGAACACAAGACTCAAGGACGCCGTGTGCACGGGATGCTGCCCAGTTCCCTTGCGTTTTTGTCAAGCTGATAATTTTACATTTGTTGAAGCCTCCTTAATACATTTGACTGATTCGTTTTGGCTTCGAGGTGGTGTTTTTGGAATTTAGATTTTTATGTTTTACGTCTGATTTTTTGGTCTGGTATTTTTAAGGCCTACTTTCATAAAGAAACGTGCGTGTTAGAATCGTGCAAATGGGGGAAGCGTAAATTAAACAAAACAAATTCTAAGATGGCAGCCACTGGTCGTGTTCCACGCAGTTGATGACATTAGGAGAGAAGAAAAGCGAACTTTGAAGCTGTCCCTCCTCGCAGGACGTGTCGTTCGGATACCCTTTATTATATTGTTGTTTTGGTCGGGTTGCTAGAACGCTAAAAACAACACATTGTTTCTATTTCTAGGCAAACACGGAAAAGTATCAGGTGTTCTTGCAGCATGTTTTCGCATGAAATACCGCAAGCGTCACTCAGCGGATGCCGTAGAGACCGATGGCATGATGCGTTCGAGCTGCATTTTCAGGTGTGCGCTTTGTTATTAAAGTTTAAATTATATTAAATCGAATTTGTTGTTAGCCCAGTGCTTTTACGCAGTACAAAAAGAAGAAAATATAATCTGGAAAGTTACTATCGCACAAAAGCACACTGCAAATGCAACATTTTCCAAAAGTTAGCAAGGATTTTTCTGACACAACTAATATATATGAAGCTTGTATGCTGCGGGTAACGTCATCAGAATACCAAACTTTTAAGCTCACGCTCTTTTCTTTGTTTGGTCAATGTCTTGTTTCGAGTAAACATGGGCATATCTAACGTCAAGCTGTTTCAAGACCGCCTATTCTCACCTTGCTTTTTGCTGAAAATTTCAACTGACGTCACAGGGGCTGAATTCGCCAGAGGTCAATGACGTGCCGATTTTCTTATTAGGTGTCCATTTTTGTAAGAGAGGTTAAAATACCTTTCCACGAACTTTCTGCGTGAGCTGAAGAGGTCAATGGGGTGCGAAAATATCCAAAACTCATTTATCCCACAAGCCACAAGGCTGCAAGCTGCAAAAAAACAATATAATAAAAACGTTAACACATCCATACCGGTTTTCATGCATATTGTCACGAAGACAAGGACGAAGCAGTTGTCTTGAATGAGAAATACGTTTATTTTAGCGAACTTGTGCTCTCCTAACAACTCAAAAGAATACAGAGGCGGCGAAGCAGTGGTCAACAAAGTGACTTGCACAGGCGAGTGTGGTCGAATCGAGTGCCCCGGCGTCCGTACTGCAGGCTTTTTATCTTTCGGCGGGCGTGGTTCTCGAAACGTCGATTAGCATCGAGAACATAGTAGATCCAAGAAGATTATTCTGGGCTGTTCACGTTAGGTCGGAATGCTCTCCCTATCACAACAGATAACACATGCGGCACAGAAAGAAAGAATGGAACACGCGCTTCCCTTGGCGCAGAGATAACGCAGACCGGCGCAGCCGGGCGGTAAAAGCAAAACACAAATAAACAAACCCAATGTATGATTCGCGGCAATATGTTGTCAAAAGGTGATGATCTTTGGCCTCTCTAGCAATTACCACCCTCTCCTATGTATTGATTTTAAACCCTTACGTTCATTTCCGCTAGTAAAATTCCTTCTGGGATAAATGAATCCGAGCTTTACTTAACTAAACTGGACTTCCCCAACTTTGTTCTACTCCGGAACCATATGTTGGTACCATTAGTTTTGAATGGTCAGGCAGACCTTTTTTAGTTTTTCATGGTCAAGCCGGCAAAAAAGGTCAAGCCGAGATTTTTTTATTCATCACTTTCGGTGCTATCATAAAAAGAAACGACAGAAAACGTGCCATTTTTTTGCAAACATAGATCGCACTTGCAACTTACGTACAGAACAGTGATACTTTCTAATAGGTTGGACTGAACGATGGCCACCTGTTGGAACAGCCACGCGCTTGTAGAACTTGTGTTCAAGAATCATTAAACCTGTGTTAGTTTACCGGGCAGATAAATAGATTGACAGACGAAGCATCAAAACCATAGACCTAAAGTTTCGTGTTTAGCTAGTACGAAGACTATCCTCTTCGGTTACAGGCTTTGCAGCACTTCCCTTACTTATGCACAATCTTGCTTCCAACAACACGGGCTGGTCTTTTCAAGGGCCTAAAAGGATCACAGATGGTTAGATTTTATGCTGAATCACTAACTTGGATATCCGAAGTATACGCTGGATTTCGATACTCTCGCTAATTTCGAAAAAGGAAGGTTATTCTCCTACTTGCAAGTTACCTTGAGGCTTTCTAATGTGTAAAAAACCACAGATACGTTCCTCTCAATATAATGTGTACCCTCTTTTCACTTTTTTTATCCTGGTACTCAAGAATGCTATCTTGTTAGGGCTTTCTTTCGACAAGGTAGCGTTTCATACCCGAGCTCATTTTAGTGAGGAACAAACGGAAAATATTACTACACTTCACCACAATGGAGAAATTCTGTTAATTAGTGCTACAGGTCAGTGCACACTGGTATTTACTTTGGTGAAGGTCAAGTTCCATTAATTGCCTGCCGTTATTGAAAGTTTTTCTCTAACAGGAAGGGAGTAAAATGTTCACTTTGCTCTCCAAGGTGTTTCTGCAACTCCTCAAGCAAGAAAAAAAGCATCGCCCGCTTCTCTTGAAAATTCCTAAATGACACATCGTTAGTTCCCGCCACAACCAGGTCGCCATTTTCCGCATTATACTCGTTGGATTTCTTCCTATGTTCTCGCCGTTAGTTTATTCAAGCGAATCTGTAGTTGTATGACTCGGTTTTTTGAGGAGGTGCTGCTGCCTGATGTTTCTCTGGCCGCGGGCGCTGTTCGGGCCTGGTAGTTCCCTTTTTTCCTTCCGTCCGCTGTCAAAAAGGAGCATCCTCTGTTTATCAAAAAGCCACGAGATGACGGGGCGCTGTGTTCGCATGCCGTACGTGGGTACGCTCCTCCCAAAAAAGTGCTCGAAAACGTTCCTGTGCGTCCCGGCCATCGGGACCTTTAAACAAACGTCACGCAGAACAGCAAATGCTTCTCTAACAGCGAGACATGTAGCATATGGTCAAAGTAGGCTGCGTATGCTGGCTCTATCAGGAGAATCGAAGCAAAAGCGCATGGCTTCACTGAAAGCGACAACCTTTGTGGAAACTGAGCCAAGATGCGAGAAGGAAAAAAATGCTACGTAAACTTTCGTGATAACCCAATTTTCCCTGCGGCCCGTGCAATCATTTGAAGTGGTGCAGCCTAAACCCCATTGTGCTGTTCACAACCTTCCCACCAATAAAGATGTAAATACCTTGGAAAGCTTCGCTTTACTTGTATTCTCAAACATGCATGAAATTCGAGAGATGCTTTTTTGATTAAGGCCCAAATTCAATCTCCTGCAGACATTTCTCCTTTCTCCTTTCCTAATATTTCTCCTTTCCTAATATCACTATGTTCAGCAAAAGGTTACTGCGTTGCTGTTATTCTTCTTTGCTTTTCTGGCTTTGTGCATAAAGGTGCATATCTATTTTATCTTAAGATTGTTTGAGTGTGTGCACAGTTTTGGCTCAGTAATGCCCTCATGTACATTTCTACGTTCGCAATGTTTGCGCAGCTTGTCTTCCAAGTCCTTGTTACAATGCCTTTTTTCACATTAGGCCATAGGCGGGCAAATGACGGAACTAAAATATTTAAACGGAACTAAAGTATTTGAACAGAAATCAGATGAAATAAAATGAACTTGCACAAGGACAAAAAGAAATAATACGCCAGCTTCAAAATAGCCCCTATGCAAGCCGCTTTAAGGGGCATTTCTGTACAGGTTATGAGGATGTACAAACATTTCTGAGCCAGCAAGATGCTTTAAATGAGTTTACCTTTGCGTTTTATTTCTTTTTCTTTAGAAAAAGCTGAAATTTCGTCACCTGCAGACAACTGCACTGAGGACTGTGCCCAACCTAGCATTTATGTAAGCATTTATTAGGCAAACTGGATCAAACAATCCTAATATATCTCTAGTAAGTTTGTTTTATTTCACTAAATAACCCTTTCGTCGTACTTGCCGGAGCTGAGGACACACTACAAATTTTTACCTGTTGACCCTTCTTTCATAAGCTGACCGTCTTACCATTGCTTTTATTTCTTTATACTTTATTTAGTCCGTTAGCCGTTTGATACTGACACGAAATTTTTGTTTACTTCTTTTAATAATTTGTTGTCAATTATGGAGCGCCACGCTAAGAAGCCAGCCTGAGAGTACCAGAACACTCTAAAAACACAATTAGCACATGATAATTTTTTCAGCCACGCACATAATACGCTCCTAAGGGAAGCGTGCCCAGCGCTGCTACATATGCATGAATCTTTTCTTTGTTGCAGCACAGCAATGATGATTGCCTATTTTCATAAATTTTACGGCCATCAAGTTTGCCATAGTACGCTAAAAAGGAAAGGGATTGTTTCCAAAGTGTCTTTGTGTAAATTCGTAATGACGTCATATTTTATAGTATCTGACCCTGCGGCTAACTCCCATATGAGCAAACAGCAATGTTAGATTTTTGTGTTTTAACGGCAAAGTATACCCATCGCATAATGTTTTCTTGCTGTGAAGAAGGTCGCGTGCCGCGACCTTTTTGTGATTGTGGTTGTGGTGGAGGCAAGAAATACCGTTTAGAAACTTAGCAACTGGCCAATATTAAAAACGTGTTTTTCCAGAAATATTTACTGGTTGTGTATAATATGTGATGGGTGTTCTAGAATGTGTTGCCTGTAGAGTAATGAAGAGGTTTTTATGAAAGGTAGAGTTTATGGGAATGAATGAAATGAAAAGGAAAGGTGTTCTAGATTGTGCCTGTAGTGTTTATGGATAGTTACTGAGATCGGCCAGCATTTGTTTCTTTCCTTTTACCATCACTCACATTCCTTTCAACCATCGTGATCAGTGATCATCCTTTTTAATAAAGGTTCTCTCTCTCTCTCTCTCTTTCTCTCTGTCCAGGGGTAAAAATACCCAGAAAAAAACGACCATGCGCACTAGAGTGCGGGCATCTCGGCGACCGCAAGGCAGTTAAGAAAACAAAGTAAATCCTTAGCGCTTGTGTGTGCGTATCTCACGAATACTGCCCAACATTATGGGCAAATTTATTCAAGCCCGCCATACCCATTTAGACTACTGGGCAGTATCGGCAAACGAAAAAAGAATTCCAGCATTCGCCGCTATTGTGGCAACACTTGATCGAAAAGAGAAAGACAGGTCATAGCGTACGCCCCTCGAAGCTGTTGTCCAAATATTATCACTTCTAAAAGAATCAAGAAACCTCACACTTATATCAACAATAATGGAGTAAAGGCGTTGCTACAAATCCAAGAAGTAAATCGGCTGCAATCATGGACTTAATCCGTCGCGATTGTTGTGAAGTTTCGTACAGCTTGGCCACCTTCAAGTCTCATGCGTTTGTGAGCTTGCTTAATTTTTGGATGGTAATACCTGGGCAACACGCACGGAGTCATTTTATATTGTGGACTTGTGTATTTATTTTGGACGACGATATGATTCACAATAATTAAGATACCATACGCCTCTGCCATAACAATGCTCTTGTGTGCGTTTATACTTCGCCCTATCAGAGGGTTATGTTCTTGAGCAGTACAGGCCACAAATCAGAAAGTTTTGGAGGAATTTCTGGGGAAATTCGTTTACTTGTATTGTTCTGCAAAACAATTGAATGGCGCAAAATCGCAATAATTTGTACAGTTTATTTAATTTTGTTAAAGAGAAATGGTGCGATACAGGGCTAAATCAAAGTGGTGGTAAACTATGGTAAAATATGAGGTGTACAAGTTTACAATGAAGGCAACAAGCACCCGATGCTTCAAGAGAGAAGGTCAGGGCAACAAATGGGCGATTCAAAAAGAAATATTCTGTGGAAAACTCACCATCCCGGATGAAATACGTCGCCGGATCAGGGTAGATCTTCTACCACAAAACATGCACCCTGACTACAACAAGGGCAGAAGGGCGGCAAGGGCTAAAGCCCTCGACGACTTACACGCCCAGGATAGGCACGCTCGCTATGTAGATGCGGCGGAATATCCACACGAAGCCTTCGCTGCCGTCGTTATAAAGGCCACCACGGGAGACACTGTGACGGCGGCAAGCGTCAAGTGCACCGATGCAGAACGCGGAGAGGAGGTGGCCATCGCCCCTGGCCATTACCGACGCAGGCTGCCAGTCGGTGATCAGCGACTCACGAACTGCAGTTCGGAACTACGCCAAGGGCGCATCTGCAAAAAAGCTTTGCAGGTGCTACGCAATGCATGTCTAGAAGGCGCAAGAACTGTTCGAGTGAAGTGGATCCCGGCGCATGCGGGCAAGGACGTGTCGAGTAAGAACGCAAACCACAACGAGACGGCACACGCGGAGGCGCGAGCACTCACCAACCGCACCCCCGCAACTGACCGTCCAACGTGGTTCGGTGCTAAGGACCGAATGACAGACTATAGCGAAATAACCAAAGCCTACCGCCTGGCTCGGAGGACCTTCGCACGTCCGGACCCGGGGTTGAGCCGGGCGGAGGCAGTGCTACTAAGACAGCTTCAAACCGGGTCCCTACCCACCCCGGCTCTGATGCACCGAATGTATCCGGAAGCACACCCTACTGCCAAGTGCCAGCTCTGCTGCAGGGAGACTGCAGACCAGAAACACATGTTATGGAACTGTGTCACGAGCCCAATGGAAGCGAGGTCAAGATCCATCCCGCCACGGCTTGCAGAAGCCGCAAGGAGCTACACCTAAGAAAATGAACACTGGGCCGTCCAGCAGGTCCTGCGGGCGCTCGCAAGGCATGAGACTCGCGAGTCGGCAACGGCGAGCTCACGTCTCGGATGAGTAGCCACGAGGACGACGCCGAGGCCCGCGTCGCGGAGCGTAAAAACGTCGTTCTGCCGGCGTAAACAAAGTTTAATCAATCCAATCCAATCAAGAACAGGTTTGAAAGGATGGTTATAGATTGATGAAGATTTAAAGGCATAATGCAATCGCATGAATGTTCACTGATATTCAAAACACCATTTGTTTCACTGAATACGCATGCTTTGGACCGGGATAGTTCGAGAAGCACCCCATGCCAATCGAAGCCCCAGGCTCAATACTGGGTCCAGCTTTTTTAGCCCTGTGACTTTGGCTCACCTATTAACAAAACTTTATTAATTCAACCAGCACTCTACCAATGCGCTATAACAGCGCAGTAACAATAGTTTGTCAACGCCATAAGGCTCGTTGGAGAAAACCTTCACAATAATTATTGTATATCAACATTGATGCTTAAGGGGTTTGATCTGACGGACGAATATGCGTTTGACGTAAAACACAGCACCAGAACACTTGTGCTTTTTTTTCTTGGGAATTGACACACCATTAATTGTAATATCAGGCTCTGGCTGTATTCCGAATGACTCCTTGTCTCTGAGGATCCCTTATCACGAAGCGGATTATAGGTCTTCTTAAGGTCAAAAGACACAGTCACACAAAACAGTTCGTGAAAGAAGACATTATTAGGCACAATTATTTGCTACAAGTCGATTATTCGTGGATTATCCCGCCCAGAAGCCAGCCTGGGACATTTTCAACGACCATTGTACTCCCAAAAGTCTACGAGTCTCCTAACAATCATCTTCTCAAAAAACGTGCACACGCAGCTTCTCACAGTAATGGGATGGTACCTATTTATTTATTTATTTATTAATACACTGCTAGCCTGATTGCCAGGCTTTAGGCAGGAGTGGGGAAAAGCGGTACAAGAACATTTACCAAAAAAAAGAGCAAAGAGAAAGACATGTTGAGTCATTATACAACGGAAAATACTATACAATCTCCACATAGTTATACACACAGTTGTATGCGCGTAAGAGATAGTTACAAGACAAGGTCATCACAAATATAAAAACAATATAATATATAGGGTCACAACGTACTCGCTGCAAATTAAAACAACAGGGAAACAGCTCGCAGCAATTTTACAGCAATACAAACTGTAAAAAAATTATGGTAGTACTATTAGGAACACGGGTACAGAGTTCTAGTCAACCGGGTTAAACAGTAAAGCATTCCAATCAGCTGCTGTGCGCGGGAAAAGAACTGTTTGAAAGCATCTGTACGACATGATAATTGCTTGACCAATTTTGAGAGGTATGACAGGTTTGAGCGACGTTGGATAGGTTCAATGTACTTACTTGTGGTTATGCCAAGTTTTTCATATTATATGAGATCGTTGGGCCTGCAATTTTTTCAAGTTTGCTGACTCTAAAAGACTTGATGGAGATGTGGGCCAGTTATAAGTGTTAAAAATAAACCTAACCGTTTTCGTCTGCACATTTCCTATCTTATCAATATTAGATTGTGTGTATGGATCCCAAACGGCTGCTGCATATTCTAACAGAGCCCTGATATATGTTTGGTATTTTGAAAAGACAGGATTGGGGGTGGCACATCTTCAGGTGGTGTGGCTATAATAATTACCCGAAAATCCTTGACGTGAAGCATTATACAATTACGCAACATCCTTGAGTCTGTTTCCATTCGTACTAATTTTATAGCTCAATATTTTTTAATAGCTAAATACCTTATGCTCCCGTTAGATCCTTCTTGATTCCCGGCTATCCAGTTCCGACTTCGAGGCGCTGGTGGATCAGCTTCCCGAACCCTTCATCCTTATACAAGACTTGAATGCATATAATTCTCTTTGGGGCTCTCACTGCACGGATGCCAGTGGTGCCCTCATTCAAAAATTCTTAACACCCTTGGGAGCACGCAATTTTATTAAAAACACCCTACATATAATATAGCACACAACAGTTTTTCCAGTCCTGGACTTGGCAATTGGTTCATTAGTTCTCTATTCATCCCTTGAGTGGATGTTCATTCATCTCTTGTGTGGGATGTTGGCACTAACACATATGGTATTTACCACTTCCGTACATCACTAACATTTACACATAAAGGCCCAAGCAGTCCATCTTTCAAAACCGAGTATAATGAAATGAAAGAAAACTGGAATATATTCACAGAGACATTAAAACTACACCGTACATCAACAACGCAACTCCATTTTGAGGAGGCCACCCAACTCGTCACGGCACATATCCTCGACATCACCTAAAACTCCGATCCCCAGGTCTCCGGAGCACCGCGGAATCCAAGGATAACTGTAGGCAGGCGCCAGAGGCCAAGAACAATTCGTGGGGTATCCGTCGTCAGTACCACACGTCCAATAACCTCCAATCTTTCTAACCAGAAAAAGCTCTTGGGAAGCGTGTGTACCGGTCGGGGAAACGGGAGAGTTGGTACTCCTTCCTAACATACATTAACTAATGCACCGACACACACAAGGTCTGGACACGAATAGGACAACTTACAGGACAACAGACACACTGGCTGCCTCTGGTCAGCACAAGAGGAGACACACTCGAAGACCAGGCTAATACACTTGCACCATACTTCCAACAGGTGTCAAGTTTTGAACACTACGCAAACATTTTCATGAAACACAAAACATTTAGTGAAAAGAAGCCTTTGCGGGATAAGTCAACCACCTCCTCCAACTGTCCCTTAAAGGAGGGGGTCACCCTTTTATAGTTTGAAATTTTAGACCTAAATTTAAATATTCTTCAGTCCAATTATAAACTTGTTCATTTATTGTCAAAGACCGCATTTTGTGCGCAAGGAACGCGTCACAAACTCAGTCGAACGTATATTCTGAAGTCTAAAAACACACAATCTACAAAACGGGGGCTGTTAACAGTTTCGCTAACTTCATGAAGAAATTCCGTTATTTGAGTTATGCAAGACACCCCGTGACGAAAGTCATGCTGATTCGAATTGTGTAATAGATGGGATCTAAATGCTTCATTATGATTCTGTACAAACTAAGATCAAATGTTATGCAAACAATGCTCGTCAAGTACATTGGCCTATAGTTACCAGCCAATTATTGTGGTTCAGATATGTGAATAGGGACAATGCCACCATCTTCCAGTAATCTGACATGCCGCCAACACTTTTATAAACAATACAGCGAAAGAAGGTGAAACCGATTGTAACGACACGTTTAGCTCTTGTTCGGTAATTCATCAGGACCACCAGCTTTATGTTACTTCAATGCTTAGAGAAGGAAAGCTATTCGGAGCTCATTTACTCGCATTTGCTCCATGGCAATAATGTCCCTCACCACTGGACCTGATTAAATGGCAAGAGCTTAAAGGGGTGAGAATACAGAGCTCTAAAATTATTAAAGCAGTTATTCTTTTTAGGGCATCTACAACCAATAATCCTGAATGGTTCAGTGAGAAAATACTGCTATTATTTTTACCATCCCATTTTATGTAACTCCAAAACTCCTTAGGAGTTTTGGTTTTCGGAGAAAGGGGTCCCTAAATATCTGCTTTCTTTGGTGAATTTCTGCTTTCAAAAGCTCAGTAACAGTCCTGAACTTAGCAAAATATTATGCCGTTGGTTTCTTTTTATTTTTTTAATAGAGTCTTGTATTGTAAAGTGAGCAAATTTCAGCGTTAAACCACGCTCTACTTCTGCCACGTCAGTGAGAATTTGCCCGAGACGGCAAAAATGATCACGTAGCTGCAGCAACTTAGACTCAAACGTTTTCCATAGATCGTTCAAGGTTATTCTTTAAGAAAATACTTGAAAATCAGATAACTAGGTGTGTAAAGGTAACTATATATCGGCAATATTTGCTCTTGCATAGTTAAAATTTTCCTGAACTTCGCTAGTTGAACGTGTTCATAAGTCACTGTCATTTCACAAAGAACAGCTTTATGATCATTATTTCCAGGTAGGGTCAACGTGGACTTCACACAAACCAATTTGTAGTCAGTACCAAATGTAATACGCCCCCCCCCCCTTTTGTGCTCTATCACTATTTGGGTTAGTGTAAAGTTTTGTAGCAAATATATTATGTTTCTTTGCGGCAGAATACAAGTGAAGCTTGCTTCCATCTTGCTTTTTCTAGTTAATCTCAGGTAAATTAAAATCTCTCCCTATAACGAGATGGTCTGCGACAATGAAACTTGAAACGTTATAAAACTCGGCCAATATTTCACTTGCGCTACCCGGAGGCCAATAAAAAAACAAACAGATATTGTCTTCCCATTTGATAATTTGATTTGATCCTATACATACTCGCATTGACTAACGGCAACGTCGATATGGCAAGAACGAGCGGTTATTTGCACTAGTATGCACATCCCGTCCGTGCTTGTTTCTATCTTTGCGATAGAACGTGTTCTCCGGGAAACACATCGTTGTAAAAACTACTCCTATCTTGACACGGTTCCGTGATGACAACAGAACGCTGAACTCAGATTTAATTAGGCTCCAACCAATACAATGCAAAAAGGCAAAAAATCCGACGTTTCGAAGCCGGCTCGGCTTCTTCTTCAGGGGTGACAGTGGCCACGCTGCAGCTCCATCTTATAGTCTCACATTTGCTGGCCTCGCACAAAGCCCCTCGCTGCGGCACGTAATCCGTGTGTGTACAGTACGCGTCAAGCTTGTCTAGGGCAAGCGAGCGCGCGGCTTGGGAGCATGCTGGTGACATCTGCTGATAGCGGCTGGGTTAGAGATAGCTTGCCATTGCGCGTGCGTGGATCTTGGACAGGCCCTGGCCGGTCGTCATTCAGCTTGGGCCTCTGAAATTCGCAGACGCCACCACCCGCAACGGGCGCTTCTTTTCTGCGTGCGCCAGCCGTAAGCGGTGCACGCAGAAAAGAAGTGCGTAATTTGACGCGGTGCATTATCATCCCAGGGACTTATGTAATCGCACAACAGGTTCGACCGAAAGTGCTGCAGTGAATTCTTGCTGCGTGCTTTCCGTTTCGTACGCTTTAGATTCAGAAGATTGGCGCTCGTTGCTTTATGCGATTACGTAACTGCCTGCGATAAACGCGTCAAACGGCGCATCTATCTGGCCTGTCACCGCTCATGGCTGGCACTGGGGAAGACCAGCGCCCCTCGTGGGTGGTGGCATCTGCAAATAAGAGTGGCCCATGCGAAATGATGACCGGCCTCACCCGGTCCGAGATCCGCGCACGCGCAATGGCAAGCTATCTCTAACCCAGCAGCTATCAGCAGATGTCGCCAGCACGCTCCGGAGCCGTGCGCTCGCTTGCCCTAGACAAGCCTGACGCGCACTGTACACCGAGGGGAGAGTGCCAAGCGAGCGATTAACATTCCCAGGTGTGCGTTGAATATACCACGATTCGAGGAAAAGCCGCTTCCTCCAGTTCGTTTCCCTTTCCAGGATGGCCGTTCCGGATAAGTCAATTTTGTGGTCGACCATTTCACAGTATTCGGCGACTGCGCTGCGAACTCTATTCTGCTTCCAGACGTCGTTCTTCTGTTGCCTAATCTTCTCCGGCAGGTTTTTGGTTTCACCGATGTACGAGGCGTTGCACCCCGCGCACGGAATGCGGTAGACGACCCCGGGTGCCTTCTCTATTGTCGTCCGGTCTTTGGGGCGGGGGAGTAGGCGGCCTGGTGTCGTCGAAGGCTTGTGCGCTATGTGTACTCCTACCCCTTTGAAAATGCGGGCCAAGGCTTCGCTTGTTCCGGGGATATACGGCACCGGCACGCGTTTCAGGGGTCCGGCGGTTGAAGTTCTTGAAGAGTTTGCCAACCTCTTCTGCTCTTTGCGGCGAGTTACGGAGTGAATGAACTTTTTCGGGTAGCCGTTTTTCTTGACGTCCGCAAATACACAGCTTACTTCCTTCTTGCGTTCTAATTCGCACGAGCAAATTGCATCAGCTCTGTCAATTAAAGACGACACAACTGAGGCTTTGTGGTTAGCGGGGTGGGCTGAATTAAAATCAAGGTAGTGGCCGGTGTGTGTCGGCTTCCTGTGAACGGAGAACACCAGGCCCCTGCCTCCTCTTGTCACTTGGGCGTCAAGAAAGGGAATGGAGCCGTCTCGTTCACGTTCAACCGTGAACTGGATGGCGGGGTGAACGGAATTTAGGCGTTTTTTTAGGCTGTCAACCGCGGAGGTCTTCACTATGCAGAAGCAGTCGTCTACACACCGAAGAAAAAGTTTAGGTTGCGGCCGGAAGGAGCTCAGAGCCTTCCCTTCCACGTGTTCCATCGTCAAGTTAGCCATTGTTACAGAGATGGCGGCCCCCATTGCGGTTCCAGTTTGTTGTTTGAAAATTTGTCCATTATGCGAAAAATATGTGCTGCCCAAGCAGAACTCCAGTAGGCGGCATATCTCATCAGCAGTGAGCAGCGTCCTTTCTTCTAGGGTTGCGTCATTTTCGAGGGCAGTTCGGGCCACGGATACAGCCAACGGTACAGAAACACTAGTGAACAATGACATGACGTCGAACGAGACCAGGCTCTCGTTTTCGTCAATGCACACCTGTGACGCAAGTTGCACGAAGTGGCTGGAGTTGCGTACATGAGTCGCCGTCTTCCTGGCGAGGGGGGCGAGGATGCGGTGCAGGAAATTTGAAAGCGCTCGGCACGGGGATGGTGTGAAGTCTACGATCGGGCGAAGGGGGATGCCAGGTTTGTGGATCTTCGGTAATCCGTAGAAACTTGGTGCGGAGCCGTTTCGACAGATCAAGCGAAGGTATAGAATTTTTTGTTCCGGGTGGTTCTTGAAAATCGCCGCGAGTAACTTGTTCAGCTGCGTCTGCGTTTGGTTTGTAGGATCCCTCTTTAACTTCGTATACGCGTTTCCATCCAAGAGAGCCGTAACTTTCCGTTCGTAGTCCTGGCGGTCTAACACCACCGTCGAGTTGCCCTTGTCGGCAGGTAAAATGACAATGCTTTCGCTTTTTGAAGTTCCTGGAGTGCTCGGTTTTCCTCTGAGGTCAAATGTTTCCGATTTTAAGCGGCAATTTCGATATGAGGCCAATCGATTTAGGTCTTATTTCATCTCCGGCGTGCGGCTGTACTTGTTGAACGGCTTCCTCCACCGCGGCAACGACCTTTGCAAGGGGAGGGGGGGGGGCTCGTAGACACATTGTAGCTGTGTCCTTTGGCCAGAACCGAAGTTTGCTCTTGAGCGAGAGTGCGGGATGACAGGTTGGTCACAAAACCTTGATCTTGGGCAATTTGGGGCGAGGGCCTTATCGACAAACAAGAAAGTTTCTTATCTTGCGTGATCCGGTGCTTGTCCGCAGTCGATGCCGCCACGCTGTCAGCAAACTCGTCGACGGAGGCCATCAGTGCGGGGATGCGGTGCTCCAGTTGGCGCTTGGCAAAGAACAGGTCCAGTTCTTTCTTCCTGATGGCGGCGTTCCATTCGTGGAGGCGGGCATTGACGAGTCGATGTTCGGCTTTAGTGATGATATTCAGGCCTTCGGGGGTCGACACGGGCCGTTTCAGGCGCAGGCTCTCAGGGACGACTTTCCTTTCTTTACAGGTGCGGTTGAAGTCAAGATGAGTTTTGAAGACGGAGATTCCTTCCTTGATGCGTATGTAGCGCTTGACGAGCTGCATGGGTGTCTTGGCGAAAGCCTTGGCTGATAGACCTGAAAGTGAACATTTCGACAGACTTCTGCCAGGTTGGGAAGTTATGGAACTGAGATTTAATTAGGCTCCAACCAATACAATGCAAAAAGGCAAAAAACCCGACGTTTCGAAGCCGGCTCGGCTTCTTCTTCAGGGGTGACAGTGGCCACGCTGCAGCTCCATCTTATAGTCTCACATTTGCTGGCCTCGCACAAAGCCCCTCGCTGCGGCACGTAATCCGTGTGTGTACACCGAGGGGAGAGTGCCAAGCGAGCGATTAACATTCCCAGGTGTGCGTTGAATATGCCACGATTCGAGGAAAAGCCGCTTCCTCCAGTTCGTTTCCCTTTCCAGGATGGCCGTTCCGGAGAAGTCAATTTTGTGGTTCGCCATTTCACAGTGTTCGGTGACTGCGCTTCGAACTCTATTCTGCTTCTGGACGTCGTTCTTGTGTTGCCTAATCCTCTCCGGCAGGTTTTTGGTTTCACCGATGCACGAGGCGTTGCACCCCACGCACGGAATGCGGTAGACGACCCCGGGTGCCTTCTCTATTGTCGTCCGGTCTTTGGGGCGGGGGATTAAGCGGCCTATAGTTGTCGAAGGCTTGTGGGCTATGTGTACTCCTACCCCTTTGAAAATGCGGGCAAGGCCTCGCTTGTTCCTGGGATATACGGCACCGGCACGCGTTTCAGTGGTCCGGCGGTAGAAGTTCTTGAAGAGTTTGTCACCCTCTTCTGCTCTTTGCGGCGAGTTACGGAGTGAATGAACTTTTTCGGGTAGCCGTTTTTATTGAGGTCCGCCAATACACGGCTTACTTCTTTCTTACGTTCGGATTCGGCCGAGCAAATTGCATCAGCTCTGTTAATTAAAGACGACACAACTGAGGCTTTGTGGTTAGCAGGGTGGGCCGAATTAAAATGAAGGTAGCGGCCGGTGTGCGTCGGCTTCCTGTGAACGGAGAACACCAGGCCCCTGCCTCCTCTTGTCACTTGGGCGTCAAGAAAGGGAATGGAGCCGTCTCGTTCACGTTCAACCGTGAACTGGATGGCGGGGTGAACGGAATTTAGGCATTTTTTCAGGCTGTCAACTGCGGAGGTCTTCACTATGCAGAAGCAATACACCCACTCCCTATGCGACGCATTTACTCGAGTCACCCTCGCGGGGAGATGGGCCCAATTTTTTGTACATGGCCGATACACGAGCTTTTTCACAACGTTTAATACATGTTTTTCAGATTCAGCAGGAGTAGAATGGCTGGAGTGTGAGGTACACCATAAAAATAAGATAACAACATCGACTTCTATTTTCTAAACCTGTAACATTTTCGAGTAAAACCTTCGCTTAGGCACTGGTGTCTTCACGCGACTTTCTGCAATTCGTAACTTCAGCTTTTATGTCGTTCAACTGAAGAATTTGAAACATATTCAGTCCTCCCCCATCGCACCTAGGTTCACTTGCTTACACCATACTCATACAGTCAAAAATAAAAAATTCGTCAGCTATTTGGGATCCTTACCACGCTTTTATAATTAACAACATCAAATCACTTCAAAACCTCGCAGTTGGCTTCATCTTCAGTTCATCTTCATCTTCAGGAGAGGAGGGAGGAAAAACTTTATTAATACACAGGACCGAGGTAAAGGGAGGAAGGCGCTGTTAAGTCTCTCTAGCGTGAGTGGTGTTCCTCAGTTCGTGATCCTATTGGTCGGGGCCCCCACCCGTGCCCGCAAGACCAGAGCCCGCTGAGACTCCATGGCCGAGCAGCTGGACAGGGAAACATCTCAGCCCTCCCTCGTTTACTTCACTTTGGCTTGTATACTTCGATTATAATGGCAAGCCCACACTATATCGTATGTATCTGCCCACTGGCCGCAGAAGCTACAGAAATACGAGAAGGACGGATTGATGTGTTTGAGCTTTGCGGGGCTGTAGAAAGATCCCGTCTGCAGCCTGGGAAGATGCAGTTAACAGTTTTGTTTTAAATGCAACACTCACGGAAGTCGTTAATCAAAAATAAAACTATCCTTTTTTTGTATAATTACTGGCACATTCTCCTTTTTTACAGCTTTTTGTTTGAAGTCGCTTTTGCCACGTCTATTTTTACGTGGTATTTGGAGCTGATATTACCTTGTCATATTTGAGTTCCCGCATGCGCTGTTTTTTTCTATTTGTAATTGTCACAAGGAATATCATTTTTGTTGTTTTGACCACCACCTATGTAATACCCATCTGCGTGAGTGCTTTAACGCTATTTTTAATAAATAAATAAATAACTAAAAATAAATAAAAAGCTGACAAACAAAACAATGAAAATAAGAAATAAATAAATAAATATATATATAAATACATAAATAAATGGATGGATGGATGGATGGATGGATCTATGGATGGAGCAAGATAAACAGGAGTGCCGACTTCGCTCTATCCTGCGGTCTCTTAATGTCCATCACTCGCGGAGCGCAATGTAGATGGCGCAGCGAATGGTCCGGCGGCTAAGCGGCCGGGGTTCCACGTGCGCCGGCGGGCGCGTTGGCGGAACGCATTCCGTCGGCTTTTGTCGTCTGCTTCGGCGACGGTAGTTTTGGGCACGGAGTGCTTTGGGCCTGCGTTTCAGTTTCAGTTTCAGTTTCAGTTTCAGTTTATTATTCGTTCAAAATAACAAAGTTCACAGTCAGTAGTATGCAGACGAGGGTCCCAAAGTCGGGCGACTGCAGCGGGACCCTCGGTTAATAATAACATTGAAACGATTAATTATACAGCAAGCAAAATTACATAACGAAAGTGAATAGTGAAAGTACTAGAAAAGAACAACAAACATATAAGCATCCTCAATGCGACAAAGCGCATAGTAATCAGTTACACAAACAGACATAAGTATGTCATAAGAGAGAAAACCTAAATTTACAAACATTTTCTAATTACGGGCACACTTTAACATCACTAGTAATTATTGTTGTCAACCTAGTTATACAAGATGAAGTTTTTAAGTTCGTGTTTGAATGCATGCAAAGAAGATGATGATTTTAGAGTATAGGGCAAGCTATTCCATAATTTAATCACCGTGAAGGACGATGTCGTTTTGCCATAGTTGGTGTTACATTTAGGTAAAAGAAAGTTTGATCGTGGGCGAACCTAGTGCTATTGCTGTTAGTGAGTAATCTAGGATCGATTAAATCCAACGCAAGCTGTTTGTTAAGCTGTTTAAATAAATTATGGATAAGTGAAATTTAAACAAGCCAGACACAGTAAGAATGCAGTTAGCCTGAAGGAGTGCAGTAGCATTAGAATAAAATGAACTGTTGGTAATAATGCGTATGGCCTGATTCTGAATGTGCTGTACGGACAAAAGATGGGTGTTATATGTATTTCCCCAAGACGTAATGCCATAGGTGATGTGACTATGTAAAAAGGCAAAGTATAAAGACAATAAGGCTTAAAGTAAAAAAAAGGGACGAGATTTGATGAGTGTTCGTATACCAAATGCTTTTTTTTGTTTAACGTAAAGAATGTGATTAGTGAACTTCAAATAAGGGTCTAATTTTATGCCCAGAAACACACACAGTCAGATGCAGGGATGAAATGATGGTCAATGGACACTTGTGGTTTAAAAGGTAGCACTTTTTGAGAAGTTTTAAAAACCATGAACTGATTTTTGAGTGGTTTTAAAATAAGGTTGTTTAAACGACACCATTCAACAACATTAGCCAGTTGCTTGTTCAACATATTGATCAGAGTAGGTAATGATTTATGCGAAATGGAAATAGTTGTATCATCAGCGAAAAAATAACTTTGGAATCATCAAGGCAGTCAGGCAAATCTTTAAATATAGATACAAAACAGTAAGGGCCCAAGAATAGAACCCTGTGGTCCCCCTTGATTAAATTTTTTAAAGGGTTTGGAATTAACGCCCCCTATGCACACTGATTGTTCGCGATTAAGTAGGTAATCTTTGATGAAGGTTAAGGAAGGCCCAGTGATACCCAAGGATTCTAATTTGCTAAATAAAATATTATGACTAATAGTATCAAAGGCTTTCGTAAATCCAGAAAGACAGACCCTACAAAATTACCGTTGTCGATGGAAGTTTTCAAGAAATCGGTTAATGATCCCAAAAGCTGAATTCGTAGAACTACCAGCACGGAAACCAATTGACAAGGCTTTAGCAATTTAAATTTTTTGAGGAAATTTGTTAATACTTTTCAAAAATAATTTTTCAATAAGTTTACCAATGAGGGCAAAATAGAAATAGGGCGTAGTTACGGACATTTTGTCGTATCACCTTTTTTGTGTACCGGGATCTTTTAGCTTTTTTAGTGAGCTCGGAATGTACCACGTTTAAAAATGACATAATTATATTATTAAAAGTTCTGAAATAACTGGAGCAGCAAGCTTTAAATGAAACGCCGATATATTGTCAAGTCCAGCGCTACAGTTTTTAGACTTAGGATTGTAGAATTTACTTCATCGGAGGGTTTCAGGAAAAAAAAAGAATGATTGGGAACAGCAGTAAGGGGGTACGAAGATATATTGGGCCTATCATTGTATATTTCATGGAAGTAATCACTAAAACTTTAGCTAGTCAGATGACTCAGTACAGAATTGGTCTTTATATTTTTTATCAATTATATTACTAACCTGGGGTCTGTTTAAAAAGGCATTGAAAAGTTTCCATTTTTTTTTTGGGTCATTTTTTGACTTAGAGAGTTCTTTTTCATAATATAGTCGTTTCGATTGTTTCAAAAGTTTATTCAAAATATTTTTGTATTTTTTATACCTAAGTCTCAGATTCATATAAAAGGCTGTTTTTTAGTTTTCCCGTAGAGTTTTTTTTTTTCCGCATACTAGTTAGCAAGCCTAGAGTAACCAGGGGTTACGGTGAAACCTAAAATTTTCTTGCATTTAACAGTTGCAGTATTTGCATACACAGCTTTGAGAAATAGGGAAGAGAAATTATTTAGTGCTTCTTCAGGATTTTCAAAGTTGCCAATGGAAGTCCAGTCAGTTTCCCCGAATTGCCTTGATAAAGTTTTCCTGATTGAAGGTTGAAGTGAAATGACACGTGTTATGGCGAGGTTGATTTACGGCTAAAGTTACAAATATAGGAAGATGATCAGTGATAGGCAATCAATGACTCCTGCACTTGGCGTTGGTGATACATTGCTTAATACGTGGTCAATGAGAGTGTTAGTTCCAGTAGGTGAAAATCGGGTAGGGGATGAGATTAAGGATTCGAGCCCAAAGCCAAGAAAACAATCACTATATGCTATGGTGCTGATATTATCTGTATCCATTAGGTTAATGTTGATGTCACCAACCAGAACAACTTGTTTATTTTCAGCAGAGATAATGTTGAGTACAGCAGCTAGATTCTCTAGAAAATGCGGAATAGATGAAGATGGGGAACGGTAAATGCATGCAATGATTACTTTGTTCAGATTACCGGAAGAGGGGGAAATCAGCCTCAATCCATACGGATTCACAGTTCAAAACATTTAAAGATAGGTCAGACCTGCGTTTGTACTTAATGTGGGATGATATAAATATAGCCGAGCCTCCGTAGCGACCTGAATCGCGGTGATAATATTCAGAATTAAACGATCGAAATCCATACAGGTTGCCATCACAAGACCCTAGCCATGTTTCAGTAACACATAAAATGAGAAGGAATGGCAGATGAGTCAATGAATGCAGTAATGTTGTCGTAGTTTTTCGGCAAACTACGCGCATTGACGTGCAGCAAAGAACAAGTAGAACAAGCAAGCAAAGATTTAGTTTCCACGAAAGAAAGCAACGACATGATGATACACGACGAAAGCTATGGGATGGAAAGAAACAAACCGAAGTTGTCAACGGCCAGAGAAGATGCTGAGATCAGACTCCGTATTAATCCAAAAGACCTTGCTGTTGGCGCCGCTTCGCGTTCATTGCGCTCCTCCTTCACACGGCTTGATTAACTTGTTCGACAACACCTTCTGGGTAACCCAAACCCGAAGGATTTGAGTGGTCGTACGGCACGGCAAAGATGCGTTAAGGATTGGTTTGCATGGCGGGAAAACAAAATGTAGAGGGCACATATAGACATATGCTTCTATACAAACACTACCTTTTGCGCAGTGCTTGCCAAAAATGTGACTCCGTTTTGTAAATTTGTGAACACCATTTCGGCTGTGTTTTAACAGGTTTTACAAAAGGCGAAAGGAGAAACTAGTTCTGATCACTAGCGATTACAAAAGTTGCCTCAGCTTTCTCGACGTTCTCCAAATTACGTCCAAAACAGAGTGTGTCTTGAACACGGACATCACCCGCGACTGCCCGCGACGTAGCAATCTGCTCAAGATCGAGGCCCTGACAGTGCGGTCTTTTCACAAGCCTTCATTTCGCGATATTTGAATTCGTACGGACCATATATCTCTGTGGTGATGACTCGCCAAAAGAAAAGGTTTGACGAGCCGGTTGTTTTGCTGGTCAGCCGCTTAAAGAAAAAAAAACGCCGGGAGCCCTCGTAGCCCCAAAATTGCAGCCATGCAAATCGCAGCATTTTATTTGGAGTCCACGGCGTTATCGACGAGATGACACGACCGTAGAGCGACCGTGAACATCGGGCGGTAAGTTGGGGTATGAGTTACAATGAAGGTTGCGTTGATATTCTTGGGGGCCCCTTTTCAAGATGACAGTGTTTTTGTACACTTATTACAACAGGGCAGCCGTCCAATTCAGTCATTGGCACAGAAATGTGTGTCTCGTGCCGTTTGCCGATGGAGACTCCGGGCGACCCTTGTAAGCATTGTTCGCGCGTAAAAGCGACATAAATATTTAAGCAGGCGGCCGGAGAACGGGCAAACAACAGAGGCTAATTTTTGCGCTGCATCGATTTGTCGTAAGCAGAATCACGCTAGACTGCATGTTGTGGCGTTTCCTATTACTCTTGCTCTTTCTTTCGTGGTTCTAAAGTCGTCGTCGTTCAGTTGCGTCTTACATCTTCTGGGTTAGTAGAATATTTTTAGCGGGTCTTCATAATGTCAGAATAAACGCCCCCGATAGGGAATAAGCGATCGTCATGCATGCGGTGGCGTGCAATTATCTGCGCCGTCTATTCCGGATGCGCACGTGTGTTTAAATTCCGCGCGTGCAGGCATTCCTCCTGCATAGTAGGATGTGCATACGACAGACGTTTGTTGCGAAACAAACGACGCCTCTGGGGAGAGCGAAGAAGGGAAGAGCCTTGTACAGAGGCACAGCGACGAGAGGGCAAACGAAGGAGGAAGAGAGCAAAGGGAAGGCTGGGCGGCCGGCGGCGCGTGGACATTATCGGCCCGAGCAAAAGAATTTTTTCTGGGCCACAATCGGCGCTCCTCTTTATAACTTCCTCCATGGATGGATGGATGGATGGATGGATGGATGGATGGATGGATGGATGGATGGATGGATGGATGGATGGATGGATTGATGGAGGGACGGACGGATGGACGGACGGACGGACGGACGGACGGACGGACGGACGGACGGACGGATGGATGGATGGATGGATGGATGGATGGATGGATGGATGGATGGATGGATGGATGGATGCATGGATGGATGGATGGATGGATGTAACCTATTAGAAAAAGTGCTGGCTCGGAGGCCTTTAAGGATGGTAGGGTGCTAAAGGAGGGGGTAAAACCAGATTGGGCTCAGAATGTCAGCCTCGCATGCGAAGTCTCACAGGGAACGTAGGACTCGGGCAGAGTGCGTGGGCTGTGGTGGCAAGATTTAGTTCTCGTACTTCGGAACTTGGCGGCGATGTCGCTCGCGAATATACTCAAATCCTGGACACTTCCACACAAGACGCTGCATAGTGGGGAGGACCCCCAGGTCGCATGTTCGACAGGTGACGTCAGGATGGGAGGGCTCAAAGTTTTCAGGTTACTGACGTCCATGGCGAGGAATGTAGGCTCGCCGTTTAACAATGACATCATCAGTGAGTGCCGCTCGTGCTCAAGCACTATAGATAAAAAACTTAGCAGCACTCTGCAGTCCGCTCGGATATGAATGGGGGTGAAGAGGTACCGATTGGAGAAGCACTTGCCACCCACGTTGCTTCAGGAAGTCGAGCTGGTCCTCGGGGTCCTGGAGTAGACGGACTGTACTTAACCCATATTGCAGCGGCAGTGAGCGGAAGTGAGAAGCGCGCTCGCAAAAGCATGAGCGGCCTCATTTCCCAAGCCGCCCGCATGGCCGGGAACCCAGGTTACATGTACGTCCACGTTATTTTGTACGCAGAGTGCGCGACAACTTCTCCTAATTTGATGAGTTAGGCAGCCGTGTCGTGGAATCTGCTGTATTTTTTGATAGCCTGAAAAGAATCAGTGTAAATGGTGAGGCGCTCCGCAGGTTGAAAGGCGCCTTGAGACACTTACGGCGATAAAAAGTTCAGGGCCATGTCAATAGCGCGCAACTCCAGTTCACAAGACGTCGGGCATTCCTCATCCTCGCACTGGAGCACCAGGCCATGGCGCACGTCACGTTGGGTGTGGTAGAAAGCAATGCCTTCACGGTGGGTGGTAGACTCACAGAAGGCGTCTGTGAAAATGGCCCCAGGGTGGGCATCGGCACGGGCAGCGTGAGCGGATCGCTGTAAGCGTGGGACGCTCTGGTAATCTTTCGGGATGTAGGATTGAGCCGTCAGACATTTTTTTCCTCCCATGGTGGAATCTTTGGAGGAATATTTGGCAGGTCGGTATGGTTCACGGGGAGTCATGCAATTGTACACGTTGACCAGAAAGAGTCCATGTGCGGCGCCTTGAGTGATTATGCCTCCACTCTTCGATAGTCGCAGCTATTGCAGGAAGACGACAAAAAGGATGGAGCTCTTGCAACACCTGTAGTTGTTTGGTTTGAGCCTGAGTGAGGTGAAAACACGAGGCTCCTTATCATGCGTGGAAATTAGAATTGCTACTACTAACATGTAGATGACATTTGTTCCCACACCCCCACTGCGATGGGAAATCCTCTTAATGAGGTGAAGGATCTTCATCCATGTCGGCGCGAGTTCTTTAGCCATGCGTCGGCAGATCCGTTCTCGAGAAATGGTACGCCCAAAATGCGAACCTGGCGAGTAGGTGATCTGATGATTAGCTCAGTCCCAAGCTTTAGGCTCACTTCATCTTTTTCTTCCTCTGACCCTCCTAGGAGAATGTAGTGTGTTTTCTCTGGCGATGGGTGTATGCCAGTTTGTGGAAGGTAAGCGAATAAAGCATCGAGATCAGTTTGAACGGCAGTTCGTGCTTGTTCTGTTGTGGCACGCTGCCCTGGGTTAGTCGAGATGGTGATATCATCGGCGTACCTAGTAACCCGAATGCCCGTAGCGTGCTCGTGAAGTCAATTTGCAAGCCCTCCCATCACTAGGTTGAATATTGTTGGTGAGAGGATTCCCCCTGGGCACTCCTACCCTATCTGCGTAGTAACGTGGTTGGCTACGCCAGCTACATATTTCGAATGCGTGCTCTTGAAAGAACGCTTTTTTTGGCGGTCATGCAAGAACGCTTTTACCATATTTACAAATCGTCTACGGGGACGAGATTCTTCCAATGCTTGAATGATGGCTTCGTAAGAGACTGTGTTATACGCCTCGCGAAGGTCTACTCGGAGCAGGATGCTCGGTACGCCGGTTCGCTGGCAGCGGTGCTTGTTTGTCAGACGTCGCAGGAGGTAGAGCCTGTCATGTGTGCTAAAGGTTTCGTTAGAATTTCGTTTGCGCTGGATTGAAATGAGTGCATTGTTATTCAAAGTGGTAATTGTGACGTGTAAGAACCATTCTCTCCAGGAGCTTGCAGAGGGTGGAAGTCAGCGAAATTGGCCGCGTGTTGTTCAACTGGGGACTTGCCAGCTTTAGCAATAGGTAGTACGATGGAGTGCTTCCATTAGGGCGGAAGGGTATTTGACATCAAAGCGTGATTTAAGTTTTCGAGCAATTGCTGCTTGCCAGTGTGATTTAAATTGCGGAGCATCTGCCCGGTGATGCGATCCTTTCCAGGCGATCCTTTCCAGGCGACAAACTTTGGCTTCACAGTTTCAAGAGATTTTTGGAGTCCTGAAATTGTTTTTTGCAATTGCCACGCATTGTGCCGTTTAGCTTGAGTTTCTTCGAGTGCCAGTTCCTGCAATGCCTGATCAATCTATATTGGCACGGCGTGATGGTGTTAGAAGGTTTGTGTGAAATCTTGGCTTTGGGAGTGGCAGAGGCGTATGTCCCATCCTGCGAGACCTCAGTATTTTTTTCACGACGCCGACCTGGCAAGTGAGGGTGATATGCATAAACTCTTGCCAGTCTTCTGGTGCGACATTGTTGCTGTGACCTGCTACTCTGATTTATGGACACGGGACCTACCCTTTCTGGTGCTGTTTGCTTGCCTAATCAAAAATAAATAAATAAATAAATAAAATATATGAGCACGCTTGCAGGCACCGTCACAAGCTTCTTGCAGGTACCGTGACACGTGATACGAAGAAAAGGCTTTTTAAAATGCCGTTCGAGTGCCATGCAGTGGTTATGATTGTTCTGCTCTAACGAAAGTGATAACAACCCTGCATATTCCATTATCTACAACGATCGATGTGATAACGGTTGCTGCATAAAATAAAACGTGTTTTATTGAACATTCTGTTGCAAGAACTACGCCCGACATTTGTGAAAGAAACTATGCATTTAAAATGTCTAAAATACATGCGCTAATTTGTAAGACCTCGACATTATTATAATCATGGCCAATTGTTTCGAGTCCCGAACTTCAAAACACTTACTAAGCATATAGCACAAACTATGATTTTCAGCTGACGCCCATTGTCCATTGAGTCGGATATCCATCGCGAGTAGATTTAATTATCAATTTGAATTATTCTATGCTAGGTCGGCACAAAATAGAAGTGCGTCCTGGCACATACAGTATTTGAGCGATTACAACGTAACATAACGTAACCCTAACGCGTACAACAACACCCTGTAACCCCCCAAAAATTCAGCCTTCATTCTACCCCGCACACGAAAAAGTGTGACTACCAGAAATCTCAAAATTGTACAAAACATTTATTGATTATTCATCGGCAGGAGCTGTGGGAAGCTAAACCTCGTCCGTGAAGCATTGCACTAAAGAAGCGGTTTTATTGTTTTCGCCGATACCGAACAAAGCACTCTGCGACGCCGTGTGCACTGGACGCAGCCTAGTTTTCTTGTGTTTTCGTAAGGCTGATAATTTTCCGTTTTATTGGAACTTCCATTATACATTTGGCTGATTCGTTTTGGCTTCGAAGTGGTGTTTTTGGAATTGAGGCTTTTCTTTTACGTCTAACTGCTACGCACTGGTATTTTTAAGGCCTTGTTTCGTAAAGAAAAGTGCACGTTAGAATCGTGCATATGCGGTACGTGTAAATTAAACGAATAAATTCCCAGATGGCAGCCACTGGTCGTGTGCCACGCAGTTGATGACATTAGGAGAGTAGAAAATCTAACTTTGTAGCTGTCGCTCCTCGCAGGACATGTCGTTCGGATACCCTTTAATATATTGTTGTTTTTGGGATTGCTACAACGTTCAAAACAACACATTGTTTCTATTTGGCCCCACACGTAAAAGCAGAGGGTGTTCTAGCAGCGTGTTTTGGCATAAAATACCACTGGCGTCAAAGCAGCAGATGCCATAGAGACCAATGGCACGATGGGTTCGAGCTGCCTTTTCAGGTGTGCGTTTTGTTCTTTAAGTTTAAAATATATTAAATCGAATTTGTTGTGAGCCCACTGCTTTTACGCAGTACAAAAATAAGAAAATGTAATTTGGAAAGCTACTATCGCACTAAAGCGCACTGCAAACGCAACATTTTCCAAAAGTTAGCAAGGTTTTTTAGTACACAACTACAATGCATGACGTTTGTTTCCTGCGGGTAACATCGTCGGAATGCCAACTTTTAAGCTTTCGCTGCTTTCTTTGTTTGGTCAATTCCTTGTTTTGAGGAAAATATAGGAATTTCTAACGTCAAGCGGTCTTTTTTTGTACGGGAGGTCCAATAACCTTTAGACGAACTTTCTGCGTTAGCTGAAGATGTCAATGGGGTGCAAAAAGTTCCAAAATGCATTTCTTCCACAAGCCACCCGGCTGAAAGGTGCAAAAAAACAATTTAGCAAAAACTTGGAGACGTACAAGCCAGTTTTTATGCATATGTCGTCAAAAGGCAATTATCTTTGGCTACCATAGCAATTAACACCCTCTTCTGTGTTTCGATTTTAAACCCTCACGTTCTTTACCGCCATCAACGTTCGTTATGGGATAAATGAATCTGAGCTTTACCTAAATAAACTGCACTTTCCCAACTTTGTTCTACTCGGGGACCATATGTTGCTACCATTAGTTTTCGGTGGTCCGGCCGACCCGCCGTGGTGGCTTAGTGGCTAATCCCTTGCGCTGTTGAGCACGAGGTCGCGGGTTCGATTTTCCGGCCGCAGCGGTCACTTTCCCGTTGGAGGCGAAAAGCGATAACACCCGTGTATACAAGATTTCTGTGTACAAGATCCCCAGGTGGTCAAATATAATCCGCAGCCTACACTACGGCCCGCCTCATCGCTTGCATTGCGTCGGCGCGTTAAACCCCTAAAATCAATGGATAGTCAGGCCGACCTTTTTTAGTTTTTGCTTATGGTCAAGACAACAAAAAATGTCAAGCCGACATTTTTTCTTCATCAGTGTCTGTGCTATCATAACAAGAAACGAGAGAAACTGTGACAATTTGTTGAAACATAAATCGTACTTGCAACTTACGTACACAGCAGTGATACTTTCTAATAGGTTGGACTAAAAGATAGAAGCTGGTTGGAACAACCACGCTCTTGTAGAACTTTTGTTCAAGACTCGTTAAACCTGTTTTAATCGGCCGGGCAGATAAATCGATTGTGAGACGAAGCAACAAAACAATAGACCAAAAGTTTCGTGTTTAGCTTCTACGAAGACTATCCTCTTTGGTTACGGCTTTGCAGCACTTCTCTTACTTATAGGCAATCATCCTTCCAACAACACCGGCTGATCTTTTCAAGGGCCTCAAAGGATCACAAATAATTAGATTTTAAGCTGAGTCACTAACTAGGATATCGGAAGTATACGCTTGATTTTGGTACTGATGCTAATTACGGAAAGAGAAGGTTAGTCTCCTACTCGCAAGCTGCCTTGCGGCGTTATAATGGTTACTAAAACCATAAATAGGTTCCTCTGAAAATAACGTGTACCCTCTTTTCACTTTTGTTATCATGGTACACAAGACGGCAATGATGATAGGGCTCGGTTTGGGCGCAGTACTGTTTCATACCCTACCTCGTTTGAATAAGGAGCAAACGGAAAAGAATACTACAACTCACCCCAATAGAGAAATTCTGTTCATTAGTGCTACAGATCAGTGCAGACTAGAATTTACTTTATTGAAGGACAAGTTCTATTATTCCTTGCCGTTACTGCGATTCTTCTCTAACCTGTTGATCTTGCACTCCCAGCTGCTCCGGGAACTCCTCACGCAAGGAAAAAGAATGGGCTGCTTCTTTTGAATAGGCTTAAATGAGACACCGTTAGTTCCCGTCACAACCAGGTCACCATGTTCCGCATTATACTCGTTGCATCTCTTGCCGTGTTCTCTCCGTTAGTGTATTCCGGAGAAACTGTAATTGCCTGTCACTTGGGTTCTAGCGGAGGTGCTGCGGGCTAGTGTTTCTCTCGCCGCGGGCACTTTGCACGCCTGGTGGTTCCTCCTTTTCTTCCGGTCTGCTGTCAAAAAGGAACATCGTCTTTTTTTAAAAATCCACCAGATGACGGGGCGCTGACCGCGTATGCCACACATGCGTACGCTCCTGAAAAAGTCCTCGAAATGTTTCTGTGGCATCCAGAACATCGCGAACGTCACGCAGAACAGGAACAGGAAACGCCGCTCTAACAGCAAAACATGTCACCTATGGTCAATGTAGGCTGGGTATGCTGGCTCTATCATGAGAATCAAGGCAAAAACGCGTGGCTTGAGTGAAACAGCTCCAAGATGCGGGAAGGAAAAAAATTCCCCGCTTTCCCCGAGGGAAGAATGGAAAGTGCGAATGCACAGTTGAATTTGCGGGGTCTAATTCGCGAGAAGAGATCACACACCACACACAACTACAAAGAAAGAAAGATGCATTTATTCACAGACACTATTTGTTGTTGTACTTGATTGCTAGACGGATCTCAGTTTAAATTTCGTGTCAGTACTCTTTAAGCGGGTGCATTAGCCCTCTCACGCCCGATTCCTGGGCCCAAACCCCAGGGTATGTGCCATGTCAGCGGAGCAGCCCCCCATTCCCCCCTTCAAGGGAAAACAAAGGGGATTCCTGGCCAATCCCCACGTGGGTATCCCATGCGGAATCGCCAATTGATTGCTAGAGCGGGTCTAGCTTTGAAATTCGTTTTCAGTATCCTTTAAGCGGGTGCTTCTTCGCGATCCTGGCCAATCCCCCACGTCTTGCATGTCAGCGGGCCCCAGCGCGCCCATCTCCCCCGTGCCAAGGAAGACGAGAATTCCAATCCCCACCCCTTGAAGGAAGACAGGAGATTCCTGGCCCAAACCAACGTGGGTAGTATGCGACATCGCCGGGCGCAGGTTCAGGGTCGCTTAAGAAAGATCGCACTTAAAAAAAGCCACATGAACTTCTTGACAACCCATTTTTACCATGAGGCTCATGCAATCATTTGAAGTGGTGCAGCCTAAACTCCATTGGGCTGTTCACAACCTTCACACCAATAAAGAGTAAATACTTTTTAAAACTTCGCTTTACTTTTTTTCTCATATATCACTGAAGTTTTATTTATTTATTTATTATTTATTTATTTAATTTATTAAAGTACCCCAAAGGCCCTCACGCAGGAGGGTACTACATAGGGGGTAATCAATGCAGCACAAACAATCATACGAACAAAAATATATACACTGGAAGAAGTAGAAAATAAAAAGGACAACGCATGCGCGAACACAAATATGATAAATGTAATGTTAGCTCGAAATAACAAATAAAAAAACTCAATAGAAGCAACAACAAACAAAACCTTTTAGAAAACGAAAAATATGTCACAAGGTATACAATGAAAAAGCGATAGTTTGTTTTGAATTCACCACTTCCGCGATTATTATTTGATTAAATTTAAGACCATCAATGACGGTGGCTATGTGTGATGGCAATGCATTCCAGTCTATGATTGTGCGCGAAACGAATGACCAAGAATAGTCCAATGTTGACATGGTGAATGCTTCACTTTCAAAGGATGGTAGTGCCTGGGAAGAATGGAAGATGGTGAAAGAAAGAAATCGTCATGAAGCAATGGGTGGTGATAAAGTTTGTGAAAAAGTGATAACCTTGCAGCTGTGCGTCGTTGCGACAAGTCGAGCAGTTCTGCACAAATTTTCTTCAAACTCTGTGACTGGAATGACGGGAGTAGTCTGGAAAGATGAAGCGACTGCGCGGTATTAAAGTGATCCGATGTTTTTGATTATGTAAGATTGGTAGGGGTCCCAAATGGCTGATGCATATTCGATTTTAGGCCGTATAAGTGTGATGTAAGCAAGTTTGCGTAGGTGCAATGGGGCATGCTTCAAGTTATGTTTTAAAAACCTGGTGAGAGGTCAGAGATCGATGCAATGTATGACATCAATGTGATGATTCCAGGATACGTCCGAACTAAGGTAATCACCGAGGTATTTGTAATTACTAGTAAGTTCAACTGAGTATTATTTGAAGAGAGTACGAGTTGAAATGCGAGATGCGCGTTTACTAAAGGACGTAAGCTTTGTTTTAGAATTATTAGGGCACATTAACCATTTAGAGCACCAAGAGCCTATATTACCTAGGTCAGCCTAGAGGGCCTGCTCAATGGAGAGCCTGCCCATTGGAGGTATTATTTTTAATTAAGGGCCTTAATTCCAATCGGCCGCGACATTTCGGCGTTTCGGCCCCTCCAGTTTAGGAGAGCTTTTCGTCCGTGTTACTTGGGTCGGCGTCAAAGCCGTAACAACATATTAGCACTCGGGAATGGGTCGCCGACATAACAGTAGGCGCCTCAATAGCGTAGCGTCACAACACCAGACGTACAAAGCACCCAGAAAAACACGCAATTAATTAATTATTTCATTCATTCATTCATTCATACATTCATTCATCCTGTGCTCCTCATCCCGTCCCACCAGATATTCTGTTGCTCGTAACTGCCGTGTATACCTCACCAATAACGCCTTATTGAGAAGGACAACAACAATTCTTCGCTACTAAAATGTAAACTGATTTCCCGAGGACGTTAGATCGGCTTATAAATATACGAAAAAGAAACATTTAGGTGCCTTCCTAAAGCGGCCCTGTAGCACTTACCACCGACTAATCTGAATGTATTTTCGGGTTGAGTATATTGTCCGAGCTGCCTCCTCCAGCAATAATTATAAAAATTCGTCTGCGATTCCCGAAACTACGCTACATAAAAAATCGCGCATAATCGTTCCCTGTCAACTCGACCACGGTCTACGCGGTGAAATCTGCCCAGTCTCTTCCGGAGACGTGGTGGCTCGTGGATTTCTGTTCGCGGCCTTCGAGATATAACAGGCTGGGCAGTTTTCTCGTTTTCTCCGTAATGTGGAGTGGTTCATTTCCAGTCTGTCGAAACAAAAAAACCGGCATTAATGCCTGCTCGTAGCAAGCGCTCCGGGTGGTGGAGGTTTTATGATGCAATAACGTTTGTTGTCAAGTGTCTGGTTGGAAGGAACTATTGAGTTCGTCATTAAATCTCCGCGTGCACTCAAAACATAAAAGATACGCCAAAACTGTTCATGTTCACGTTCACGTATAGAAGAGGTTGTTGTACATTGCCAACAATGGCCGGTTGTCCCAGCAAATGCGAGAAATAGACCGTGAAGTTTCCCTGGAACATCCAATAGTACAGCCACGGCAGTAATGACGAAATTACAGTGTGCCTAATGAAGAAAAATTGACGAGACCTCACAGTTTTTCTCACGTCTTTCGCTGCGATTGGCGAGCGTGCAGCTTGACGTGCACGTGTAATATTTGGCTCCGGTATTCCTTGAAGTGTAATCTTAACGACGCGCAGGTATATTTGCAATGATCGAACGGCATCTCAGGGTGCCATTTTTAAATCTCCGTCACTGCTCGTAGACAATCCTAAAATTGTTGCTGTAATTGATAATTTCTCGTTTTCAAGTATCACTATGTCCAGCAAACGTTTATTGTATTGCTTTAATTCTTCTTTGACTTTCTTGGTATTTTTCTTAAACGTGCATGTCTGGTTTAACCTACGATTGCTTGAGTGTGTGCACAGTTCTCACTCAGTAATGCCCTCATGTTCATTTCTATGTTCGCAATGTTTGCGCAACTTGTCTTGTCGTCCTCTACATCAGGACA
The DNA here is from genome assembly GCA_013339765.2 of Haemaphysalis longicornis. Lineage (NCBI taxonomy): Eukaryota > Metazoa > Arthropoda > Arachnida > Ixodida > Ixodidae > Haemaphysalis > Haemaphysalis longicornis. Next base: position 83,847,187 of record CM023457.1, on the reverse strand, counting down.
TATGCGAGAAATGACAGAACAAATATATTTGAACTAACTTTATTTAAATAGAAATAAAATTAAATAAACCAACTTGCACAAGATCAAAAAGGAAATATTACACCAGCTTCAAAATACCCCTATTTAAGACGCTTTAGGCGGCATTTCTATGCTGGTTAAGAGTTTGTACAAGCATTTTTGAAATAGCAAGATGCTTTACAAGAGTTTATCTTTGCGTTTTATTCCATTTTCTTTAAAAACTCTGCAATTTCGGAACTTGCAGACAACTGCGCTAGGGACTGCGCCCAACCTAGCATTTATGTAAGCAGCTATTAGGCAAACTGAATCAAACAATCCTAACATATCGCTTATATGTTTATTTCAATGAATAACCCCTTTGTCGTACTTGCCGGAGCAGAGGACACATTACAAATTTGTACGTGTTACCCTCCTTTCATACGCCGACCCTCTTTCTATTGCCGTTATTTCTTTAAATGTTATGTAGTCAGTTACCGTTTTGATTTTGACACCAAATTTTTGTTTTCTTTTTTTTTTATTGTTGTTATCAACTATGGAGCGCCGCGCTCCGAACCCGCCTGATAATCCTCCAAAATACCATAACACTATAAACAGACTTCAGCACAAGAGGATATTTTTTTTCAGCACCAGCACATGAGGCGCTCCTATGGGAAACGCGCCTAGAGCTGCTACATAGGCATGAATCTTTCTTTGTTGTAGCACAGCAATGCTGATTGCCTAGGTTCAGAACTTTTACGGCCATCAAGTTCACCATATTATGTTGCCAAGGGAAGGGGTTGTTTCCTAATTGTCTTTATAAAATTTGTAATGATGTCGTATGTCGCAGTATCTGACCCTGCGGCTTGCTCCCACTTGAGCAAAGACAACTGTTAAATTCTTGTGTGGTTATGGCAAAGTATACGCATCGCGTAATGTTTTCTTGATGTGAAGAAGCTCACGTGCGGCAACCTTTTTGTGATTGCGGTTGTGGTTCCGGCAAAGAATTAGGTTAGGAAACTTACCATCAGACAAATACTTAATCCGCGTTTCACAAGAAGTATTGAATAGTTGTCTAAAATATGTGACAGGTGCTCTAGAATGTGTTGCCTGTGAAGTTTATGGAGAGGTCTTTATGAAAGGTAGAGTTTATGGCAACGAATGAAAAGTAAAGGAAAGGTGTTCTAGAATGTGTCCGGAGATTTTATGCAAAGTAACTGAAATCGACCAGCATTTGTTTATTTTCTTTTACCATCACTCCCAATTCCTTTAGGCCATTGTAATCAGTGGTTATCCTTTTTTTTATAACGGTTCACTCTCTCTCTCTCTCTCTGTCCAGTGGGTAAAAATACCAAGACATTGCCGAGGACGCGCACTAGAGCACGGTCCTATCGGTGGCCACCAGGCAGTTAACGAAAACAACAAAATTCTGTGCGCTCGTGTGTGCGTGTCTCACGACGACTGCCCAGCATTCATCGGCAAACGTTTTCAATCCCACTATACCCCTTTGGAAGACTGGGCAGTATCGGCAAACGAAAATAGAACTCCAGTGTTCGCCGCTATTGTGGCAACACTTGATCGAAAAGAGAAAGACAGGTCATAGTGTAGCCCCTCCAAGGTGTTCAAATATTATCACTTCTAAATGAAACAACGAAGCTCATACTTAGAGCAACGATAATGGAATAAAGGTCGTTGCTACGCATCCAAGAAGTAAATCGACAGCAATCGTGGACTTAATCCATCGCGATTGCTGTGAAGTTTCGTACAGCTCGGCCACCTTCAAGTCTTACGAGTTGGTGAGCTTGCTTACTTTTTGGGTGGTAATACCAGGGGCAACACGCACAGTCATTGTATATTTTGAACATGTGTATTTATTTTGGACGACGATATGATTTACAATAATTAAGGTACCATACAGCTCTGCGTAAAAATACTGGTGTGTGCATTTATAGTTCGACCTATAAGAGGGTTATGTTCTTGAGCAGCACAGGCCACAAATCAGGGAGTTTTAGAGGAATTTCTGAGGAAATTCTTTTACTTGTATTTGTCTGCAAACAAATGAATGGCGCAAAAACACAATTATTTGTACACAGTTTTTTAAATGTTTGTGAAAGGCAAATCGTGCAATACAAGGCGAAATCGACGTGGTGTTAAACAATAAAAAATTATGACCTGCACAAGTTTACAATGAAGGCAACAAGCATCCAAAGCTTCATCTCTCACTGGAAATGAGAAGGGCATAGCAATTAATGGGCGATTCAAAAAGAAATATTCTGTGGATGTATCGTCGAGAACAGGTTTGAGAGGGTGGTTATAGATTCATGAAGATTTAAAGTCGTAACGCAATCGCATGAACGTTCACTGATATTGAAAACACCGTTTGTTGCACTGAACACGCATCCTTTGGACCGCGATAGTTCGAAAAGCACCCCTTGCGGATCTAAGCCCCAGGGTCAGTACTGGGTCCAGCTTATTTTGCCCTGTGACTTTGGCTGACCCATTAACAAAACTTTTTATTTCAACCACCACCCTACCAATGCGCCATGACAGCGCAGCAACAATAGTTTCTCAGCGCCATAAGGTTCGATGGAGAAAACCTTCATAATATTTATTGTATATAAACATTGATGCTTAAGGGGTTTGATCTGAGGGATGAATATGAGTTTGGTGTACAACACAGCACCTGAACACTTGCGCTCTTTTTTCAGGGGAATTGATACACCACTAAATGTAATATCTGGATCTCGCTGTATTCCAAATGGCTCCAGGTCTCTGAGGATCCCTTATCCAAATCTGTGTCATAGGTCCTCTTAAGGTCAAAAGACACAGTCACACAAAACGTTCATGAACGAAGACATTTTTATGCACAATTATAATGCTAGAAGTCGATCGTTTGTGGATTACGCAGCCCTGAAGCCAGCCTCGGACATTTCCAAAGACCATTGTACTCCCAAACGTCTACGAGTCTCCTAGCGATCATTTTCTCAAAAAACGTGCACACGCAGATTCTCACAGTAATGAGATGGTACCTATTTATTTATTTATTTATTTATTGATATACTGCTACCCTGATTGCCAGGCTTTAAGCAGGTGTAAGGGAAAGCAGTACAAGAACATTCACCAAAATAAAAGCAAAGAGAAAGACATGTCGAGTCATTATACAACCGACAATGCTATACAATATCGTCATAGTTATACGTACACTTGTATGCGCATAAGAAGTAATGAAAAGACATGGTAATGACAAACATAAAAACAATTTAATATGTAGGGTCACAACATACCCGCTCCAATGTAAAACCACAAAAAAGAGCTCGCAACATTTTTATTGCAATTTAAACTGTAAAAAACAATTGTGGTAGTATTATTATAAACAAAGTTACAGAGTTGGAGTCAACCGGGTTAAACAGTAAAGCAATCCAATCAGCTGCTGTGCGCGAGAAAAGGACTGTTTGAAAGCATCTGTACGACATGAGAATTGCTTCACGTTTTTTGAGAGGTATGACAGGGTTGAGCGACGTTGGATAGGTTCAATGCACTTGCTTTTGGTTATGCCGAGTTTTTTATAATATATGAGACATAATAGCTGTAACCTATTCCGCTCATGTCGGGCCTGTAATTTTTTCTAGTGTGCTGACTGTAAAAGACTTGATGGAGATGTGCGCCAGTTACAAGAGTAAAAATAAACCTAACCGTTTTCGTCTGCACATTTCCTATCTTATCAATATTAGATTGTGTGTAGGGATCCCGAACTGGTGCTCCATATCTAACACAGGCCTGATATATGTTTGGTATTTTGGAAGGACAGGGATGTGGGTGGCACATCTTCAGGCGGTGTGGCTATAATTACCCGAAAATCCTTGACGTGTAACATTCTACGATTATGCAACATCGTGGAGTCGGTTTATATTCGTACTAATTTGTTAGCTCAAGTTTTATTTCATAGCTAAATACGTTATGCTCCCGTTAGATTCTTCATGATTCCCAGCTATCCAGACCCGACTTCGAGGCGCTGGTAGATCAGCTTCCCGAGCGCTTCATCATTATAGAAGACTTGAATGCGTATAATTCTCTTTGGGGCTCTCACTGCCCGGATGCTAGTGATGGCCTCATTCAAAAATTTATAACTCTCTTAGGAGCACGCCATTTTTTTAAAATACAGCCTACATACCATATTACAGGACAGAAAAGTTTTTCGAAACCTGGACCTGGCAATTGGTACATTAGTTCTCTATTCATCTTTTGAGTGGGATGTTGGAACTTACACATATGGTAGTTACCACTTCCCTACATCACTAACATATACACGTTAAGGCCCAAGCAGTACATCTTCCCTTAAGAAGTTTATTGAAATGAAAGAAAACTGGAATATATTCACAGAGACATTAAAACTACACCGTACATCCACAACCCAACTCTACCTAGAGGAGGCCACCAAACTCGTCACGGCACATATCCTCGACATCACCTAAAACTCCGATCCCCACGTCTCCAGAGCCTCGCAGAACCATAGGATACCCTGGTGGAACGTAGACTGTAGCAGGCGCCAGACGCCCAGAATAATTCGTGGGGTATCCGTCGTCAGTACCCCACGTCAAAAAACTCAAATCTTTCTAAAGAGAAAAAGCTCATGGGAAGCGTGTGCACCGGGCGGGGAAACGGGAGAGTTGGTACGCCTTCCTAACGTCCATTACCCATGCACCGACACACACAAGGTCGGGACACAAATAGGACAACTGACAGGACAACAGACACACTGCCTGCCTCTGGTCAGCACAAGAGGGGACACACTCGAAGACCAGGCCAACACAGTTGCACAATACTTCCAACACGTGTCACTTTTGAACACTACGCAAACATTTTCTTGAAACAAAAAACATTCAATGAAAAGAAGCCTTTGCGGGTTAAGTCAACCACCTCCTTCAACTGCCCTTTGAAGGAGGGGGTTACCCATGTATGGTTAGAAATTTTAGACCTTAAATTTAAATATTCTTCAGCCCAATTATAAACTTGTTCATTTATAGCCAAAGACCGCATTTTGTGCACAAGCAACGCCTCACAAACTAAGTCGAAAGATATTCTGAAGTCTTAAAACACAAAATCTATAAAAGGGAGGCTGTTAACAGTTTCGCAAACTTCATGAAAAAATTCCGCTATTTGACTGATGCAAGACACACCGCGGCAAAAGCCGTGCTGATGGGAATTGTGTAATGAATGGGACTCTAAATGCTTAATTATGATTCTGTACAAACTATGATCAAATGTCATGCAAACAATGCTCGTCAAGTATATTGGCCTATAGCTAACAGCCAAATATCGTGGTTCAGATCTTTGAATAGGGACAATGCCACTATTCTTCAGTAATCTGACATGCTGCCAACACATTTGTAAACAATGCAGCGAAGGAAGGTGAAACCGATTGTGCCCACTCGTTTAGCATCTTGTTGGGTAATCCATCAGGACCATCAGCTTTATTTTCCTCCAATGCTTAGAGAAGAACTGCTATTCTGAGCTGATTTACTCGGATTTCCTCTATGGCAATAATGTCCCCAACCACTGTAGCTGATTAGATGGTAAGAGCTGAAGGAGGTGAGAATAGAGAGCTGTAAAAATCATTAAAGCAGTTAGTCTTTTTAAGGGCATCTACAACCAATAATCCTGAATGCTTAAGTAAGGGAATACTGCGATTGTTTTACCATCCCGTTTCTTGTAACTCAACCCCACGGAAGTGCGCGTCCCTCTACTTAGGCAGTGTGTAAGAGATTTCGGCGCACATCAAAGATCCCCAGGTTTTCAAAATTAATCTGGAGCCCTCCACTACGGCGCGCCTCATCGTCTGCGTTGCGTCGGCGCGTTAAACCTTACAATCAACAATCCCTCCGCTTAAGAAAGTCAGCTCTCACCAAAATTGGAGGAGGCAAAGCAGGCAAGTTTTCTTGCTCTAAGATGATACCTTCGTACCGCACAGAACCATTTTTTTACGAAAAGTTTCCGTATATGCTGCAAGGTCACAACAGTGTGCACTTTGCCCCGTCGTTCTCCCCTCTGGTGGTAGCGAGTAACACAATATTTTTTTTAAGGATACTTCATAGTAAACAAAATCGAAGTACTAGCCTTCTTAGAAATAAGCACCGGGGGCTACGCATTGCCAACTTATTATTAGCACCCTGCCAGATACAATCACATGCATCATAGGGGAGGATGTTTACAGGTCGAAACGTCAATGTTTTTTTTTTCCGTACCCCTCGGGCGGCCGACTCTCAGCTGAGCCGCGTTATCGGCGTAACCGAGTGAACGATGGCAAGACCGACGAGTAAAGAAAAAGCGAACGATGAAAGAAAGCAAAGGAGGAAAGGGTCGCGGAATTAGGGCGGTTTGCCGAGGCAGCGAAAGCCAGCGCTCAGGAAAGTATGCGGTGGGTGAGAGGAGGGGGCACTATGGTGTGGCCACACGAGGCGCTCGACGGCGCGACACCTGAGGAAAACTTGAGCCGGCGTTCGCGTGTATATGATGTGCGTTCGCTTGAGACGCACTTCGCGGTCTTTTGCTGTGACGCATTTCGCTCCGCGGGCGCAGAGGATCATCGTCGCTGTCGTCAAGAGAACTCACGAGTGAGTGCTGCACCCGCGCACTGCTACTGCGGCCGAGTATCCCAATACGGAGTATCGTAATCGAAAGTCAATTTTTCAGCCATAAGCGGGGTCACGACGATGTAATTGATGACATAACTTTGAACATCTATACCACGTATGATTGTGTTGTGGTAACGTTATTTACCAAAGATAAGGTTTAAAAAGGCAATAACATCAATCGCACTGTGTACGGCCGAATTTTTTTCGAGATATCAAAGCGAATAGTTATCTCCTCTAACTAACAATAAAACAATACTTTTTTACTTAATCAACGAGGAAGTATAGGTCCGTTTGTATATTCATATGTATTCACATTTAAAAATGCCTCTTGATGTGCCCCTCGTAGTGCGTGTTCCTGGCTTCAGAGAAGTCGCCCAGAGCAGCGAGGCCAGCGTTCTTCGTTTTTGTTTCACATCTCAAGTTTTAAAGAACACGTCCTGTCGCTCATCTCAATGTATATTTTCGGTGCACCTTCATTGCTACCAGCCGAAAAAGACCTCTCTTATTCAGATTTCACCTATTAATATTAAACCTTCAAAGCGAAAAAATACGTTTTTAATTCTTTTAGAGTTTTAGCGCAGCCGTTGATTGCCAAATTGTTTTGGCGAGGCCCCCAGACAACTCAATCCTTGACGTTTTAGCATCGATGTAATGCTTACCTTGTTATCCTTTTTTTCCACCTCCAGGTATGCGACTTCTATGTCGAGAAGCATCGTAAGGATGACACTGTGGAAGATAGCCGCTACGTGGAGGGAACCTATCGGCAAACCTGGACATGCGCGTAATAATAAATGTCTTTGCAACTCCTCTTTGCCAATATTACTCTTATTTGTCAAAAAGATAGCTTAACACATACTTTGACCGATAAGCCAAGGAAAAACACACAACATGCGAAGTAAGATTTTGTTCACTCCATTGAAAGAAGAAAGGGCATGTCTTATTTTTCAGCAGTAATTCAATAGGATATTTAAGTATTTATTTGAGCTTTATTTATGTATTGATTCATTGGTTACATCTCAAAGCCACTTTTAGGGATATTTATATGAAAAAGTGGCGTTCACAAATATTGCCTCATTGGAGGCTGGTAGCGAAGCTGATTTGCACAACGGCATTCAGGAATCACGCCGTCGTAACGTACCGTGGGGTCAGGACACAGGTCATTCTGGTTTTTTTTTTTTTTTTGTTAAAATGCTGTAGGAAATTTGGTGGCTCTTTTTCTAAATAAGCCGTCAATGAAGGGTAAGGGCGGTTATCGTAATGCTGTAGCCGTTCAATTATATTTAAAGCAATGCGCGAAAGATAGCACCTGCAAAATAGGCAAAACTGTCTCGTTCAGCACCTTCTTTGTTTTTTTTTTTACTTTAGTCACTCTAATGCAGCAAAAAAAAGTAGAAGAAAACCTTGGCGCATGATTTTATACAGATCTTACTGTATTTAGTCAGTTACAAATGCCAGCGTCTCATTTTCGCAGGTGCATTCTAATGTCGCCCGGGCTAACACTTCATAAGTTTGCAATTTAAGGGATGCGGAAAAAAGTGAGGTTTGCCGTAAATAACCAAGAATGCATTGGGCATCTTGGGTTACTTCTGTAAGTTCTCCAAGAAAAATTCGGGTTAAAAAGATACCGAGATATATATACATTGCCTCAGATGAAAGATCAATTTCAAATCTCGTAGAGATCGAAATGGTAGGGTGGCCTGCCATGGGAACAGAGTAGTCGCGTTTTTGTGCATAGTACACCACACCTGTTTTTGTACCTTAGATGCCTTTGTACAAAAGGTACCTTTTGTACCTTTGTACGAGCTATGGTAACCAGGATCATACAGGGCGCCATCGCCAGAGATTTTATGCATGTCAGATCGGATATAAGTTGGTAAGTCATTTACATCAAGACAAATAGACGGGCTGCTAACTTTGTGGTTAGTCACTTTTAAGATGAACGAGAGATCTTTTACAATGTATGTTGATTTAAAGAGGCTTCATTACACATGTGTTTGGTGCTGGCGGTGGGGTGCTCGCCCGCTAGACGGCTACACTACTTAAAGACAACCCAGCTTCGTCCGGATGCGCAGAACAAATTACCAGGTCTTGCATGGTCGCATGACCAGCTCTTGCATGGTTGCATGCAAGAACGGTGAGCGATTCACTGCCTATAAGACGGGGTAAGATTGGATGCAGGTGCGGTGATGTGGCCCTCCCATGCCAAAGGGTGTAAATGACCGGCGGATAAAGGGATATCACACATGGCGAAAGCGAGGTCGAATAAATAGAATTTTCTAGTGTGCTAAGTAATCCGAGTTTGTTCTCAATACCCGGCTGGATGAACATGTCTTATCAGTCTTGGGTGCAAGTGAAACGATGTCTTTTTTCTGTTGTTAATTGGTTAGCGTGTGGTTGTACATGAGTAGGATTTTTAAGGGGTATTGGTAGTGTTTCCCCATTGAAGGTATTGGCCACCATCTGGTCGCAGGGCTGGGGCATACGCCGCTTTATTACTCGCCAACGTTTTCATTAGCGGCCAACAAGCCAGGTGACCCCCCTCCCTTCCAACTCACCTCATCACCAGGGCTTCTCCTTTTGAAGTGACCGCTGTGGACTACCGGCCCTCTATTCGCCAAATAAGGAAGGGTGACAATCTTACATTGTGCTCTTCCCTTGCGGTGTTACCGGGCTATACATGTCGAGTTAGTCAGTGGCATGCCGTCTGCCTCCTTTTGCTGGCTTTCCGCCAATTCATTTCTCGCGTAGGATTACGAACACCTACTTATACCAACAACACCTCTCGTTGAAGAATACAAGAACAGATCTCGCCGCACTGAGTGCAATCATTACGAACTAAGTAGAGGTAATGCTAAATTCGCTTCCCCAGACACAAAATTTTACTGAGCACAGCAAACCAAAACCGGTCTCTCCATCTTTGTGTTTGACTGTAAACCATTAGAGATCACTGCCAAACTGACTACGACAAGGGATAACGGTGGTTTCCCCCTTAGACCTGAAGGAAATGGTGTCCCAAAAAAATAAAATGCTTAACCAATTCTTGAAGAGATGGGCGGCAAAATATCTTTGAGAACTGCGGAACGTTCACCTGAAAGAAAACGCGCACTCGAATCTAAGCTACGGCTACTTTGAACTTGTGAGCGAAACAAGGCAACCCAGACAACTGCGGAAAATGGGAAAGGCTGAAATGTTTCCTAGCCATTATGGAAAGATCCGATTGTGTGAAGTACAATTTCCCGAGGAAACAGCTTTCCGACGACCGGCTCAGCTATTTTAGTCTCCGGTACGTAGTAAAAACAACTGACGAGGTCTATTTTCGGGGGGTGTGTCGCGCACAAACCGCAGTACGAAACTGCATTGACAGCCCCTGGTCCTGGAAGCGCGAGCCATCAAATCTGGTCCCTATAGTCGGACCCTCAAGGCTAACCAACGGAGCCTGCCGGGAGCGACAGGTGTCGGCTGAATGAAATAGCAGAGCTGTAACGCGGGTTCACCTTCTTAGCACAGACACCGCATATTTAACTAGAAATGCTGAACGAGCTTTCCCCCCTCAAATTCGCTACTGCTACATATGCAAACCTACATTAGTTGCGGACGCCAGTTTGCTGCTGAGCTACGTGGGTGAAATTGCAGTAGGGGGGGTACAAACACATTTTTCACACACGAAATACGCCAATAAAGAACCAAAGAGAGAAATAAACAATGGCAAGATACAGGGAAACCAAAAACCGACAAAAATATACACTATACAATCATGCATTTTATACGATATACACAAAAAATATGCACCATTGAGGGTGAGACACGTATGCAGAAACACATGTTCAAAATGACGCACAACATAAAAAAATTATGCAATAAGAGGTCATGCGAAATAGGCAAAATACCGTAGAAATTATTGCTTTGAACATATATTGGCAAATTCACAAGGAATTTGTTGTCGCTGGCTCCTTGGGTCATTTTCAGCGGAAGGAAATTCCAGGATTATATTGTGTGAGATAAAATGAATTCATAAAAGCTGTTGTACGAGCAGGCATTTCTTTAATCGTCTGTGCGTAGTCAAGACGTTGCGGGAAATATGTGGGCGGCACGAGATAAGCACTTTTTTGAGTGATCTTCCGTCTATGTATAACTCTGTTGGGAAAGCCACACGAAGAAATGCGTGATGTGGCTTGTAGGCCACACAAGGGAATCTTTCATCCGAATACTCCTGCTTTAACAAATTGCATACCGTGCAACTGTATGCTAGAATCCGACCAATATTACTGGTGCATAATAGTTCTCTTATATCTTGCGCAGCCTGCTTAAAATGTGTCCTTAAGAAGTAAAACGTGCGGAATCCCTTCGTTGTTATGGATTCCTGTGTTAGGTTGCAAGAAAATGCTGCCCCTAAATATATATCGTGTGTTAACTGAGGGATAGCTTCGTTATTAAGATTGTATTGTGTTTGGAATGGCTTGCGTTTCCGCAAAAATTGAATGTATTTGCATTTGGATACGTTTAAGGACATCGGCACCTAAAACAGATTTTATCTAGGTCAGTTTGTAACGTCAGTCTATGAACATCGTCTATGTCTCTGTACAAAACGCAATCGTCTGCGTATGACCTTATCCTTGATGTTAAGCGCCCACGGATATCATTGATATGAATGAAAAATAAAAGAGCTCCGAGGACTGACCTCATGGGGTATGCCGTATGACAAGAAACGTTTGTTGATGAAACACCATTAGGTAAACCTTTTGAAACCGGGTGGTTGGATAGTCCGGAAGCCAAAACCCAATATTGATTGGTAAACTAACAAAAGATAGCTGGTCTTGTGTTTTGTGTTTTGGAATTCCGGTCTTGTACACCGGTGTTGTGTTTTGGAATTCCCTGCCAGCTAAAGTTAAACTCTCTTCGTCGTTGCATGTAATTAGAGCGGCCTTCTTGAATTTTTCCTACAATCGTAACCACATTGCCACTTTTTATTGTCAATATGCAACTGCCTGTTCCCTGTTACCCTTCACTATGTGTTAACTTTGTTGCTTTCTTTGATATACTACCAGTGTTTCATGTACCATTGACTATGCTCTTACTCACAGGAGGTCCCCTTTCAGTCCTTTGCACTGGTACCTCCTTCTGTATTGTCACTCATGTATACATTATCAATGAACAAATAAACTCTTTTTCTGATTCTGATTCTGGTAGAAGAGGACGTGAGAAACTTTGTTCTGAGAAATTTTGCGGTGGGACTCACCAGTTTGCAGAATGTGCTAGGATAATTGAAACTTTTGGGCCCAACGAAATAAAGGGTGTGCTTCTTTGGGATTTCATTTCGCGTTTTTTTTTTAATCGCCAAATTCCCCAAGGGCGGCAAACACACCCGGTTGTGGATGGGCTATATGCATTCTGAGCATTCGTTTCCTTTCATTTACGAGTGTTTTTATTTCTCGTGTAAACCACGGCTCATCCAAAAATTGGTTTTTCAAAAGTATCCTAATAAATGGTTTATATAGATTTAAATGGGTAATATTTATTTACTTCAACTTCAACTATAAACATCATATGTATGCTGCAGCCCTGAAAGACTCAACAACTAATTTTTTAACTCTACGAGAAATGAATCATAATCGCCCCTATCGTACAGGTAAACCTTACGATGCCGGGTGGCAGGTAAAGGAGGGCAATCACATAAGATCTTTGTGGTTATTCCCACATGTTTACTAATGCCAGGAATTGTGGAGACAGATTAAATCAGCAATTCAGAGTTGAGAAAAAGTAATTTAAGCGTTTTGGCATTAACGCTAGAGCACCGAGAAGGGACATCAACAAATTGGAAAAAGCCATGGCTGGCAATAAGGTCTCCAAACGCGGTAGTCAATCATGCTTTGGATAGAGTGAACTAGAACAGAGTGGTTCAAATGAGCTGCCAAAAATGAAGCAAAACCAGGGTAATGAACGGAGAATCCCCTGAAGTCTTGCAATCGTCTCGCCTTCACACGGTGGACAGTTGCAACATGAGCGTCTGCATGGATAATTTAAAAACCAACCAAAAAACAAACTGATTATTTTAAAACTTTATAACAAATAAACAAGCCAATTATAATTCACATAATCAATGCTACTGATTATTACTACTGCGAAAGTGAAGAGGAACTGCTTCTATTCTTGCGATGGCGGCGCAGCTGTACGACGGCTGGGGAAAACTTTTGCGTTATCTGCTACATGAGAGAGAGAGAGAGAGAGAGAGAGAGAGAGAGAGAGAGAGAGAGATCACTTTATTTTCCAAGTAAGTTGGCTGTGGAACGTGTGGTACATGAATGTCTGCGAAGTTGCAAGAAGACAATGCACCCCGTAGCTTGAATACAGCGCATAAATGTTAAAAGCCGGTTTTCAAGCGAGTATACCCGTGGGCTAAAATGCGCACCGGTAGCGCCGCAGTTTGCTAAATAGGTTTCTGCTCCTAATCTACACACAATTTGTCACTTTCTGTGAAAAGCGCTGCGGAGCTGGGACTAGCATCACGCTTCGTGAACACACACTTATCAGGCGAAGATTCAGCAAATGTAACGTCCCATAGAACAAAAGCATGTATAGGCATAGAATTGCACACCATAATATTTGTATCAAACGATTTCTATAGGTAGGCGTAAATATGTATGACATATTCAATGCTAAGACAATTTCGGCTCAGTTTTTTTTTTGTAATCTCAAACTACAAATTTGCTCTTGATTGCCTGTTACAAGGAAACAGGAATATTGCTCTCATTGGCAGAGTATGACTATTGCACATCGTGCCGAACAGAACATAAATACTACCGGTCAAGGTAGTACCCCTTACGTGTAGTTACCTGAGGTATCACCGCTATGAAAAGAGCAAAAATAAAAAAAGATGTAACAGTATGACACTGGTGAAAATCGAACCTTGACCCTCTGCATGTGAAGCGAATATAGTACCACTGCAGCACATTTTGAAGTCTTATGGTTGCAGCGCCCCTAACAAATATCACCCGTTGTTAGCTTCACTTTCGATTAATAAAAGGTATAGGCGTTTGAACAACTCTGTATTCTAGTTCACTGTACTTTGGGAGAAAATACAGGCACCTTTTTTACCCAGCGGACGTAGGGCAATTTGGTATCTCCAACGATTCGAAAATATTCTGTTTTTACTGTTTGCAGCTCACCGGGTAATGAAAAAAAAGGGCAGAATACTGCTGTCACTGGTTGGGAGATAAAACGCCGCCATTGTAATGTGGTCGCCAATCTGAAGCACGCTCCTGCACCATACCGAATCGCCGTTTATGCTGGTAAACTCAAACTCATCGGGACACTCCGGATGGTTTTTTAAGCAGAACAAATACACCTTCGCCGTGTCAATTTCTGTCCTTACCGTAAGCTTCATATTCGAGGGGGAACGTTTCAGAGTTGGTGATTGATTCGGCTAGCCACAACTCGCAGTCGAACACCATACGTGTGTTTAGGAAAGATAACGAGCTCGTTAGCTGATTAGTTTAATTTTCACTGCAGCAGTTAAGAAGCAGAACATCAAGATCTGAGGTACACGCACTCTCAGAAGATACAGAATGCTCAGTAGCAACATGACGGCCCATGCATTGTGTGCAAGGTACTTTTTGACTAAACAAAGTTTAGGAGAGGACATCATAAAGATAATAAAAAGCTTGTCATGCCTGAGGCTGTATTTCAAGGGGTGCGCCTTGCCAAGCTCGAGCAGCTTTTTTTGAGCAACACATAGTGGGCGGGAAAATTCTTCACACACAAAAATCGCAGTGTCTTAAATTTAATTTCTGATAAAAAGACATACTCCTTATCTTTACACCGATGGTACAAGGATTGGCCGACTTTTGTCTTCGTCGAAAGAGCCAAGTCTGTCGTCCCGGTCATTGTTAACTGCATCAAGTGCGACCCCACATGTGTCGCTGCAGAACGAAAGAACGGTTTCTTCGGACTCATTCCATGTCTCAGAATTCCTATCAGGCAAAGGTAATTTCGACGCAGCCTGTTCTCGGCAAGGTCTCCGCATGCTTTCAGCACTGGTATTTCGACTCATTGTGCTTTGGAAGCACCTTGGGCACCAACAGTACCATTACGGGCAGTGGCATGCCTTTGATCCAAGGAATCGACTCTTTCCGTTAGTTTTTCTATCTCTCCATCAGTGGTACGCTGTTTCCTACGGATATCTGCTAAGTCGGAAAGAATATGTCCCTGATCGGACTGAAGTCTGGTCATTTCTTCGAAGATAGCTGACAATTAAGATCTTTCTGTCTGCGTGCACGATTCGCGTACTTTGTTAGCGCAGGGCTGTACTATACGTGCCCAAAAATAATAAAAGCAATTGCGACACAACAGCACGGTACCCTGCAATCATGAGTTGTTTAGCAAGTGCAATCAGAACGTTTTTGGCGTCAAAGGGGTACGACAGTGGAATTAAGAAATGATCTGATGTTCTCATACAGGAACAGTTATCGAAGTAACTGGATAACCCGGACGAGAAGCGCTGGTGAGTACATGACACGTCTAGCGGTTTCATGCCCCGATGACTGCAACAGTGGTGGGCGTATACAAGCACCGCGGGATGTCCCAGGTTACCATAACGGGTCACCGGTTTGCCAGGCTTGAAACCCGGTGAGACTGAAGTTTGTAATAGCATCCCAGAATAGAAAATCTGGACGGTGAAATAGCAGAAGTTGCCCACGACGTGTCCGATGCTGGAAGTAAGTATCTAAAGTTTTGAAGACGAGACCACACGAGCAGGCAGGTAGGACCGAAAGAAAAATTGATGTGGTTTAGCTTTGTTTAACTCTAGTTGATAGAGAAAGATTCACTGCCCTGGCTAGACTCATGTTCGAGGTGTTGTCGAGTCGATGTGTGGTTTTGCAATGATATGCAGATATTTCTTACAATGAACGCACCTTTATTCATCCTCCTTTTAATGCCTATTAAGACACTGCAGTGATCCATGAAGTAGTGAGACTTGGTTACAACTTGGCCGATACACAATGTTGAACTGTGAGTTTGACGTTGCAAGACGAGGTCTAAGCTGACTCTTCACTGAGTTGTTGTGCTGGGTTGATGGTTGGAAAATTCCATTTGAAACCTCTGTTCAAAAAATGTGATGAAGGGATGGTGTTTCCTTGCGGTCGCCTAGAGTTTCAGTTGCGTGTTTAATATTTTCCGCATCCCAGGGTGGCTTAAGCCTCGCCGCTGTACGAGCTACCACAGCTGGATCTTCGTCTTTCTCCATCTCACACGGCTGTCCGCCGCGAGTGGTTTTCTGGCTTCCCTTCGGGGCGCGCGCTTATTGCTTCTGCGGCAGCCTGTTCGCCTTCCTCCGCAAGGTGCGACGTAGATCCCGCACATGTCTGCCTTCCTTCTTCGCCTATCTCCCCTGTCACCTATCTCTCCCGGCCTTGGGGCGGTTGCTCTATGCCGGCAGCTTGCAGAAAGAAGCTTAGTTTGACATCTAACTCTCAAGCACAAAACTGATCACCCCGCGAACACCGCCCTTGGTAGCGTAGTGTAGCTTTCGCTTCAAAAACCTGGATAAGAAGCATCGGTAACTGCATGGCACGTCGAATGGTGACATGCTGCCTTATTACCAGCCTCACTAACCTGCTTTGTAGAAATGCTACCCTAGCTGTTTTATCAATGTGACTTACAACCAACTATGGACTCGACTGCTTACTCAATTGGGCAGAAATATTGCCGCGAATTTCTTTGTCAGAGTAGTACTGGCGGCTGAGACACAGCCATAATTTGTAGAAGCATTTCTTGAAGCTGGGGTGAAAGACGGCGTGTTGAATAAACTGTTATGTGTGTAAGGCACTTGAGTCGCCGCTGGAGCAGGCTCTTTATTCTCTATATTATTGTAAATCTTTATTCAGAAGGGGGACTCAAGGTCTAGTCAGGGATGGGTAAGGCGGTAAAGAAGGTGAGAGCGTCTGCGTGCTCTTGTGTATCCCCGTGGTACAACGAAAGTCCACAGGGACATAACAGTCTCTTTTGGGTGAGCCCAGCCAAGAGGAGGCGATGCTCACCCTCGGTGGTCTTGATGTATGGCGGAAGATGGGCTCTTCTCTCCGCCTCAAGCCCGAGCACTCCCACAGCATGAGCTGCACTGTGGGCCTTGTTGGCGCGTGGCACAATGAGCAGATCATGGTGGTGGTCTCGCTGGAGTTCTCGGGGTGTTTCCTTGGGTGTCTTGAGCGCCACGGTATGTATGCCCGCCACTTTGCAAGCATATCCTCCGTATAAGCCGTCGTTGCTCTCAGTTTGTGTGCCCGGACTTAGGCCCCCTGGGAAGTCCTCCTTTCAGTCGTCATGGGTCATTGGGTCTTCTCCCTTGCTTGGCAGTGGTCATGGGTCATTGCCCTTCTCCCTTGCTTGGTCGCACCGTGCAGGGGGAAGAGGGTGTAATGGGTCGGAGCGAATACTTGCTTCTTCGTTTGCCCACGCGCGGGCGGCCTCGTTCTCGACGCCACCCG
This sequence comes from Haemaphysalis longicornis, assembly GCA_013339765.2. Lineage (NCBI taxonomy): Eukaryota > Metazoa > Arthropoda > Arachnida > Ixodida > Ixodidae > Haemaphysalis > Haemaphysalis longicornis. The sequence continues at coordinate 83,830,080 of CM023457.1, read as the reverse complement.
CGTGTCCCAGCCCCAGTCCACCCACACGTTAATGAATTTCGTTTTGCCCAGTCTCATCGCTATGGTCTTAATGGGGTGGCTTATAGATCCGATGACTGGGGTGCCAACGAATCTTTCTAGCGCCCCTCTATTGTCATGATATATGGCAAACGTCCGGCCCCGGTGCTCCACCGCCTGGTCGCGCGCTTCGATGTGGTTCACCGCCAGCAGTACCACTTCCAGCTCACATCGCTCTGTGCTAGGCCTGGTGTCAAAGTGAAACGTCCACCTCGCCAGCGCTGGGCCATCTTCGCAAGCAAGAGTAACGCGGTTGGTGGTCGCAGCGACCGCGGCGTCCACGAATATGGCACCTTCTTGCAGGCCGGCTCGTGCTGTGGCGGCAGCGCGCTCCTCTCTGTGGTGGTCCTTTTTCAAACCCTCGACATTGGTTTGGGAGTGCGGATATAAGCTCATCCTCCCAAGGGGGGATTGGATTTGGCGGTGTCAAAATCGGCGAACTTGAAAAAAATACACATTTTGTTTTCATTTTCAATAGCCCAGCAAATGAAATGTAACGCGGGAAATCATACACATAGTCTACGCAGGTAAATCTTTCAGGAATTACGGTAACATGGAGATTTAAATTGACATTTTTGGCCAACGCATTTTCATAACTCGCCTTCGATCAATATTAGCGATGGCTAAGTTTAAGGTGTTGCTCCCACCTTCGCATGTAATCACGGAACTTGTTTAAACCTTTTATATAGAAGTGAATCCGTGTCACAATGTATACAAAACCTAACCAAATTTGCTGTCAAGGTATCACGTGCTGGTCACAACCGCCGCTGTTAATGTGTTTGTTGTGAATAAGGGATGCAGCACACCCTATAACGCTGTCATGGTGGAGCTCCTTGTCGCTGAAGCAACTGGTGAAAACGCCATAGAGGTGGCTAATAAAATTTTAAAAATGCACATAAGTCCCCCAAATTACAAGATGTAGTAAAGACAGCGACATCTTCCCCTGGCATGCAGGATTGGTCCTGCAGACTTGGCACTTTGTTTTCAGTACACACTTCCTTACCAAGTTCCCGCAATATGCGACATAGCAAGGTACTAAAATAAGAAACCGCACTAACGACAGTACAAGCATCAACGGTAGAGGTATCCGAGAAGAAGGTTCTTGGTATTTTCGTTCCAAATAGGAACGTAAAAAAACAGTAAACTTTTTGCAGCCTATAGAATATGCACCCCGCCGCTTTTGCTTCATGCGCAGAGTCAAGAAGGGGAAGGGAAAAACATTCCTGGTGCCTGTCCGTCAAATTAATCCCTCGTTAACTAGAACTCTAGTACCTCAAAATATCTCCTCGATACACTTTTTCTCACCGTGTGTTTACCTCCCATAGGCGCTACGCATTTGCTCGCTTTATCTCGAAACGTTTTTCGGAGGATCACGGATGTCTCGAAATACTGGCAGAGAGGACACAAGGCAGAGTCCGCTGCAGGCAGCTGATAAGGTCCCCGTTCGAATGATTACTCCCAGTACTTGCCGAACGCGGTCGTGAAGTGCAAGTTCACGCGGACTACGCGTCCCCGTTACCGGAATGCTGTCTGGCGCGTACATCAAGATGGTGTGGACGACGCAGCTGATCATGCGGACGAGGAGGAGCCTCCAGAAGTGCCTACAATGGCAGCGAAAACATACATGCTGCGTCTGCTTTGTAACAAGGTACAATGTATACGACCACCAAGTCATGCGATGCATTGAGAAGCTCGGGTACGCTTTTCTGGGATGCAGATGCGAACGCGAAAGAGCCGAGCGCAACACAGTGCTTTCTTCTGCAATAATAAAAGTTTCTTTTTCTTGCGAAATATTTTGCCTTTATTACGAAATCTGGCCCCTGTGCAATAGTGCTTTTGTTAGCAGCACTATAGCAGTTATTTCAGGGACCTGGCTACAAATTTTCTGCATATGACTTAACTCGAAACTCCGCGCTTATCTCAAAATTTTCAGCTAATTTTACGACTTTGAGTTAACAAGATTACTATATCAACAATTCACGCTTTCAGAAAGCGCATAAAATGAGGTATCGTTAGGGGGGGGGGGGGGGGGGGGCGTCGATAATTTTATGTTGGGTCGTGCTAGTTTAAAATTTGCTCAAGCAGAGTCTATAACGTTGCTGCGTCTACTTTCTAAATCAGCTGGCCAAAGGTACAGGTTCGATTCCAGTCCGCGGCCGCTTTTGCGATGGAGGATAAAAGCGAAAAACGCCCGTGTCTTCGAGATTTCGGCGCAATCCCAGGTGGTCAAAATTAATCCGGAGACCTCCAGTAGCACTTGCCTCACCGGCTGTGAGCGCCGGCGCGTTAAACCTCATAATCCAAAATAAATCAGCTTCGCAAGAGCGAAACACCGCAGCGAGCAACGCAAATATTCCCGCGCGAAGGCTGGGCCTGGTGCCGGGGAGCGCCGGCTGTTCAGTTGTTGACGACAGCAGCGCCGCCGCTATAGCGGTTTTATTTTCTGCACGAAAGTCGACCCGGCGGAGCAATGGGAGAGGCCTAGTACACTTATAGTGCCTAGAATATACTCTAGGCACTATAGTACACTCTAGCCGAACCACCGCTTCCGGTCAGCGTAGGCTTACCATCGCGGCAAATATCTGAACGCCGCTTTTAAATTCAGCGCTGATAACAACCCCTAGCTCAATTTTTCACCACACTAACATCTACTTTCTCACATGTGGAACTTCTTTCTCGCGATCAGATTGATTATAAGAGTGGCGACAAGCTGTTGCTCTCACGGTCTGCGCCGGTTCGAGCCGCAGCGCTATTAAAAAACGGACGACGGCGAAGACATCGTTGGCCTAATTGCCTGGCCAAATAAAGTTGCGCTGTCTGTTGTGTGGCAGCGACTCATCCGAGTCTGACGATTCAGACGACATGTCGACTGCTCGGGCGAGTGCGGACCATGTGCAATCGTAGCAGACGATGCGGCGAACGTCCCTGACGTCACGGGTGAGACCGTGACGTCAGATTGGCCCGCTTGCAGGCTGGCCTTCGAACGGCCATTTTCCCGCGCGGCGACCGAATTTGAAACTGGCTGCAATAAACGTGCTATAATTAATTCTGTGTTGGCGCCTGACAGCTTCAGGTTCGATTTTCGTAAATACTGCGCCGATAGGTATTCTTTACAGCATAACAACTGAAAGCGAGAATTTTAGTGTCAGCACTGCTTTAAAATGCAACAATTAGGCACTTTTAGGGCGTGGACCGCAGTTGCGCTGTGCAGCAATATGGTGGCCTACCTGTCCATCGATAGTTTTGTTTATTACACTTTTTTTTTGTCAACCAGGCAGTGAGTGAGGTGACCTCTCCATTATGAGGTGTATCATGAGAGACCTAAGTTTTCTCCACCCAACAGATCACTCAGCAAAATTCAGCAAGTCACCTGAAGGCAACTCCAGACTAATACATTCTATAACTCTAATAAACTATGATTGATCTATCCAGGTGCTTTCTGACCCGATTTCTCCTTATGTAACACCGAACGAGCAGATTTAGTCCATTTTTTGTATGGCCGCACACGGACCCCTCTTCTAGCAGTCTGCAACTACCTTATTCAGGGCAGTGAAACTGCGCTATGTTCGGCACAACCTGTCGATGCAAGTTTAAACCGTGACAAGAGCTGTGGAAGTTGTTGAAAGGTACGGTCTTGTCGCACCCTCTCGTGACCAATAACCCACCATGCCTTGCCCCTCTTTGATGAATTTGAAGTTCTATTCATATATCCATTAAGCAGTCTAATACACAAGAGACCATTGCCTTGCCAACAACGTATAATCGGGTCAAGAAAAATTGTATCTTGAATTTTTTCTTGTTCTATGTATAAAAGTAAAATATTTCGCAAGATAATTATCACAAATCTATTATTTTGTTATTTTATTGTTCATTTTGTGTTGCTGTACAATACTTCTATAGTCGCAGCGAGATCTGTACCTGGAAGCGCAAAGCATATGTTTCATATCGCCTGCACGCAGCCGAGAGTAAGATATTCTGCAGGCAACCAACAGCAACATATGATTTAAATGTTGGTGCGCTTTTCTTTCCTCGAGTAGCGACCAGAAATAGGCAGGGCGTTGATAGTGATGTGATTGATCTAAAAGGTAAAATCAAAAAGCCGACAATACATAAAAAAGAAAAATCACGAAATGACATTGATCTCGCTATATCAACAACAATGGTCGAACCGTTTTTTCGTGAACTGGTAACCTTTATTTATTTTATTAGTTCAGTTCCGGTTCGCGTTCAGCATGCTAAAAATAATGCGTGGGGTTCGGGTTCAATTCCGGGAAAAATATGTTCTGTTCCGGCTTTCGGTTTGGTTCTAGTTCAGCACCCTTATATTAACACAGCAAACGAACCATACCATTCACTTTTGATGATGCTATCTGTATGCAAGCGCAACTACACACAAAAAGCACACGCCGCGACAAGGCCAAAAGAGGGAACTCCATTGTTGGCACGATAACAGCTGTGGGGCTCTCAAAGGTTGCAGTGCAGGTTCAACCCTCTCTGTTTCACCTCTGGTTCACCTGTCCCCTCGTTGAAGAACCATGTCCCAAAACTGGCTCCTTGAGCCAGGCACTGGTGCCTCTCTCCATCATCTTCAGCCATTTTGAAAAGACATGGGGACTCATAGCCAATCCTTCTGTGGCCGATCTATATGGCCACATGTAAAAATACATGCGTCACCTGTGAACATATTCCAAGTGATTTACGTGAGGTTACACTTGACATGCTGGCATGAACCCGAAACACTGTACAATGTCGAAAGAGGTTGAAAAGACTTTTTGGTTCTATCTAGGATGCATGTCCTAAAGCAAAAGCTACAGGCCATGCTTAGCCCAGAGGGCATCTACGGCATGCAAAATGTATGCTAGTAGAATGACTTTGGCAGAGCAGATATGACTGAGGTGCAAGAGCAATAAGGTGGCGCAAGTAAAACCCCTTCAGTGGTGCTTTCAGTTAGCATCATTAGCAAGCGAACCACCCTGACGAGCCATGACTGTACTGGACTATTTTTGAACTCTGCCAGGATTTTCTTTCTTCATAGCAAAACCTTGGCAAAGTGCAATACATACCTTTCACTCTAAAAGAGGAACAAGTCATCGTTATTATGATATTGAAAACCCATGCACATGGTTTCTACAAGAATGAAGCGTAAGCAACGGTAAGCTGTAGCAACACATTCGTCTAATCGGGTTCATCTTTTGGGTGGCTGCAGCTTGCAGGTCCCATACCGACTAATAAAAACTTACAGTTGCAATGAGCAAGCAAAAATGTGTGTTTTTATTGGCAGTATTGAGTCTCTTCACAAGTTTTTAAGCTTTGTAACAGGTAAGCGCTCTGCACACGCAGGGAAGGTTACCAAAACTGAAGTCAAATTTCAAAGAACTCATTAGGTTTTAGCAACTGAGAAGTGAGTTTGCTGCACGAAGATTGGTTTGCGCGCTAGACAATAACAAGAGTGTAAGCCTTGTAGTGATGTGATCACACATATAAAACATACACAAACAAAAGAAATCTTTAACTTTGCAAAGCTTATAACAACAATTGTTACAAAGAGAACCAAAAACAAAGCAAGAACAAAAATAGTTAACAAGCACAATAAGATGATTGTTGTACAGATGTGTAAAAACAAAGCCTTTGGTAGTTGATGTCCAATGTGCGAGAGGATCGTAGAATGGTCAATCATGATAGAGCTGCTCAATGACGCGAGACTGCACTCAGCCTCCTTTTTCAATTCCACAACAACCTGCAACAAGTGCAATAATTTTGGTGCTTTTTACAAGAAAAGTTCAGCTCTTCAATAACTGTCTAGCATGATTTTTAAATTTCAGCCGCAGTGGTAGCACATCAGCACAGTACTGAGCTTTCACAACTATTCACAAGTATTGAGGTCAATTGATAGAAACACTTGAAATGGGAGACCACGAATCCTCTATCAGCTGGAGCCAGGCAGGTAATTCGGGTCAAGGTAGTTGTAATCTGCACCCGTGAAGCTCATGTAGTCCCTGTCGTGGAATGTCGACGAGTCTTGCGCGACGCGAATGGGCTCCAAGTGGTGGTCCTCCTTGTGAATCGCCGTTTCGTGCATGCAGTCGACACAGTCATTGCAAAAGTCGACCGCCGAACCCGCAGGACAGTCCGTGCAGTGCCACCGAGTCCCCACTATGGGCTCACACTCGCACCGGTCACAGCGGAAACCCACATGCTGCGCAAGACCTGCCCGTTTCATCCGCTCATCACGGATCTTCTTGAGGGCTAGTAGCTCGCGGTACTCCGCAGACTCTTTCGTGGTGGCATCAACGCTTAGGTCACCCTCAGCATCGAGAGATGCATCAGACTTCTCCTGGCTTCCATTACCTAACGTCTTGAGGAAACCCCAAGAAGAAGAACTTGAGTCATCGTCGACCTCGCTCATGAAAACAGGCGGCCTGTGTGATGCAAAGAAGGTTGAGTGGGAGTAGAGGATGCTCGCCGACCGCTGGCCGTGGTAGTGGTACGTCTTCCGAGTGTGACCGGTACCGATCCGGCGCGGTGCCGCAACGTTTGGTATCCTTCCAGGGACTGGAAGGCCTGCTTTGGCCAGCTTGATGAAGTACTTCTGGACGCGACTGGCGACCTGAGTTGGAGTCCGGTTTCCCAGTGCATTGGCTATCTTTTCCCATCGCCGACTCTCCACTTCTTCTGGAGGGTACTTGAGGAGTAGCTCCTCGAGCCGCTTCTGTTCTTCGACCGTCCATAACTGGTTGAACGTGGCCGGTTTGGCTTCGCTGAAGACTCGGCCCCTAATGAGAACATTTCCGCCAGGCATTCCAGGGTTCGAAGCTCCCTGCCCTGTGGGTGTGGTTCGGACTTCGGATTTTGCGGCATTTCTCGTAAGCTGGCGCTTCCCTTCGATCGCCTGCTGGACGGTCATGAGGCTGTACTGGCTCCAGTCGATGTTGGGGATCGGAGCGACCATCTGTGGCGGCGGGATGCCCAGGTCTTCCTTCTTTTGGAGACGTTCAACGAACCGGATCGGGTCTTCCAGAGCTTGTTCACGGACTGCAATGAGCTTCTCGATGTCCTGGACCACCTGTCACCAAAAGAATCCCCATTACCGCATGGTCACGCTTTATCGGCAGCAGCTTGATTATTCAGAGGTATAGCACAGCAGGGAATCCACCCCGTATGGCGCTCGGTACATGTTTGGCGCATCTGCACGTGTCTGCACGTGCGCACAGCCGGTTCCCCTGCTCTGCGCACGTGCAGTGGCCTCGGTCGCGTACCATGCCGGTTTTCCGCTCTGCTATGCATCTCTACAGCACTTATCAAAGACGGCTGCCTGAATGGGATGAAGCCACAAACTGAAGATACGAAGTTGACAAGCATGTCTTTCGTATCTACGGACCGTCAGTGGCTCTAGCCATACACCCATCAGGTACTGTCAATCATTAGGTTTGGCGGTAGGATACTTATGACCACGGCGGCACAAAGTCCTGCTTGTTTTGGGATTCCTTCTCTGACTGCTCAAACTACGTAATCCATAAACACGTAAAATGCACGAAAACCTGTTGCGCATGATGAAATTCTTCTAACTTAAGCGTCATAATTACGATAGTTAACGCAGTTCCAAGGGATAGACACTTCTGGTTGGAAACTAACAGTTAGATTTACGCCGACAACAGAATCTTTACAGATTTACCTACAGCGTTTCGGCACTTTTTTACATCTAACCAATCTTTCAAGGAGAGTAAACATGTGACACATGCTGACCTGTATTCGCTGCGCTTCCAGCACGGCGAGCGTCTTCAACATGTTGCGGTAGTCGGCGTTGCCGCGTAGTGCGAGATGGTCGGATTCGAAGAAAAACTCCCCGATGTCGTCCGGATCCTCGCCGTCCTTTTGTTGGGAGTTCTCACTCATGAGCGACAGACCATCCGTGGCGTCAGTCGTCGTTTGAGAGGATGAGCTACCGTTGCTCATGTCGACGTCTTGCCTGCCCCACACGTTGCCCGTCGGCTTGGACGCGGACCCTTCGTCGGTGGCGATCATGGGTTCCCGAGATTCCATTTTTATAGCGTTAACAAACCGCGCTGAATGTCACCAATGATGCGGTGTAAATGTGTTGCCGGTAGTTTTAAGGGGCGGAATCGAGTCACTTCGCACACATGGTTACTTCAGGCAGATACAAATCAAGTTGAATCGGTTGAATGAGGCAACAAGCATTCAGAAAACAACGCAGTCGAAGCCCCCACACACGACACAAAGCGAAACTTGTCGCATACAACGGTTCAAGCAAAAAAAAAATATTCTTGGCAATATAAATTTTTAGCGTATGTAATTATAGCGTGAACGTATTATAAAAGTATTATCTTATACAATCGATGCTTTTTTACGAACAATTTTTTGTTTAAATTTTTTTAGGTCAAGTCGTTTTAAGCCAAGCCTGGTTCTCAGCCGCACGTGTTTTGCCTTGTTGACAAACGCAAGTTAAACGCGTGTCTACCTCATTGCTTGTGCCATTCATACCGCGCCTTGCTGGTGATGCCAGCGGGTAGTTTTCTTCGTACGAACAGTTCACACGTTCGTTCTCGCAGCAACTTTACCTCAAATGAATGTCGTCGCCAAGAGAGGAAGACGCAACTGAAACAAAATCCGACATGGTTTCCGCCGAGCGGCGGATTCCCCCGGTCGGCTGCTCCCAGATCGTCTGCAGTGACCACTACGTGATGCCGGACCTCTCGGCCTGCAAAGACACTCACCTTGCCGCCCTTCTCTTCTGAGTCGCGCGGCGAAGCCGTACGACGCCACCGCAGTGATGGCCGGCATCGAGCACCTAGTAAAGCCCGAGCGGTTCGTGCTGATGGGACCCTACGACTGCGAGCACATTTGGATGGTCAGGTTCACCGACGCCGAGGCTCGCGACGCGGTCGTGGGTGCGCCTGACCTCAAATGCGCTGGTCAGCCGGCCTTCTGCATCGAGCCGCTGCCCGAGCACTCGCTGCACCGGGGACGTTGCGTCGGCAAGGGACTTGGTACGTTTTAGCGGGAAATTCGTTTTAGGTAGCAGCGCGTGTATGGTTGGGTCTTGATTCTAACCGACGATGGTAATACGGGTGCCTTGTAGCTTTGTGCTGCGGTTCATATTGGTACAGTTCGTATTATCGCTGAACAAACCTGGAGTGAAATTCTGGTTTTTGTCCGTTTCAAAAATACCCATTTTGTGTCCGTTTTAGTCAGGACGTAAATGAACTTGCAGAGCCACTGACCAATAATACCGCCTTGCTCGTACTGCGTCACATTCGGTTGTCTGCTTTCAGCCAATCAGGGCTCGTTCGAAGTGGGCGCTTTGGAACGGACATGAAGTGGATAAAAACGGAGAATTCCGCCCCTGGTCCTGCTAATGTTGTACTAACGCCTTCTTAGAGCTCTCAGATTCACCAAAAGTTAAAATTCGCACTTTAATTGTTTCTTCGGTTTTTATGTTACAACGGCGCTGCTGTTTACGTCAGGGAAGTCATCTGAAATTTCCTCCTGCAGTGTTTCAAGAGCAGAAAGTTTGGTTTTAGTACAATCTGCGTCTCGTCGCTGCCGACAGTGTACTTCTGACATTTTGTAGCTGTCGAACCGGTTGCAGGAGACTGTTGTTAGGAGGGAAGTTGGAACTTGGCTAAACAAGACGTAACGGCGGGAAAAGCAGACGTAGACTTACAGAGACACCGAACGAGGGCTGATTGACAAGAGTTCTTACATTACTGAGAGCAGACAGACTATTGAGGACAGGCCCAGTGTAGAAGGAAATTTGTTGCAAAATAAAATGTTGGGCTTCTATCTCATGCTTAGCCAGGTTCCAACTTGTCCAACACCGTATTCTTTTACAACAAATTACTTCTACAGTGGACCTGTCTTTGTGTGGCAGCATATGCACAAAGGATGAGACATAATGGGAGAAGGATCCTTTCAGCAAAAGGGTACCAAGGAAGAGTGCTGCAAAAAGTTACAAAAACCACAGCGTGTGAAGGTTGCTTGCTCTTCCATTGCAGCCACCACATGGCAGGCACGTACCGCCGAAGTTATGACTACACTTATAACAACCTTTAAATGTTGCTAAAAATTCCGTGCTAGACCAATGAGTTAAATGGGGCCTGCTCAAGGGCTCAAAATGAAAAGTATCACAAGAGGCAAATAATAACAAACTTAAAAAAAGAATCAGCTTTCTGAACTGTGAACGCATCCCTAAGACAGCGTCACATAGAGGTCTGTGAGGCACAAGGTGTTTTTGAAGAAAGAAGTATATGGAGCGGCATGAAACGAAATGCTTAAGTAGCCTGCAAAAAAGCAAGGAGCCTGGAAAGGGCTGGAGAGATTATTGTAGCCTCTGCCCACCAGTGCCTAAAGGGGCCGTGCACACAAAACACAAGTTTGGTTCATTCGAACGATTGTCTCGTTAGAATCATGCTGACACCACTTCTAACAAAAACTTTGCTCAAATAAGCTATATAATTAGGATAAAAGGGCGTGGCCATGCAACCCACTAGCTCATTTCCCGCAACAGAACCTATGATGTCATATGTGACAGCTCTGCGATTGGCTGAGGCCGGCAAAAGCAAACGCAAAGTAGGCACGGCTTATAAGGTTGCTGAATGAGCTCTGTGCGCTTAACTTTAGGGCACATTCTTTTTATAGCAGTAAGAATGGTGGGGTAAACAGTGGAAGTTGCGAAAGCACATGTAAACATAGAAGTACTGCTGTTGGTACTGCGTGCACTATGCTTGTTTCAGCTGCACAGCACTTTGGTGTTGTCTCAGACGACACTGGCCAATTGGTTTAAGCATCGGTGTTCATGGGACCACATTTGTTGAGCAAACACCATGTTTCACGAAACAAATATTTTCTACCTGAACAAGCCAGGTACAAATACGGTCAAAAACAAAGCAAAGGCAAAAAACAGCCAGGGGTGGTGGCGTCATCTAGGTTGACTAACGGTAAACAAGGCTCTGCAGAGCAGCAAGTTTAGCTTGTTCTCAGTGAATAAAGCATTGTTTGCTTCTGGGCAAGCAATGGGGCCACTATAAAACACGAAATCTTTCGAATAAAACAAACTTGTATCTTGTCTACATGGCCCCTTTAAAGGGTGCTTGGGTTCCTCTAGCCCGTCCACCATTCTGTAAGTTGCCCCGGGCAAAATAAACACCTGGCGTATTCTCACCTCACTCCGTGGAGAGGCGTTGCTACTTTCTAGCTCTGCACCTTTTTATACATACCGGCCTTTTCAACAGTGCGGTGAGTTTTTACGTACGCACACAGAAAAAAAAAGCTTGCAAAGGAAAGGCGTAAAGCTTGGCTGCCCGCGCAACTAGCACATGGTTCCCAGTGTGCGAGTCACCAAGGCGAAAAAATGTAATGAAAATGGCTCTTGCTCCACTCCGGATTAGTCTCGGTAATGTACACATGTTATTGTGGCTTTCATGTTAAAAGAACCAGTGACAGGGTTGTAGGGGGAATGGGTGACGAGGATATTTTGTGCACAAGTTTTTAAGAGCGAAGCCTTTTATGAGGCAAGTCGTCATTTTTCGTGTCTGCAGTTAAAAATACTAAGAAATTTGCCGAGCATGCACATGTGAGCACAGGCCTTGCAGGCGACCGCCCGGCAGTTCACAATACCAAGAAAATTCCTAGCGCTCGTGTGTGCAATGTCTCAGCTGAATAACTTCCTTCACCTGCAACTTCCTGGCGCACGTTGTCAAGCAAAGCATACACACTTACAGAGATTGGCCGAGAAAATACGGGCCGACCAGCCTTGCAGTTGAAAAAGAAACTAGAAAAGGGCCGAGCGATCGTGTGTGTGCGCCTCACGGCAACCGCCCAGCGTCATCGGCGCACGTTTGCAAGCCAAGCTCACACTTATAGCAACAATTATGGTCATAGCAGCAGCGGAGAAGAAGCAGATCAGCTGGAATCGTAGACTTGACCGTCGTGAAGGTTGCGTACACCTTCGCTACCTTCAAGTTGGTACGTTAGTGTGAGGTTCCTTCATTTTTGTGTGACTGTGGGGTTTTTCCTTGCCAGACTGCTTAGTTCGCCACGGCTGCTAGAGGGACTTTTGCTCCAAAAAGGTCCATGGATGCAGTCTGTGGGCTATGTGGGATATCACATGAAGCGCAATTTTCTAGAAGCCTGTCTTTCCTACATGTCTTGTTCTCTTGAGTGGTTACGTTGGCACTGTGCTAGCTAGTGAGTAGTGAACAGTGTAAGTTTGGAAAATAAGAACGTGCCTATGGCTGGCACAAAGTTTCAGCAGTTTCTTTTTACATTGGGTGGATATGACATTTCACTGTCTCGTCTGCGTGCGTTTAGCTGTCCATCTTACCTCTTTTCAACCCTTGAGTATGGCTGCAGCTTTCACCACAGGAAACATGGTGCTACTATTTCAGGAGAGGATTTTTTCTCTTGGGTGCAATTAAGTGGTAAAATCTTCAAATTCTTGTACTGACGTTAGCGTAATCAGACTTTTGGAGGGACGTTGGAGCTGCGTATTTAAATTGGACCACAATTATACCTGCTTATGTTCTTTAAATCAAGAGGCCTGCCTTGAAAGCGATAGTTTGGCTTGAATCAGTTGTACTTCGTCACGGGTCTTTTTGATGACACAGTTTGCAACTCGTGGTAGAAAATTTTTTATGCAATACACTCAGACTGCTGTGCAGGCTTCACATCTTTGAAAAGTTGTTTTGTGCCTAAGCCTTGCTGATAGCTTCTCCTCTACGTGCCTTTCTTGTGCAGGCTGGTCGTGTGGGGCTTGCCATCCGGATTACTGGCTTCGGATTCTGGACGTCTCTTTTCCCCCACCGGAAGATGCCAGGTGCCTGCTTTCAAGGTCCTACTGCTGGTATGCGTGCGCTGGCTGACAGCGTTTGTTTGCATCGGTTACCCTAGTTCTGTATACACACACTATCAGGCGCTCATGATTTTTGGCAGTTTCACCTGGGCACGTCAAGTCCCCTAGTTTTAAACAAAGAAGTGGCTTGCTCAGGAATAGTTTTTTTAAGGGGCCGTGAAGACTAATTTCAATTTTAGTTTGATTAGAAAGACTGCTTTGTCCCGATAACAGCAATACCAGTTTTATCATGGACTTCAAACGAGTCATGATGGAGATATTAAAGGAGTGCTGACACGAAATTTGAAAGCTTAGATAACTATGTAAAAGGCTTCATTTGTGTATGGAGATACCTCCAGCAAATTTCAACAGTAACTGTTCAGTATAACATATTTTAAACCCGTTTTAATCTTTGCGCGCATGAGAAAGCTCAGAGCAGATACCCTTTCAGCATCGGCGTCAGCGTGACGCCATCTGCTCCTGGTCACAAGGAGGCTACGAGCGCGCGCAGCAAGCGAATCGCGTCTCACATCGGCTCCGGCTGTTTTTGACGGGGCCAGCGGAATTTTTCTCGGCACCCCCGAAATTTTGACATCCAATGTGTTTCGTAAGTCGAGCGGCACCCGAAGACACCACTCTTGTCGAGGTGGGCCACTTTTCGTGAGATCTAGCCCGGACCTTCGACTTCACCTCTGCGGAGCTCCGCTGCCTGTCCCGTGGGATAGCGATAACGCCAACTTGTGTCGCGGAGCCGGGCTCGATCCCGATGCCGCCGCCGGCGATGGCGGCCATGGCCCTTCGTGGCTACGATCCTGACGCCATGGCGTGGACTGAGACCACAGCAAGTACCACCCCCGAAAACTCCTCTGTGCCTGCCTCACCCGATATCTCGGATCGGCGGACTCTTCACGGTCGTCGCGCTCCGCAAGAAGCGTAGCGGTCAACACTCCCAGGCGGCCGCCGCTGGCTCCGACGCCGCCGCGGCGACCACGACTTCGGTCAAGTCACTGGCTACCGAGAAAAAATGACAGTTGCCTGCGTGGAAACCCCCAGTTATGCTGCGCATGAATCCCGAAGATTTCAGCCTCGTCCTGAAGCCGCGAGTCACCGCGAACTTGAAGGACCATTTTAAACCCGGGGAACTGAGCGTCGCACTTGTCTCTCACGTTAGCACCCCGAGAGGGGACACCCTCAGTGTGTGGCCCATTTGGGAACAAAACATCGTCATCGTGACAACCCAAGACCTGAACGTGGCCAATGCCTTGGTGCGGGAATTCACGCTGAAGACTGCAAATGGTGCTCTACCCATGGCGGGGCACGCGAAAATCAACGGAGAGGTTTGCCGCGGCGGGATCACAGTGCACGAGAAGGAGACCTCCGAGACCCTCAAATCAGCGGTCCAGTGGCAGGAAGGTGAGATGGCCTTCATCCGCAAATTGGGAAAATCAGCAGTGGCCCTCATCACCTTCGTGGGCCGGGAAGTGCCACGGTACGTACATTATAACAGTGTCGTCACCGTGGTGCGTGGAATACAAGAAGACCATCCCGGTGTGCTTCCATTGCGGAACTATTGGTCATCGGGCTGAACTCTGCCCCACCCCGAACGAGAAATGCTGCGGCCATTGCGGCCAAGAAGTGGGCGCCACCGCAGACAGCGGTATGGCCCCGCATCAATGCAAGCCCACCTGCCTCATCTGCGTTGACAGTCACCTCACAGGATCTCAAGCCTGCACAGGAAAATTCAGGCGAATCCAGCACGTACACCTCGAAATCAACCAAAACCGCACCCCCCGGGCCGGCGGTGAAAATAAGCGACGCGGAGCGAGCCGTGGAACGGCTGCAACAGGCGACCGAGCACCAGCCAGCCAGAAAAAAACACAGCAACAGCTCAAGACAGCATGGGACCAGGGCGCTCCTGCACTCAGCAGCAGTGATTTCCCTGCTCTCGGAAACAGCGGCGGAGCCACGTCATCTCCAGACGCGGCGCCCCACGCAAAGATAAACAAGGTAGGCAGATGGGTCGGGGTCGCCTCTCGCTCTCTTTGCCCTCCTCCCTCCCCCGAACTCAACGAACTTCGCCAGGAGCTAGCAGCGCTACGGGCAGAAAACGCGAAACTAATAACAAAGATATCTGCACTGGAGGAGGCGAATAAGTCCGCTCCTTTGCCTCTGCCGTCATTACCGTCCCCGGTGGAGATCCCTGCAGTCGAAGCGGAGCCCATAGGCGAAGTCCCTCTGCAGGAGGAACATATAAACCTTGATAGTCTGAGCACGTGGGTTATAGCCCTCGAAGGTAGCGTGGTGGGGCTGGCAACTCTTCCCCGCCAAATTGAAGCCCTTAACAAGAAAATAGAAAACCTAACCAATACCGTGACTCGCGCAGTCACGAGTAACATTAAGACTTGGCTTCAGGAAGCACACCCCCCCCCGCCTCGGACGGCGGGTGGGCTCACGCAAAGGTATTAGATCACCTAGCCTAATGCGAACCATTGATCTCAGCGGACCCATTCAGGGAGGATGCCGAACCCAACCCACTTCAGGGGCTGGGAGCGGTGGTGTACCCAACGTGACTCCCCTTCCCGAATTCAACATGGCGGGAACAACTAAACAGCGGTCTGCCCACATCTCGCCACCAGAAAACAGCCCTTATCGATAATGCAGTGGAACTGTAGAGGCTTTAAAGACCGCAAGAAAAGGGCTCACTTACGCCTCTAACCTGGAAACTTTCCAACACCCGTCAGCGATAGTCACTCTCCAGGAAACTGGTGCGGCGTGAAACTGACAGGCTATAACGCTTTCCAACGAGACTTGTTCACCTGCATTCTTGTAACACAATCATACACCGCGCAGGAACTCGATCTCCAACTGAATCTGCCATACTCGTACATGATGGTTACCGTACTCCTCCTGAAACGCACGGATCCACCCATCCACGTATTAAACATTTATTGTCCCCCAAAACTCAAAGACATCACTTTCGCGGACATCTTAGCCGAGCGCTGAAGGCAGCGGGCCGGGGACCCTCTCCTTATAGTGGGCGATTTCAACGCCCCATGGTAAGCTATGGAGGTACCAGCAAGGAAGAGAAGCGAGGTAGAAAGCTAGTGGAGCTCATCTCCACACTGGGCATAACTGTCCACACGGACCCCGTCCATCCAATGCGGATCTGTAACTCTGTAAACAGGGACACCTGTCCCGACCTTACCCTCACCAAAAACATCAGACATGCAGACTGGATCAACACCGAGGACACCCTCGGAAGCGACCACTGTATCGTTAATACCATCGTCTACACACGTCCCCTGCAACGCCCCATTGCACAGGCACGTCTGCCGGACTGGACGGCGTTTAGACAGTCCCTCTCGACGCCGACCAGTGTACTCGAAACCGGATACGCTTCGTGGGCCCACACCCTAGTAAAAACACTTCACAAACACGAACGGCAAATTCAGCTGTCGGAAAGGACGACCGACGTGGACAATCACCTCCTTCACATCTGGGAAGCACGGAAAAGTCTCACCAAGAGACTGAGCCGCCAGAAACATAACCGCAAGCTCAGGTTGAGAATCAGAGCCCTCACCCAGCAGGCGGCCGAGTATGCTGCCCAACTAGCCGATTCTAACTGGGTAGAGCGATGTAACACTGCAGCAAATCAGATGTCTAGCCGTAACACGTGGAGGCTTTTCCGCAGCCTCATCGATCCCCTCCAGTCGAGAGGTGAGATGCAAAAGCAACTGCACCGAGCATTTCACAACTTTCAAGGAAACTCGACCCAGCTGGCCCAGACGCTCAGGGACAAGTATCTATGCCAAATCCAAGACCCCCGCGGGCGGGAGTATCTCTACGCAGGCAGGGATAATACGGAACTGGATCGTCCGTTCCAACTTCACGACCTACGGGCCGGTCTTGCAAAAATGCGCAGAGGCACCGCGCCCGGGCAAGACAAGATTACGGTAAAACTCTTGGCCAATCTCCCGGACTCGGCGTACGAGGCCCTTCTAGAATATATCAACGCTATCTGGAAAGGAGAACATCCTCTCCCTCCGGACTGGAAAACGTCGCTCGTAACCTTCATCCCGAAGACGGGCAAACCCATAAACACAGACAACCTGCGCCCGATCTCCCTCACGTCATGTGTGGGCAAACTGATGGAGACCATGGTTAGGGATCGTCTTTTCGAATATCTGGAAGAGCGTAATACTTTCGTGGACACTATGTTTGGCTTCCGAACCCACAAGTCGGCTGCAAGGATGTGCTCTGCTCCTGTAAGCACGAAACTCATGGATCCGGTCGAACACCCTAGCAAACGACAAGGTTGTCGTAGCCTTAGATTTAAAGGGCAGCTTCTCTCTCTATCTTGCATGTCATTTAGTCTGTGGACGCGCTCATTGCATGTTTGCTGTGCCTCATACGCTCCATCTGCGTTTGCTTTTACGTGCAAATGGTGGACGTGTACATAGTTATCCTGCCTTGCAGCAACACTTGCTGATTTATTTCAGCTCATATTCTTGCTGACAAAGCAGAAGATGCAGGCAACATTATGAGTTTTGAAATCAAACAGCCTCAGCAAAACACCAAGAAAAAAGAAAGACCTCTAAATGCCAGCTGTCAAATAAAAAATAAAACTGGGGAGCATTCACGAACCCGTTAGCGCCTATCTAAATGTGCACTAATGTGCTTGGGTATTGGGCAATAACGAAATTTCGACTGTGTTGAAAAATGTAAATAATCGCAGATAAACAGACGGCGGCCTGAAAATGTGTTTTCTGGTCCTTGAAAACCCTTGAATTTTGCTTTTGAAGCTCGTACGAACCCTTTTTGACAACGTAAACACAGCGTCATCCTCACTGACCTTAGTAAGACCCATTGTGGGAAGAACACTTTCAACTACATTAAGACTTTTTAACAGACCGCGCGGCCCTAGTTCGCATAGCAAGGCCCAGGACACAGAGCCGTACGCGTTGGGAATGCGGGGCACTGCCACAAGGCACAGTGTTGTCCCCGTGCTCTTCACCTCGCAATGCTCCATCTCCCCGGGACCCATCTGGCCTGATGTCGAAGGAGTACAGCACACGCTGTACGCCAACGGACATTACCATTTGGGCAACAGAGGGCAACCTAGGAGAGCTTGAAGAATACCTGCAAACTGACGCAAAACATAGTCTAACGATATGCTATGCACTGCGGCCATTCAATGCTCACCCCAGAAATCTGAATTCGTACATCTCCGTTCCTCGACAAAGTGTACGACGCCATACATCTCTCCCTTAGCCCACGGTCCCCATCCAGAGGCTAGGGAGATCAGAATCCTTGGACCTCTTTATACATCAAAAACCGCAAGAGCGGACACAACACTCCAGAAGCTCCGCAAGGTCGGAGAGCAGGTGGGCCGCATGGTTCGGCCGGGTCTCCAACAGGCGGGGGGGACTTAGAAGCAGGGACGCGATGCGACTCGCGCACAGCTTTTGTTACGAGCCGGATACTTTATTCGACGCCGTACCTGCACTTGCGGAAAGACGACGAAAACTGTGTGGAGGTCGTCCTCCGGAAAATCATGAAGCTGGACCTCCCTATCACTACCTCGAACGCGAAGCTTCTCGCGCTGAGCATGGTGAACACGTACCGGGAGCTCCGCGAAGCTCAACCTCACCGCCAATACACTCGTCTAGCACAGACCGAGTCCGCCATCGCCTCTTGAACGGATTCACGTGCAACACAACCACTACACGGAGGGAAGGTAAGAGTGCCCCAACTGTGGAAAGGCGCCATCCGAGTTCGACCCATCCCCAAAATGGTTGGAGAATCCCATATCGGCAGACGCGAAGCCTGGGCGAAGGCTCTGCATCGCCACTATGGCAACAAACACGGAGTGTTTTACGTGGACGTCGCGGGTCCTCCACGAGGAGGATGGTACACGACCGCGGTGATTCACGAGGGAATGCAGGTGGACGGCCTCTCATTTAAGGCCCCTAAGCGCAACGCATGCCGAAGAGGTAGCGATCGACCCTCGCATCTTCCCACGTGTTCGTCTAAATTCATCCTACCCGATTCGCGAGGAGCGTGCCGGAATTTCAAGCTGGTTGGATCACCACCACCGCTCAGGCAATACTTCGAAGTGCTTGTCGGGACAAGGACCCCACTTCCTGATATCTCGTTTGGACTCCAGGTCACATGGCTACCAGGGAACGAGGCTGCCAACTCGGCCCGCCCGCGCACTCAACTACCGGGCACCCGGCAGTAATCCCAGAAGACCCAGAGCCAGATAGTTATCCACTATTATCATTTAAAGACATCTCCGCCCAATACAGGACAAACATCTTCTATACCCGACCCCCCTCAAGGGGTTAGGCAAGGCCAACGAGCGAACACTTATCCGCCTCTATACAAATACGCTGCTGTGCCCGGCCGTCATGAAACACTTTGCTTTCACTGGCCTCTGTCAGTACTGTGGGGAGGTGGCTGACACCTACCACATGGTATGGGCATGTTGGAGAAACCCTTCCCTTCCTCCTAATCCCCACCCCAAAAGAGAGGACTGGGAGGCGGCCCTGCTCGGCTGCCTGGACCTACCGGCTCAACAGGCCTTGGTTCAGCGTGCTCGGACAGCGGTCACGACCAGTGGGGTCCCCGAATAGGGGCTCCACTTAGTTTTGTGAAGAGGGTGCTATCCAATAGGGACGGCTCTCTCCCCAAGCTACCTCTCTGTAATATATCAGTTAATAAATGTTTACATCCATCCATCCTAGTCACAAACTGTTGATGTCAGGGCTCCCGTGACACGGTCAACGCGCTGGCTGCGGCTGGCTCCACCAGTGTGGCCCGCCAGCGGTGGCTCAGTGGCTAAGGCGCTGTGCAGCTGAGCCCAAGGACGCGGGTTCTATTCCTGGCCGCGGCAGCCGCTTTTCTGATGGAGGCTAAAAGCAAAATGGCCCGTGTGTGTTCGAGATATTTCGGCGCCACTGTTAAGGTCCCAGGTGGTCAAATTACTGCCGGAGCCCTTCCACCTACAGTGCCCCTCATAGCTGAGATGTAGCTTTGCGCATTAAAGGGGTTCTGAAACACTTCCGATAACCATTTTCACTCTTTTCTTCACATCTGGGAGCATTGTCAAATCTATGGTTATCAACAGCACGGAGCGGCACGCTGTAGTTTGTGTCGCAGCAGAACTATCCGTCTTCCGTTTCTGCTTTGCTTTCATGCCTTTTTTTTCTAAGTGGCTATTGAATGCGTTTATTGCTGCAGCAGAAAGGAAGCGGCCAATAGCCACTCCCTTCCTGTAATGATGTAATTTGAGCACTCAAAGATTGCCAAGACTCGGGAAAGAGAGGAATCTTTTGAGCAAGTTTTTAAATTACCTTATGGACCTAGAGCAGTAATTTCTGGGTGAGGTACATTGTGGCCCCCCCTATTCTAAGAACTCGATGCGTTTGTTGACTGCGTTCTGAAAGCATTTAAGATTTAGAAAAAAAGTTGAAAAAAGTGTTGCAGGGTCCCTCAATCAGTCGCGACAACCCTGATGCCGACTGCCGTGCCATCGGGCGACTTTTTCCGCAGGGAGTGCGACGTGGCAGGGCCCCGTTATGAGGAGTCCGTGGTGGGCACGGAGGGGGACAACGCAGAGGACGAGGAGGCGAAGGAGGAATTGGAGAGGTGCCAGGCACTGGAGCGCGAGGAAGCGGCCCTGATGGCCGAGATGGGCCTGCCAGCGTCCTTCACGTCCGCCTGGCGGCCTGGGAAGAGGGGGGCTTACGGTGACCAAGGGGACTTCGGTGAGTCAATGGGGAAATCAACAGGCGGGAGTTGCACACCCACGATGATGCGTACTAAAGACTGTAACGTTTTAAGACAATGCCCACACAAACTATGCCTGTTGGAACTTTTTCCCGCGAGGACAAAGAAGTGATCGCAGATGGTAGTAGAAGAGGACGACGAGAAACGATGGCGGCGATCGGGCATTTTCTGTGTGTGATCTCGTGTAAATACAGTTCTTTTCCTTTACCGGAGGCGTTGTAGTCGCGACATAGTGGTGCCGAAACCCGGGACGTGTTCTGTCTGTGATGTAATGTAAATACAGTTCTTTTCCCTTTACCGAAGGTATTGTAGTCGCGACAATGCCGATATTAAAGCGAAAGCTTTCTTGTGTGGCCGATGGCGTCCTGCCAAAAACCTAGTGCATTTCCCCATAGACCGGTTGGTCGACCAAAAAGCTCTGATGACATCTCTGGACACACAGTGCATGCGTGAGTTAACCGGGCTTCCATCGTGTCAAAACGGTTGCTTAGAGAAACCGCGAACAAGACATGGTTCTACATAAGACGATAGATGCCTCGGTCATGAAGAAGGAGTACAGTAGAATACCTCTATGTCATAAACCACGTATCGGTATACATTTAGATCGTTCGTAGATACGCTTACTTAGTGCACGAAAAATGGTCGCATGGGTTTCTTCTTCATTTGAAATTTGGGTCTTCGAATGTTTGATGACTGGTTGGCCGCACTGTTAGCGAACGTTGGACGCCCTTTCAGCTTTTGCAGTTCTCTCAGTTTTCTTTGGGAAGGGATGGTAAATTTTTAGGTAAAACATGTGGTGGGCAATCTTTCGGGTTAGTGCGAAAAACTACAAATAAATGGACTCAAAGCCAACCCAGTCTGCCTATAAATCTTGAAAAAAAAAATATGGGATGAAAGAACATTGCTATCAGGTGCAGAGAGTACAAGAAGGAAACCATATTGACACCAGAATAGAAAATTCACATCTATTTTCTAACGCATCATCGTCGAAACCACCAGACAACTTCTGTTTTTCTTGGAATTGCATTGATATTTCACTTGGGCGAGAAAAATTGAACAGTTGCATGGTTGGCTGAGGAGTAACTGTCTATAAGTTGTTAACGCAATGATTCTCTCTCCCTCCCTTAGTGATAGCCAGAGTGCAATTGCACCCTTGTTTTCCAGTTATTCTATTTTTCCCATCTACTGCACCTTCCTCCTTATCATAGCGGTGAAGTTGGATGGGTGTTCTCTGTGTTAAAATAAGTCAGGGCGGTGTTCTTGCTGCAGGTTTTTTCGCGGAGGAACGTGACAAAAATCGCACTAGCTTCGAAGGAGTCAAAGCTAGCGCGATTTTAGGGTGGGCAATCTTGGGAGAATTTCAGTAAATGGAATATTTGGCCCAAAGTGCAGCGGGCCACGTCTCAGGGCAGGGCATTCTCCGGGAACTTTAAGGTAGTTAACTCGTTTGACAGACATCTCTCTTGCTGGGAAGTTCCGACTAAAGAAACAGCAGAGCTGGAAGCCCCTCTCCCTTCGTCGGAGAGGCACCTCCCATTTCTTTCCAAACTTGCCGCTGAAAGTTCTCCATGACTAGCAGGCCCAGATCGTTTTAAAAAGTCCGAGGCTTTCACATCTCTCCCAAAGTGGACCGCGTTGCGTAGAAAACTGGGCTAGTTTGTACAGAGTAATCTTCATGGCACGAATAAAACAGGACAAAGGGGGAGGAAAACACTGGACAAGCGCTGAACTTGTCCAGTGTTTTCCTTCCCCTTTGTCCCATTATTTTTTCCGCTGTGAAGGTGAATGCGGACCGCGTTTGCACGCTCTAGAATTCGGCGGCAACTGGCTTCGTGTAATCAGCGTTTGTAGCACAAGCTGTTTTGTGCTTCCCACTTGAGGTGCGAATGCGCATGAACTGGCGAGAAGAGCGCACGAAGAGATAACGCCACGAACGCTGGGCGGAGTGTTCTCGAAGGTCGAGTTAACCAACGTGCGCGCGGTATTTTTCTTGGTAGTATTTTTTTTTAATGTTATGCATCAAAATGAAAAAGCCTAAACAGCTCTGCTGTTAAAAACAGATATAAAAGAGGGTATTTTGTGCACTGCGTGCTCCTCTTCTTGCAAAATCTACCAGGATGAATCAGGCAACGTACGAATGATGTCTCGAAGCAACGCAGAGAGCGCAGCGCCGTCACTGAGCACGGCGAGACATCCAACCACAAAATTGACCGCACCGGAACAGTCGTCCTTGAGAACGAAACTGACAGGAGGAAGAAACTTCTACTTGAGTCAGGGCACATTCAGCGAACTCCACAAAACCTTATCTCTTGGAACTCTCCCATCTCTGTTCGTTCATGGGCTGCGGCCTGAAGCGGAAAGCTTTGTGCGAGACTGACTGCACTGAAAGGCTGTAAGGACTCGGCTGTAGCATGGCCCCAGTCACCCCTGAGGAAGGAACCGAGCTGTTTTAAAACAGCGGGTTCTCCATTGATTGCACTTCCGGTTGAATTGTGCATCTTGCCGGTACTCACCTACGGGGCAGAAACTTGGAGGCTCACTAAGAGGGTTCAACTTAAATTGAGAACGACTCAGCGCGCAATGGCACGGAAGATGATAGGTGTAACATTAAGGGACAAGAAGAGAGCGGAGTGGGTCAGGGAACAAACACGTGTTAAGGACATATTAGTAGAAATTAAGAAGAAGTGGATGTGGACAGCGCATGTAATGCGAAGGCAAGGTAACCGTTGGTCATTAAGAGTAACAGAGTGTATCCCTAGAGAAGGCAAGCGTTGCAGGGGGCGGCAGAAAGTTAGATGGGCAGATGAGATCAAGAAGTTTGCGGGGATAAATTGGTCACAGTTGGCACAGGACCGGGGTAATTGGAGAATAATAGGAGAGGCCTTTCCCTGCAGTGGGCGTAGATAGGCTGGTGATGGTGATGATGATGATGATTACTTTTTTCTCATGTCAAAGCAATGTTTCACGTGTAGCTGTTGCAGTGCAAGGTTGCAGTCAAAGGTAGGGAAAAGGGGGTTCCTGTTGTCCCGTTCGCGTCTGTGAGTTATGGCCGTTGTTAAAGAGTGTTGTTACTTTTGGACATGGAAACCAGCCTGTAGCTGTGCGGGCCCAGGAGCTTTATCGGCCATCTTTTGGTCACACCCCTGCTTTTTCTCGTAATAATGGGATGTACCCTCAAACTCATGATATCATGAAATCCTGGGCTATGAAATTCTCGCGACTGGAAATATTTTTTCAATCCTGAGCGAATGCCCGCAGAATTTCATATCTGTCGGCAACAAAGTGGTTTTTGAGAGCGATCCCGCATCAGTGAATATTTATGCCACTCCAGTACACATGTTATCTACCCACCTAAGGCTAACCGTATCCAAAAAGTGCTCAGACGCGTTTTTCTGTAAACTAAAATTGTGGAAACTTCTGTCACAGTGCACTTTGGTGCCTGCAAAATAGGTGGTGGAGTTTCCGCCCAGCAACCACGGAGCATGTGGCAGCGGAGGCAGCCTTGCAGCGACATTACCAGGGGTCAACCCAGTCCTATCCTTTGTGCGTCTGAACCATGTGAACCACCACAGTTGTGACACATGGCACGGCACGGCATGGGCTAATTGGCTAGCACCGAACAGCGCATGTGCGTTTGTTGTGTGTGGTGGTCGTATGCACTGTGTGTGGCGATCGGCACATTTGCTTTTGATAGGACGCCTCCATGCACCCATAAAGTTTTATCGCTACAAGATAAGGCTGCCTTCATTGCCCAAGTCACTGACCAAAGAGGAAAAGTGATGAGAGCGCCAACAAGTTTAGAGTGGTTATCGCACTGCGCCTCGCTCTCTACCATTTTGAAAAGCAAGGCCGCCACTCTTGGTGCGCTCGGGAATGGCGCACATGCGCGAAACAAAGCAGTGACGGCTGCGGCCTTTCCGGACGCGGACTAGGGCAGTGTTCACTTTGTTTTGTGAACAGCAGTGGAACTGCGAGGCGCCACTGCCTGGCACACTTCATCGACGAGATGCTGGGCTTTGATTTCATGCTTGGGCATGCTTGGTGCCGAGGACCAAGAAATCAATCGTTAAGAAATCGTGTAGAGAAGGCAAGCCGCGGGATGTTTTGAATGCGTTTAACACAATTCGGTTGTTCTTAGGCGCACGTGCAGACAACGAGCTTGAACCACTCCTGGCCGTGTGAGAGCGGAGCTATGAAGTTGCTGCAATGCAAAGCTTGGCGAAGTAATCTAACCGACGTTTGGAAATAAATTTTCCTTTTGTGGGCCATTTAGCTGTCTTCTATGTTTCATGCTCACGGAACGAAATTTTTGCATCAGCGAGTTTTTTGTTTCTCCCTGGTGTTTTCGTCATCGGGCTCGGGTGGGGACAGATGGGACGACATACCAAAGGCGAGTTCCAGAGAGTACTAACCGGTACTATACATCAAAAGTATAAATCTTGAACATGCAACACGAACATTTTTGAGCGAGGTTGCATGGTGGCCAGGGTGGACAAACACTACCCATGCAGTGCTCTATTGCCTCAATATATTAACATATTGCGCCAAGCAAGTGGTTGCTCCTTCGTTTTGTGTTACCGAATAGTTCTTGCACTTGTTGACAATCGGAACTGACGACAGGCACTTCATGTCTTCGCAGATGACTTGGAAGAAGACGAAGAAGAACTGCCAAACTTGAGCCCCCCCGAAGATCAAGGATCGCGGCAGACTGCGGCGAGTGACTGGGAGAATTTTTGGCTCAAAAACGGCGACAACCTCGTTTGGCAATCCTGGGTGCAGCGTTACGGCGAGTACATGTCTCCGAGAGTACACGAGGAACTGTGCGGAGACCACAACCGATCATTCCGTTCCTGCCCGGCAATAACACTTGCGACGCTGCTAACAGCTCGACAGACACGATTACCGAATCTGAACTCCTTAAAAGTGACAGCGAGGTGCCGATCTCACAGCGGCCCGGAAACTGAGACAAACGAGGGAGAGACCAGCAACTCGGACGTCGCGGTGACATTGTGCGCGGATGCCAAGAACGAATCGTCCAAAAACAGCACGCAGGAAAGCACAGGTGAATTGAAGCCATCGGAAGAATTGCGGGTTGATTATGTTAGTGGGGACGGAGCGGCAGAAACTCTGAAGTCCGATGATGAGCTCTGGAAAGAAGTGTGGGATCAGCACTACGTTGAAGTGTACAACCACTATTACAAACTGTTTGGACCCAAACAGTGGCGATGGCGTTGAGCTACATACGGAATCGGAGTTAACAGAACCCACACTGGCAGGAAGTGAGAAAATGGATTTGGCTTTGGCTACATCGGAGCAGACAGACGGGGCCGACTTGAAAGGAGTTGATGCATGCTGCGTTTTGTGTGCTTGGTGACATTGACTGTGGACGCAAAGCTGCCGTTACTTGTGAGTTCTGCTGTTGACTGTGGTGGAGATGTGTGCTGTCGAGGAAGATGGAGGCAAAGTTGGCGAGAACAGTGATGCTGGCAATCGCATGTGTGGTGATTCGACTGAAGAGAGGGAGGATGCAGGTTGTGGGTGGACGTTGTTTTGGTCGGACGACAAGTTTGACGCGAAGCTGATGCGACAAATGGGACTGCCCGTGCAGTTTGCGTCAGCTTGTGACCTACAGAAGCCCAAGAAGAAGGAACAGAAGAAGAAGAAAGGTAGGTTTGTACCTTGGTGCTGCTTTTATCGTAGAATGTTGGGTGTAGATCCAGACGAGGACCTGTCTGCATGAGTGTGTGTCACAGGTATGGGTTCAAATCCCAGCAGATCACACGTGTTTTTTAATGTAAGAAATTCTTGAAGTGGCGGCCTTTTTTCTTACTGGACTACAAGAAGAACAGGGACATCTTTTTGCAGAATGGGCACTTAAAGGCCAACTGGGCTCACATTTTTGACAATAAAAATAATGTGATCTAATAGTACACGTAAAAAGAGTGCGAAGTGCACAATACAGTCGAACCCCGTGGGTACGAAATTCTCGCGGCAACAAAATATTTTCGCATCCCGGCGAACGTCCGTAGATGCCCATGTATTTTATATCTCGCAGCAACGAAACGTTTTTGGAAACTGATACCGCATTAATGAAATTCTCTACAAGTTTGGTTGGCTGTTCACCTACCCATTCGAAGTTAACTGCGCGCAAAAAGTGCTCAAATGCATTTTTTTTTTTTTTCGACTCAAAGTTTGTAAACTTCTGCCACAGCACGCTTGCATGGCCGCCGCCATATTTGTTCACAACAGAACACGCAGCCGGCGGCCGAGGAGTCAGCCTTGCAGAGGCACCACCAGGGGGCGACGCATGGTGACTCAAGTCGCGGCTTTGGCTTGGGCTACGTTAGCCCGCTTCCGCTGAACCGCGCGTGCGTTTGTTGTTTGGGTGCGGCGATCGGCGTGTTTGCTCTTGGTAAGATGCCTTCGCCAGCCCAAAAGTGGAGGTTTTTATCGCTACGAGATAAGGCAGCCATCATCGCCCAAGTGAGTGGCCCAAGTGGAGGAAAGGAGCATAA
The DNA here is from genome assembly GCA_013339765.2 of Haemaphysalis longicornis. Lineage (NCBI taxonomy): Eukaryota > Metazoa > Arthropoda > Arachnida > Ixodida > Ixodidae > Haemaphysalis > Haemaphysalis longicornis. The sequence goes on along the minus strand of CM023457.1, from coordinate 83,802,870 downwards.
AGGGAGGACAGCGCCAACGAGTTTGGCAACACGTGCAGCTCGCTCACCTCTGAAAAGCCAAGGCCACAGTATTATACTGCGGCATTGGCCGTTTCTTGGAAACTGTCGCAACAAAGCCGCAAGTGTCGCTAGTTTACTACACAGTATTGGTGCAACGAGGTGCCACTCTTCTGCAAAGTTCGTAAACAAGCCACTGGCTTCGCTTGCAGGCGCCGCATATGGTACCAAGTGCCAGGGCGAGGAAATGTGCAGAGAAGTGAACACCAGATGTTTTGGGTGCGTTGACACGTCTCGTCTTCTTGGGCTCACTACCGCTAGCAATGAACCGACTTGTCGTTTGAGGGCGAACTGGACGTTGTGCTGCTTGGTAAGGCTCACCAGAAGTAGGATATAATCGACTTTACGAAATAAGCAGCCATCATGCCCAAGCAGTGGCTCAAGTGGAGGAAGGAGCATAAGGGGGAAGCGCCGACGAGTTTGGCAACGGTGCAGCTCGCTCAACCTTTGAACAGGCCAACAACTGACGGCTGTGGCCTTTCTGAGTCAACGAGCGGTGCTCACTTAGTTTACTAACAGTATGGGCAACGAGGTGCCACTCTGTCTGGCAAGTGTAAACAGAAGAGCTGGACTTCGCTTGCAGATCGGGCTACTCGGTACCAAGGCAGGGCAAACGTGCAGAGAGGTGACTGCGGATGTTTTGGACCGTTTGCACGACTCGTGTTTTAGGGCAGGGAGCGACTAGCAATGAACCACTTGTACGTGAGACTGAACTGTGACGTTGGCTGCAAGGTAAGCTTCACGAAGTAATATAACCGCCTTTAGGAAATAAATTTTTGGTTTGTGGCCGATTTTCCGGTCGTTTAGTCTAATTCTCGCGGCAACGAAATCCCCACAAAAGTGAATTTTCTTCTGGCTTTCCCCGGCGGTTCCGTTATTGCGGGGTTCAACTGTACTGCGTTTCAAACATGAATGTGCGTGACGCGAACGGCTCACAAAGATTGGCGTTTTCGGAACTGAAATTGAAAAAAAAAAAAAAAAAAAAAACAAAGGCGGCCTTTAGTGTTGTTCGGAAGTGACAAAGGATGGGACGGAACTGGGTGCATCAGTACTAGTTGGCTACTCACAGCAGCCTCCAAGTGCGGGTGGAATCGTCGCGCTTAGCATTTCTGAACAGCGTATTTTCACACGTTTCACCCGCACCAAAAATGCGAAAATTTCAGTGGCAAAGTACGAGTGCAGATAATACGCGGCGTTTTTCCTTAAGTGCAGCTTCACGGCAATGCGCATTGAGTCTTGACGCTCCTACGCAGAAACACTGACCAACCTTCTATGGCAGCGATTGCGCAAAACACACCAGGACATACAAGGACAAAAGTTTGCGGGGATAAATTGGATGCAGTTAGCAGAGGACCGGGATAATTGGAGATCTATGGGAGAGGCGTTTGCCCTGTAGTGGGCGTAGACAGAGTGATGATGATGATGATGAAAGCAGGTGGCAGAACAGTGGGCAAGTCAATATTTCATCACTTGCTCTTGCTTTGTGCGCGGCACAGCTGAATGGGAGGACACAAAGTGACAAATGGACATAATACAAAGTGAGCCTCGAAGTAACTACGGCTACACGCATTCAAAGTATAAATCTCGGACTTGCCACACACGTGTGGAACACAAAGCATGTTTGAGTGATGTGGCACACAATACAAAGTATGCTTGTTTCCTGAAGCAAGCAATTGTTTTTTTTTTTTTTTTTTTTTGTTCTGTGTTGCCAAATAATTCTTGCGCTTCCCAACAATTGGAACTGACGGCGGGCACTTCGTATCTGCGCAGATGATTTGGAAGAAGATGAAGAAGAACTGCCAAACTTGAGCCCCCCCGAAGATCAAGAATTGCGGGAAACTGCGGCGAGCGACTGGGAGAATTTTTGGCACGAAAACGGCGACAACCTCGTTTGGCAATCCTGGGTGCAGCGTTACGGCGAGTACATGTCTCCAGAGTACGCGAAGAACTGTGTGGAGACCTTACCCGACCATTCCCTTCCTGCCGGCGATAACACTTGCGACGCTGCCAACAGCTCGACAGACACCATTACTGAATCCAAACTCCGTAAAGGCAAAAGCGAGGTGCTGTCTCACAGAGGCCCGGAAATGGAGACAAACAAGGGAGAGACCAGCAACTCGAACGTTGCTGCGACGTCGTGTGCGGATGGCAAGAACGAACCACCTAAAAACAGTACGCAGGAGAGCACAGGTGAATTGAAGCCATTGGAAGAGTTACGTGTTGACCATGCTAGTAAGGACGGAGCGGCTGAAACTCTGAAGTCCGATGATGAGCTCTGGAAAGAAGTGTGGGATCAGCACTACATTGAAGTGTACAACCACCATTACAGCTTGTTTGGTCTGAACAGTGGCGACGGTGTTGAGCCACATTCGGAAACGGAGCTAACTGAATCCACACTGGCAGGGGAGAGAAAACGGATTTGGCTTTGGCTACATCGGACTTGAAAGCAGTCGATGATGCTTCATTTTCTGTTCTTGGTGACATTGACTGTGGACGCAAGGCTGCCGTTACTTGTGATTCTACTGTTGACTGCGGTGGAGATGTGTACTGTGAGGAAGATGGAGGTAGAGTTGTCAAGAGCAGTGATGCTGACAATCACACATGCGGTGATTTGAGTGAAGAGAAGGAGGATGCAGGTTGTGGGGCGGATGTTGTTTTGGTCGGCAACGAGGCTGACGAGAAGCTGATGCGACGAATGGGTCTGCCCGTGCAGTTTGCGTCAGCCTGCGACCTAAAGAAGCCCAAAAAGAAGGAACAGAAGAAGAAAGGTAGGTTTCTGTATGTCAGTGCTGCTTCTATCGTAGAATGTTGTGTGTGGATCCAGACGAGGACTTCTCTGCACATGTGTGTGCCACAATCCTGGTTGAAATCCCAGCAGATCAGACACGTTTTTTATATTAAATTTTTGTAACAGCTGCCTTTTTTTCTTTTTACTGGGCTACAACAAGAACAAGGACAGCTTTTGCGGAATAATGGGGCACTTAAAGGCCAACTGTGCTCACATTCCGGCGCTGTAGAAAAAAACAATGTAATGTAGATATAACGTATAAAGAGTGCGAAATGCGCAATACTGCGTTTCAGACCTGAATGTGCGTGGCACAAACGGCTCATGAAGATTGGCGTTTTCAGAACTGAAATTGAAAAAAAAAAAACAAAGGCGGCCTTCAGTGGTGTTTGGACGGGACATAAAGGATGGAACGCAAGTGGGTGCACCAATACTAGTGGCCACTCACTGCAGCCTCCAAGGGCGTGTCGAATCGTCGCGCTTAGCATTTCTGAACAGCGTATTTTCACACGTATCACCTCACCAAAAAATGCGAAAATTTCAGTGGAAAGGTATGGGTGCGGATAATATGCGGGGTTTTTCCTTAAGTGCAGCTTCACGGCAGTGCGCATTGGGCCATTAAGCTCCTACGCAGTAACACTGACCAAACCTTCCGTGGCAGCGATTGCGCAAAGCATACAAGTTCGCGGGATAAATTGGTCGCAGTTAGCACAGGACCGGGATAATTGAAGATCTGTTCGGAGAGGCCTTTGCCCTACAGTGAGGCGTAGACAGGATGATGATGATGATGAAAGCAGGTCACAAAACAGCAGGCAAGTCAGTAGTTAATCACTTGCTCTTGCTTTGTGCGCTGCACTGCTGAGTGGTAGGGCACGCAGAGACAAATGGACATAATACAAAGCAAGTTTCAAAGTAACTGCTGCTACACGCTTTCGAAGTATAAATCTCGGACATGCCACGTGGCACACAATGCAAAGTACGCTTGTTTCCTGCAGTTGTATTTTTGTTCTGTGTTGCCAAATAATTCTTGCGCTTCCCAACAATCGGTACTGACGGGAGGCACTTCGTATCTGCGCAGATGATTTGGAAGAAGATGAAGAAGACCTGCCAGACTTGAGTCCCCCCGAAGATCAAGAATTGCGGGAAACTGTGGCGAGCAACTGGGAGAATTTTTGGCACGAAAACGGCGACAACCTTGTTTGGCAATCCTGGGTGCAGCGTTACGGCGAGTACATGTCTCCAGAGTACGCGAGGAACTGTGTGGAGACCTTACCCGACCATTCCCTTCCTGCCGGCGATAACGCTTGCGATGCTGCCAATAGCTCGACAGACACCATTACTGAATCCAAACTACGAAAAGGCAAAAGCGAGGTGCTGTCTCACGGAGGCTCAGAAATTGAGACAAACAGGGGAGAGACCAGGAACTTGGACGTTGCTGCATCCAAAGACAGTACACATGAGAGCACAGCTGAGGGTGTGGTAGGTGAATTCAAGCCATTGGAAAAGTTGTGTGTTGACCACGCTAGTGAGGACGAAGCGGCCGAAACTCTGAAGTCCAATGATGAGCTCTGGAAAGAACTGTGGGATCAGCACTACGTTGAAGTGTACAACCACCATTACAGCTTGTTTGGCCTAATCAGTGGCGAGGGTGTTGAGCCACATTCGGAAACGGAGCTGACTGGACCAACACTGGCAGGGAGCGAGAAATTGGATTTGGCTTTGGCTACATCGGACTTGAAAGCAGTCGATGATGCTGCGTTTTCTGTTCTTGGTGACATTGACTGCGGACGCGAGGCTACCGTTACTTGTGATTCTACTGTTGACTGTGGTGGAGATGTGTACCGCGAGGAAGATGGAGGCAAAGCTGTCAAGAACAGTGATACTGACAACCACGCGTGCGGTGATTTGAGTGAAGAGAAGGAGGATGCGGGTTGCGGGGCGGACATTGTTTTGGTCGGCGACAAGTCTGACGCGAAGCTGATGCGACGAATGGGTCTGCCCGTGCAGTTTGCGTCAGCTTGCGACCTAAAGAAGCCCAAGAGGAAGAAAGGTAAATCTGGACTCCGTAAAAGTGACAGCAAGGCGCTGTCTCACAGAGGCCCAGAAATTGAGACAAATGAGGGAGGGGCCAGCAACTCGGACGTTGCGGTGACATTGTATTCAGATGCCAAGAGCGAATCGTCCAGAAACAGCATGCAGGAAAGCACAGGTGAATTGAAGCCATTGGAAGAATTGCGGGTTGATTATGTTAGTAGGGACGGAGCGGCAGAACCTCTGAAGTCCTATAATGAGCTTTTGGAAGTACTGTGGGATCAGCACGACGATGAATTGTGCAACTACTATTGCAAACTGTTTGCCCCAAACCGTGGCGACGGCGTTGAGCTACATAAGGAATCGGAGCTAACAGAACCCACACTGGCAGAAAGTGAGAAAATGGATTTGGCTTTGGCTACATCGGAGCAGACAGACGGGGCCGACTTGAAAGGAGTTGATGATGCTGCGTTTTGTGTGCTTGGTGACATTGACTGTGGACGCAAGGCTGCCGTTACTTGTGATTCTACTGTTGACTGTGGTGATGTGTGCTGTGAAGAAGATGGAGGTAAAGTTGTCAAGAACAGCGATGCAGACAATCACGCGTGCGGTGATTTGACTGAAGAGAAGGAGGATGCAGGTTGTGGGGCAGACATTGTTTTGGTCGGCGACAAGTCTGACGCGAAGCTGATGCGACAAATGGGACTGCCCGTGCAGTTTGCGTCAGCTTGCGACCTAAAGAAGCCCAAGAGGAAGAAAGGTAAATCTGGACTCCGTAAAAGTGACAGCAAGGCGCTGTCTCACAGAGGCCCAGAAATTGAGACAAATGAGGGAGGGGCCAGCAACTCGGACGTTGCGGTGACATTGTATTCAGATGCCAAGAGCGAATCGTCCAGAAACAGCATGCAGGAAAGCACAGGTGAATTGAAGCCATTGGAAGAATTGCGGGTTGATTATGTTAGTAGGGACGGAGCGGCAGAACCTCTGAAGTCCTATAATGAGCTTTTGGAAGTACTGTGGGATCAGCACGACGATGAATTGTGCAACTACTATTGCAAACTGTTTGCCCCAAACCGTGGCGACGGCGTTGAGCTACATAAGGAATCGGAGCTAACAGAACCCACACTGGCAGAAAGTGAGAAAATGGATTTGGCTTTGGCTACATCGGAGCAGACAGACGGGGCCGACTTGAAAGGAGTTGATGATGCTGCGTTTTGTGTGCTTGGTGACATTGACTGTGGACGCAAGGCTGCCGTTACTTGTGATTCTACTGTTGACTGTGGTGATGTGTGCTGTGAAGAAGATGGAGGTAAAGTTGTCAAGAACAGTGATGCTGACAATCACGCGTGCGGTGATTTGACTGAAGAGAAGGAGGATGCAGGTTGTGGGGCAGACATTGTTTTGGTCGGCGACAAGTCTGACGCGAAGCTGATGCGACAAATGGGACTGCCCGTGCAGTTTGCGTCAGCTTGCGACCTAAAGAAGCCCAAGAGGAAGAAACAGAGGAAGAAGAAAGGTAGATTTGTACCTCGGTGCTGCTTTTATCACAAAATTTTGGGTGTAGATCCAGACGAGGACCTGTCTGCATGGGTGTGTGCAACAGCTACGGGTTCAAATCCCAGCAGATCACCTGTTTTTTTTTTATATCAGATATTTTTGAAGTGGCAGCCTTTTTTTTTTTTGGCCCGACTACTACAAGAATAACAAGTTTTTTTTTTTTTTGCATAATGGGGCACTTAAGGCTTTTGCCTTACAAAAAAACAGAAGGGTAAAAAGATTGCTAGGTTGAATGGACAAGGTGGATGAGAGAGAGATTGCGTCACATATGCAATGCAATTGTGCAGCAATTTGGCATACCATCTTTTTGGCTGATGCAATTTCGGAAAGCATAAATGGGTGGCTGACGCGTGGTTGTTACTGCGGCTAGCTTCAGGCGAAAGGTTGTCGATCATTCAGCCAAGGTCGGTTTAATGGCCTCTAGCTGTTTGCAGCCCTTCGGCAAGCACTCGCCGAATCTTCAGGTTTGTACTGTTTTTAGTTTAATAGGTTTAAGCAGGAGGAGCATACAAGGATAGAACACCCAATAACAATTACAATGTGCAAACAAGCTAGTAATTTTCACACGGAATATCTTCATTCATTGTGTGGAAGAGTCCACTTGTGAATGTTACCGGCCGCAGTGGCTCGGTGGCAAAGGGGTTGTGCTGCTGAGCCCAAGGACACAGGTTCTATACCTGGCCTTGGCGGGTGCTTTTCAGATGGAGGCAAGAAGCCGAAACGCCCTTGTGTCGAGAATTCAGTGCATGTTGAAGGGGGCCATGCAGACAAAATACAAGTTTGCTCTATTCGAAAGATTTCCGTGGTTTGCAGTGCCTTCAGTGCTTGTCTGGCAGCAAACGACGCTTTATTCCCCGAGACATGAAGCATTTTAAGCCAAAATTTTAGTTCTCCCGTTGAGTCGTGTTTCGTGACGTCAACTTAGGTGAGGCACCTGAAATAGTAGTTAGTATGTTGACTAAGGCTGCTGCGAATGGTGAAAGGCGTCATTTGTCTACCTGTATGGCCTTCATAGGTGGCGCCACAATACTGCTCAGAGACTGCTGTCTGCACTTGCTTTGTTTTTGACCGAGTTTGTGCCTGGGTGACTTTTGTTATGGTTGATAGTAATCGTTCAGTCAGATGGGGCATGCTTGACAAACAGGGTCACGTAAGTGGTGACGTTGCGTATGCCAGTTGGCCGGTGTCGTGTCAGACAGGCCCAGCACGCACGACGGCTGTGCAGCTTCAAACGGCATAGTGCACGCCATACACACGGTGCTTGTATGATTACGTATTTCGTTCGCAACTTCCTTTGTTTAGCCGCAGCATTCTTACTGCTATAAAATGAATATGCATTACATTTAAATGAAAATAGCTCATTCTGTAAGCTCGTCATCCCTGTTTAATTTGCATTGGATTTTGTGAGCCTCAGCCAATTGCAATGAGTTGCCCATAATACGTCATGGGTTCATGCAGGAAATGAGCTAGTGGGTCACATGGCCATTCTCTTTTTTTTCTAATCACATAGCTTATTTGAGTGAAGTGTGCGTTAAAAGTGGTGTCTGTGTTACCCTAACAAGGCGATCCTTCGAATGAACCAAACTTGCATTTGGTTTTCATGGTTCCTTTCAAGTGGTCCACATGCTCAAAATTAATTGGGAGCTATTCACTGCGGTGCTCCTCATAGCCGTGGTATAGCTTCGGTGCGTAAAGAAAATTTTGTAAAATATTCAGAGTGAGTAAACCTAACAACTTTTTTGTCCAATCTCTGCAATTTCATGGTATAGTGATTCCTAACTATGCAGGCACAGCCAAGCTTGTGGTTTATAGACGAAAAGTGATTACAATGTATTATTTCGCTTTCTCATTGAGTGCTTTTCTTGCGTTTAATCTTTCAACGCGAAAATTCAGGAGCTTCCAAGCATTCTCAAGCAACAAATGACTCCGAACTGCCAACGTGGGACGACTACTGGCGGCTCAACGGAAGCCACCTTCTCTGGGAGTCGTGGATCAAAACCTACCCGGAGTTCGTGGAACCGTCGTTCCGGGAAGCCATGAACCTAGACACGACACTGCCAGATCCGACGGAGTGCCTCCGACAGTACAGCCACGGTGCCGACGACAACAACCAGTTAACTCCAGTGCTCCACACCTCTGCGAATTCGTCAATGGAAAATGGAGGACCAAATGTGTGGCAACAGCTGTGGAGCGCGCACTGTATACATATCTGTGGGGTGGAATTCGACAAGTACCAACGGCTTGTTTGTGGGGGTAAAGAAGGGAACTTGAAGGGCAAGGTTTGCGACAGGCCTGCCGATATTGAAGGTGGTTCTGACGTGCAGATGCCAGAGAGCGCGGCGAGTGGGGATTGTGTGAACGGTACTGTTACACTGCCGAGTGACGGATCTGCATCTAGTGGTGCGAGGCAGTGTCCGACGGACTCTCAGAATGGGGGTTGCAATGGTTCGTCGGACTCGGGCCAAACAGGAGGTGCTGGTGGAGGAGATGTTGCGGGCCCTTCGAATGGCGGGTGTGCTTCGGCAAACTCTGGCGGTGGCGGTAAAGATGCCAGAAACGGGAGCAGCGACGATGGAGATGAACCTCCGGACGAAAGGCCCATGAAGATTAAAAAGAGGTGAGATAATTTGCGGCGGCATCTTCGCATGATGTGAAAGCAAAGATATTGTGGAACAACCTGTTTTTATGGTGTTGATTTTGTGGTTCAATTTCATTTTTGCATGTAGCAAACGCAGTAAGTTTAATGCACAAACCTCCGTTTGGAAGTCTGCTTTGAAGGAACTTGGGGAAGTTTTTTTTTTTCCTTCAGTGGCTTGATGGGTTTCAGTGCACAGACGTCAATTACTGTAACAAAACCACCATGTCGTCACTTTGCCATGTACAACAGCAGTGTAATGTTTATTTCTTGGCATATCTTAGAAAGTCATTAAAACTGGCTCTTGTTAATTCTACCCTTACCGGAAGCCGACAAAACTTCGTTGAGCTAGCGGGGAAATTTACTTAACCGAAGTCATAACACACACTTTATTCTGTAACTTTGACGGAAAATTTACATTGACAGAATTTATATATTTGTAATTTACAGTTCCGTAATTTGACGGAACTGTAAGTTTGATGCAAGCTGTAAGTTTGACAGAATTGAATCAACCAAGCTTAAAATTAGCAAGGGTTGTTCGTATGACTACTCTTGTTACGGTTGCCATCATAGTTGTCTGCGTTAGTTTTCTAAGGCAGTGCACATTTTCTGTGACCAGCATTGCCGTTGAGGCCATAAATTCTCTGTCAAACTAACCAGTGTATTTCTTGTTTTCATAGCCATGAGGAAGACCTCAACTCGGACGAGGACGATGCGTTCAAGGCTCTCATATCTTACGGGCTGTCCCTGAAGGAAAGCCTCAAGTGAGTTCCTCGTCACCTTTTTTTTTTCTTTGTATTTCTTACTAACTTGAAATTTTAACTTTGTGCCAGCTGGCACAGGCCAGCGAAAACTGGGCATTGTAATCGTATTAGCCGCTTCGTGCATGTGTTGTGAGTGCACCGTAGTTGCAGCGTTGAGCCGATGGTAAAGACGCTGGTTTTCATGGTGTCCTTTTTCCTTTGTCAAGCCCTACCTGCATTGAGAGATGTTCTACTTCCTCTTTTCGCTCATAGCTTTTGTAAATGTACTGAGCTGTTTTATGTTGTAAGAAATCAGCATGAAGCAGCGTCCCTTCAAACGCTTCCTTCAAGTTTTAATCTCTTGACACAAATTTATATGATGACGTGTGAAATATATTGATGAAGAAGCATTGGTGTGCAGCCGCGTTGTTGCAATGCCAGCGTTGTATTTTTCAGGTGAGAAAAAACATTCTTTAGGGTGACTACACTTTGTGGGTATCAAAATCAGAAAACTGCACAAAACTAGAGAAGAGGGGGAGGACAGGGGGGCACTGCTAACACTACCCCATTTCTCCTGCTCCATTGTCACTTGTTTTTAACCCTTTGAGGGTGGAATTTTTTCGCCAAATGCGACCCCCCAGGATCGATTTTTTGTTATTGCTGAATTAAATTCTTCGGATGAATCTATTCCGAGAAAAAAATATCGTAACTTTTTTAGGATGACCCATAAAGTGACAAAAAAATTGTTTGTGTTGTTACATACGTGTGGTTTATTCATGAGTAACGCAAGAAAAATTCTAAATAAAAACGAGAGAGTAACAAGCCGGCACCTTTTGAGTGAATAGAAATCAGATGGACATCAGTTTTGCGGGTGCAAAAAGCGGGAAGCACCCGGAGGGCGACACTAAAACCAGCCTCTGTGCCCGTGCGCGCACGCGGCAGGGCACAGCGGCAGGTGTACCGCGCTCCTAAAAAATACAAAAAAAGGAGGAAAGAGCCTCATCAGTTTCGCAGGCGCCCTTGGTCTGTGGCAGGTGCAAGAAGCGAGAGGCGCCCGGGGGGCGATACCCAGCGCGCCCCCTCGTTACCGGATGCGCAAGCGATAGCCGGTGCGCCACTGAAGGAAATCATAAAAAAAAAAAAGAGCCATCGGCGCAAGAAAATAATTTGATCTATTTATGCAGTGTGGCAGTACATGCCAAGCAAGAGAAGTTGGTGAAAAAGGCGCGCTTTTTAAACATACAAGCGATGACGTACATGTACGTTATTGACCATTTTGAAGGTGTTTGCAGAGGACGTACATGTACGTCCGTGACCCTTAAAGGGTTAATTAACCTTAGTACCCGAACCACCCTAAAGAAATGCTTGTAATTGTCGTAAAACACACATATGCTTAGTGCGTGTTTGAAATTACTGTGTAGAGCATATGCGAGGGTAATGTCACAAGTACAGTTTTATTGTTGTGTTCTTTTCTGTTTGTGTTGTTTTTGTTGTGGGGTGACAAGGAGTACTCTAAGAAACGCAACACAATCGCAGCCTCCCATGCAATTACTGAAGAAAACTTGTGTATTGTCGGGAGTGCCGTACATAACATGTACCTGGGAGAAATGTGGTGTTGGTTTCTAGGTGAACCGTGCTCCAGCAAGTGTGACCATCGAGTACTCGGTAGGAACGTTCCACTCGTCCTTGGCATGGCTCACGAACTGGCTGAAAAGTTGCCTGTGGCTGCAAAAAAACAGCAGTATTATTGTAAGAGAACTTGTTTGTTCAACAAAAAAGTGGAGCTCCAAAACACTTTCGTTGTAGCCGATTTTTAGAAGCTTTTTGACCGGAGAAAAATATTAAAATTTTTTATGTGCTTAGAATGAAATGAAAGCCACGTGCCGCCAAGTAGGAAAATTTCGTACGCATGGCGCCATCACAAGATGGCGACACGCTTGTTCAGCAGACAGACTGCCCTACTTATTTATACAGAAGCTGTTACAAGAGACACGTCTCGTTCCATTTGCACAGCTTATAACCAGCAAATGCAGCACGCTCTCGCGTAAATAATTCGGCTGCGTCTACCTTCTGGAGATCGCATTGGTGCGAGGCGGGGCACAAGATCAGGTTAATTCATGTCTCAGAGTGTGGCATCATTAACGCGTGACAGGCACCGAGACGAACGCTTGGCAGCTGCAGAAGTTGTATGATTGTGATATTTTTTTCGGAATAAATCGCCTTCCTGACATTGTTATTAGGTGAACTAAGTCTTCAGTTAACAAACTGAGTTGCTTTATTTCGTTTGTATTTATTATGCTTTTGCTTTTGCCTGAATGATTTATTTGCTTAGAACTGGGCAAGAATACCTTAATTAACGGCTAGTTGCAGGGATATTTTTAGAAGCTTTGAGCAAGGCGGACGAAAATATTACATTTTTTGTTTATGTATGGCTTCAGAGTGAAACGAGCCACTGACACCAGCCAAGTAGGAAAGGAATGCTTCTAGCTGCTATGGCGGCTCTCACAATGACACACGATGGCAGCAACAGATCTCCCTCTCTATAGAGTAAAAGCTGTTACAGAGACATGAAGACCCCAGAAAGGTGTCTCTTGTAACCAGGGTCTCTTGCATGCAATGTTGCTAACATGGAAGACATATGAAAAGCAACCGAACCGCTTTAATTCAAAAGTGCCTCTTGTAATGAGGTTTTGCTGTATGTTTGTGAAACTCGATGGTTTGTCTCACAAGATGCCTTATACCCCTGTCACACGGCAGATCTAATGACATTTAGAGCAAATGTCATTCGCTCTAAATGTCATTAGTTCGGCGCTACACGAGAATACCGAATGACATTTGAGGAGGCGAATGACATTTAGCGGCTAACTGAGGTCCCGGACCTCAGTTAGTGGCCAAATGAGTAGCCTCGACAGCAGTAGCGCGTGCCTAGACAGGAAAATTCGCTAATAAACCAAAGAATACTGTTTCTAAAAACTGTCAGTAAACTTATATTTTCTTCTTTGTGTTGTTGTTCAAATAAAGAAGACAAACAAGTAACTAACAAAAAAGAAAATCTCGTCCCCAGTGCGCGCGCTACCCTAATCCGGATTTTTTGCAGACTTGTCTCAGCTTGTGATGTCTACTGATCTCACACAAATCGGTGGTTTTCTTGTTTTTATTTTAAAAAATAATCATTTGTTACGTTCTTAAAAAAAATATTAGGTGTGAAAACACTCTAGATGCGCTTGAAATGTAATTTTGCGGTTTTGCGAGCTCGCTAATCGTCACGACCGCTATCACAATCAAATGACATTTGTTCTGCCGTGTAGACCCGCACAGCCGAGCCGAATGTCATTAACAGCTAATGTCATTCAGTTTGAATGACATTAGATTTGCTGTGTGACGGGGGTATTAGCTGGTTTTTACACTCAGTTGACTTCTGTCTTGTGGCTTCTTTGCCAAGTGCAGTGGACGCACGTAGAGACAGCAGCAAGTGGAGAGGATGCTGAGAGGAGGAAGGCTAGTGTGGCGAGATAAACGCTGGGAGTAATGGTGACCATGGCCTGATGCTCGCAGGGGCATCAAGCTGGGGCCGGGGTTGGCCACTTCTCACGTCGGGAACAAGAAGAAGCGCAAGAAGCTGCGGAAGCAGGGGCGCATGCAGCACGGCAGCACGGGAGCGATGCAGCCACCGCAAGACGCAGCGAGAGGTGAGTGCTGTGTGTCATTGTGCTGTCCATCTAAGCATCTGTCCATGTAAGCATCTAACCAGGGGCTGTGGGCTGTTCAAGCTGCCTGTGAGCAGCTTTTTTCCAGCCGCCCTCCCATCTACCATGTATGATGGCAAATAAAATGATTTGATTGTGTTCTAGGCCTGGGTATAAGTTAAGGGGGGACACATTGCTCTTGAAACAGCTCCTTTTAATTTCTAAGTAAACTCTGTGAAACTTGTCAGTCTTGGTGATTTTTTCCCACTTATTTCAAATATGGCATTACTTTTTAAGTCAGTCAATTAGTTGCCAAGATAATTAGAGATAATTAGTCATTTTGGTGGAAACATTAGACATAACAGTTTTAGCCACGAAGCTGTAATCTTTATATTTTCCAATACTATGAACCCTGGTGAGTGCAATAGGAGAATCTGTTTTTTTTTTATGCACCGCTTGGAACTAATTTTTGCAGCTCATTAAACCTTGGTGGCACCAGGGCTTAGGAACCGTTTTTAATGTCCATTTCAAACATTGAAGTTTAGTGAGCTGCAAAATTAGTTCCAAGCGGTGCATCGAACAAAAAATTCTTCTATTGCACTCACCAGGGTTCAGAGTATTGCAAAATATAAAGATTACAGTTTCATGGCTAACGCTGTTATGTGTAATGTTTCCCCCAAAATGACTAATTATCTCTAATTATCTTGGGACTAATTGACCTACTCAAAATATAATGCAGGGGTGAGACAGCTGCGCATATTGCGCACTTTTGATACAAATCTGCTTTCCTGCACCAGGCTGCTCCAAAAGCTTGAAAATTGCAAAAAATGCGCCAAACTGCTCCAAAACAGTCTGAGAGCCAAAGATTTTAAAGCTCCCGCCAGTTTCAGTGGGGAAAAATGCTTACTGACGGCGTAATTTTCCAGCACCCCCAAGGTGGTCCTGTTTGTAAAGGTTTAATTCACTGATCATTCAATAAAAAACCCGCATAAAATTGTCCCAGAGCAGTTTTTTAAAGTTTTCCCAACGAAATTCATTGCAAAGACCTGTAGAAAAAATACGTATGTGTACTCAGGCGACAAACTACTGGTGAAAATTGATGAAAAGACTGCAATTTTCGGAGCGCCGTATCTCCGGAACGACATTACGGGGCGCCGCCATCTTGGTGTGGTGAATATTGGAAAACATGGCCGTCGGGCGAAGCAGCTGCTCGTGGTTCAGGTAGAGTGCTCTTCGCTGATTTCTGCTGTGGTTTTGGTTATCGGGGTGGCTGGGTTTTTATTTATTCGTTTGATCTGTTCCGGAAGGTTGCGTGACTCGAAAAACAGGAGTTCATCAAAAACAAAGTGGGGCCCGTGAATTCGCCGTGTTTTGGCCTCGAGTGAGAGGCGCGATGCGTACTTGAAGTGAAATTTTGGACTCATTGAGGTGTTATAATAAAACGCTGAGTTATTGCAGCCTTTGACAGCGAGCTTGCCAGTGGCGGAAATGGGACGATTGACACTGCAGAAGTGGCGGCGCAGGTTACATCGCCGCAAAATGTTCAAGCAGTGGCCGATAGCGGGACGTGCTATTATTGCACGCTAGTAATAATGGTTTATCTATCTTAAGTGAAATTTAATGCCTACAGGGAGGCGGCTAAACATACCAACGTTATTCAAATTGAGATCGTAGTGAATGCGCACGTTGGTGATTGAAATGGGAGGGCTGGTGGGGTGCGAAGATCGTCACCTTGCTTTGCGCAACTTTTGCCATGCCTCTACAATTGTGTGTAAAGCCGAGTCTGGGATTACAAAAATAATAATTTCAGCATTCACACGATAATGAAAATGCCTTACGATTGCTTAGTTTTTCGATTTGATATTTTCAGCGGCACTTCGTGTTATCTATGCATAGAGCCTAGCAATTTATAAATAGCTTGTAAAAAGGTAGTGCAGTTCGTGCCTTGTGATACTCTAGTAGAGAAAACTTCATTAAAAGGCTCCTTCAGTGTTATTGTTGCCAAAAACTTGATTTTTAGGCTCCTAAGGTGACATAATAAATGTCATCATTCTGCTCCAAATCAAGGTTCTTCTGCTCCGAAATCGAGATTTCGCTGCTCCAAAAACTGCTCCCAAATCTTATTCAGCTGTCTAACCCCTGGTAATGGCATATTTTAAATCACTGGGAACAAAGCAGCAAGACTGCCAAGTTTCACAGAGGTTACTTCACAATTAAAGGAAGCTGTTTCAAGAGCAGCTTCCCCCCGTAATTAAGGAGGACTAGAGCTCGTGTAGTGTATCTCTCTGCCGAAGCAGCAGACCCAGACCTCAGCGTGCATGTTTCAAAAGGGGACCACGCTTAATCGGTGGTGTTGTCTGCTTTTTCTCAGCTAGTTTGGGTGTCATCGCTGGAGGAGTTCATAAACAGATTAATCCCGAAAAAGTCGCGGAAACAACATTCAAGATACTCGCATTAAGGCACTCTTGCACCTCAAGGAAGAACAGCTGGTTGCTGTGATGAAATGCAGGGGGGGGGGGACTTCCGTTGTCGTTATTAAGGTACAGCGCTAGCTGCTAAGAGGAAGGGGTTGCCATTTTCTTCTTACAGCTTTTGGAGTTCCTATGTTGTGGCTGTTTTTGAAGCTTCAGATATTTTTGGTGTCATTTGAACTTAGTACCTAATAGCTACGAGGAAGCAATGCTGACCAGTGTTCATTATAGCACATTCTTTGCTTACAGAACTACTTCTTCACATTTTAGTCACATTGTTTCCTCTGCTGTCTCCAATGCTCGAGCAGGCTTGGCTCATTCGGAAGACGGCCTCGTTAGAATCATAGTGACACCACTTTTAACGTAAACTTCGCTCAAAGAAGCTATATAATTAGGAGAAAAGGGAATGGCCGTGCGACCCACTAGCTCATTTCCCGCAACAGAACCTATGATGTCATATGTGCCAGCTCTGCGGTAGGCTGACGCGGGCAAAAGCAAACGCAAATTAGGCAGCTTGCCTAACGAGCTGTTTGCGCTTAAATTTGGCGCACGTTCTTTTTATAGCACTAAGAATGGCGGAATAAAAAGTGGAAGTTACGAACGCACACATAAGCATAGAAGTACTGATGCGTACTGCTTTGGTACTGCGCGCACTATGCTTGGTTTGGCTGCACAGCACTGCGGCGCTCTGGGTTGTCTCACACGACACTGGCCGATTGGCGTAAGCGACGGTTTCCTACGTGACCATATCTTTGTTTCACAATTATTTTTTCCCTGAACAAAAACAAGCCAGGTACAAATATGGTCAAAACAAAGCAAAGGCAGAAAACGGCCCGCTGCGGTGTGGTGCTTCTGTCTAGGTTTACTAAGTGTAAACAAGGCTCCGCAGCACACTAGGTTTACCTTGAAGACCTGCTCTTGTGATGTCACTGTAGACGTCACGAAAACACAGATTTGGGGGAGAATCAAAATTTTAACTTAAATTCATTAATTTTTCAGTGAACAAAGCATCGCTTGCTTCCGGACAAGCGATGGGGCCACTATAAAACACGAAATCTTTCGAATAAAACAAACTTGTATTTTGTCCTCATGAAATGTGAAGCTTGCCAACAGCGCCGTGTTTTCGTTGTGGAGAAAAGTATTCCTTGTTGTGTGCTGCAGTTAAAAGCAGAAATAAGCGAGATTCAATCTTGGTAGTGGCTTTAGTAACGTTGTGTTTTAATCCCGAGGGAACAAACCAGCCTTTGTGAAGCCGTCACCAGCGATCACAAGAGAAAAATGGGCTGCCATTTTTTTTTTTTTCTCACACCCAAGTTGAGTGTGTTAAACAAATCAGTAATAGTACCAGTGCACGTTCTGTTCCTAATTTTTGTTGTTTTTCTGCGTAATTACTTACTCAGTTCAGTTGGCAATGTGTAAAGGGCCTTTTGACGTTAAAAACAGCTCAGCTCCGCGCTTTGGCATTCACAGGGTCTGCGGATTCCCCCAGCGCAGTTATGCCGAGCTACATCCAAGACAAGCCACATCTGGCCAAGTACTGGGCCCAGCGTTACCGGCTTTTTTCTAAGTTCGACAAGGGCATTCAGCTGGATGAAGGTAAGGTCACAACTCATCTGCTGTTTTACAGAATAACTGTGAGGGAGATGTAGCGTTTAACCCTTTCGCTGTCACTGACGTACCGGTACGTTTTCGCATTTCTCCTCCGCAGTGTTACTGACGTACCGGTACATTCTTCATTGTGTGTTTCAAAATTCACGCCATAGCGCAAAGCTGGCGCACCTGGTCTGTTCGCGCCATCTGTCGAACCTTTCTAGTAGCTCGTATTTTCACTCGCTAGCCCTCTGCGACAGTATATTGAAGAGTACGAAATGACCACACCCACCCTTCGTTGCTGGAGGGCTTCGTCGCTCCGCTTGCTGTACTTTCTTGGAATCAGTGACCATGCGGCACGTGTACAGTTACGGGTGGAAGAGTTGTTGTGTCATCTGCAATGGGTTTTTAGGTTCTTTTTTATTCTGTTGCTGCGTCTGCTATGGCACGCCAGGTTAGCCCAGCGCGTTGTTGCTTCTCCAATAGGCTGGAACATCAATCAATCAATCAATCAATCAATCAATCAATCGCTGCTTTCGCTCGCTCGCCGCGCCCTCACTTGCCGCTGTCGGCAGCAAACGAGGTTGTTGTATCAACGTTGTATCCCCTTGTTATCTCTATCTGCCATCGTGATTTCGCAACGCGTCCTTTCTGTGCGTTGTGTGGGCTGCTGAAAGTGCTCCCTTCATGCGCGCGGTGACTGCGGACAAGAGCGATGGTTCTTCCAATTCCGATCCGAATACAAGCCGAGCTCGGATTCGCATTCTGAGAGTTTCTAATCCGAGGAAGGGGTGCGAGTTCCACAGCGTCAGATGCTGATGTTGAAAACAGTGGGGTCATTGTCCCGGAAGCGTGCACGGCAAACTGAAAATATTTGGAAGAAAGGCGATTTCTACACCCACGCTCTATCCTTTCGACATGCTACGTTCCAGATGCTATCATAGTCAAATAAATCACTATGCTCCTTCCCTGATATTCTGGAGACCCAGCAAACACTGGGGGTGCGTCACGGCCGCAAGCACCCGGCAGTGAAAGGGTTAAAGGGGTTATGAAGACAAAATGCAAGTTAGTTGAACTTGAAAGAATTGGCCTTTGGTAACTCACCCAGCTTTACTCCAGCCCCGGAAGATGCTTTTTAGCCAAGAAAGGGGGAGAAATGTTGAACAGTTTTCAAATTTTGCACTACAGTGATGTGTTGTGGGCAGTAGTGACTTCATATAGAGCAGTACGAAAAACAATTTTCAGTGTTTCAACTGCATGTTAGCATTCAAGCGATGCGATCAAACGGAACCAGAGGCCTTACTACAACCGTCCAGTCATGTTTCTTAGCGATGGGTTAGTTTGTCGGCCACCAATCGCACAAACAAGATTCTGTGACGTCATACAAAAGTGGCCGGAAAGTGGCTAGGAGTCACTACTGCTCCACATGTTTTCTCTGATATCGCCATTGTTTGCTGTAAGTTGGCAATAAAATTGATGTCGTCGTTATCGCAGTCTTTCTACTGAACCAAACCTGTATTTTGTCTTGATGGCCCCTTTAAGTGCAGCACCTCCCTTTTGAGTCCCCTGAATGATTTGTAGCACCAGGTGCCCACGGCTGACAGTCCTTGGCAGAAATCATTCTGCACTAGATCCATCCATCGTGACTTGTGCTTGTGACGCTGGTGGTGATTTCTCTTTTCTGTGTAGCAGTCCGGAGCAGTTGTCGATAGTTTGGTGGCTGTCCAAAGACTGCCCTTGCGGTTGGAATGCATGGGAAAATAAGAAACTGCGGAGCTGCTCTCTGGCAGCTCTGGAGCAGCTCAAGAAAATGACACCATGGGCAGAAAAATGGGGGGAACGGCTCTCGTACAGCTCTAGAGCAGTCCAATGAAATGACCAATCGAGGAGGCCTGATGATGACTGAAAGACGGAGGAAAGGGGGAGGGAGGGATTTGCAAGATTGCCGGGAATCGAGTTGCATTTGTGGATGGAAGTTTTTCGATGTGCTCAAAAATTCGTCTCATACTTGTGGTATTCTGCTTGTCAAACTCGTTAGCTGGAAGCCCGTGACAAACGTTAGAGTTAATTTGAAGAAATTTTCGCTCAGTTTCCCCATTTCCCGGTGATGTCGAAAGTAGCCCAGGTGTCAAGTGCAACATCATGTTGGAAATTTTGATGAACAAACAGGAATTGAAAGGTCACAGCTCTTTCAAGCATTTGAAGTAATCTAACTGGGCCAGAGTGGAAGCACTACTATGGGCCTAGGCAGAAAATCACTGGCCCAGTCATGTATTGATAGGCCCTTAAATAAAGATCATTTCTTGAAGAGAAGGATCAGTGAGTATGTCAAGACAGGAATAAGAAAAAAATGCATCAAATCTGTGACAAGAAACCAAAAGGCGACTTGAAGACAAAGTGCAAGTTTCATTCTTTGTCTCACTAATAACGATTCAAAATTTAATTGTAGGTTCCATCATGTAATCTAGATAATAAGGAAAACAGATGAGGTAGGGCTAACTTACCAGCAACTTTCTCATCCAGTCCTTATAATGTCACACAGTCTTGTTTGCACTGGTGCAGTGAAACATGACTGTGCAGTGTTAGTGGTGCCTGTAATTTCGTCTGATCGGTCCGGTTTAATGTTCACATGGAGTTACACACGCTCATAACTCTGGATTTAATATGTCCCCTCTAGTGTCACCGGCTGACGTTGTGTAGGAGGAAATTTCAAAGTTTTTCAATATTTCTGTTCTTTCTTGGTTAAAAAACATCCCATCTTTTGGGGCTGAAATGGAGTTGAGTGGGTTACTGAAGGTCCAGGCAAAGCAGGTTGTATTTTGTCTAATATTTCTTTAAGCGAGATGACAAGATAGAGAATTTGCTGTTCTTTTTACACATGTGCGCCAACTAGTAGGAGAATAGATGTGATTAATGCATTTGTATGGGTGTGTGAATATTCACAATGAAATTTTGAAGTGAACAAAGTGAATATTTGATAAGGCTTCAAATTGAAAAGCACTATTCGAGAACTTGAATATTTTTCTAGGTATTTCGTGGTTCAAAGGCACAAAGACAGAGTTGGTTCATTGAAGTAAGATACGAAATTAAACGGGACGTGTCCTACTGAAACACACGCCGACGTGTTCTTAACACTGGATTGAACAAGTTGAGCACTGAATGTGGTGCACTTTTTTTGGCACCCGCGGTCGGCCGATGCCAACATGCACAGACATTCTACACTAGCAGCGACAGGACTTTCCTGCAACGCACCGGTGACGTGTGGCTAATGGCAAACGGGAGGGGCCTATACAGCCCTTCGTATCTCTTTAGCCAATGCCACCTGTATGTAACATTGCCGATCGTTTCGTATAGTTTTTGTGAAGCACTGCTGTCAGCGGACAGTGCTTCAGCTGGCAGCAGGTGGAAAGACTAGTGAGTGGGGAAGGGCAGGAGAGGGTAACTGGAAAGGGCTGTTTTGCCATTACCAGCTGGCGCAATAGGCAATATTGTCTGGCCCCGTTGTCTTGGCATTGGGCCAAATCTACCCTGGTGCTTCTCTTATTACATTCTGATAATGTAGGGGCGCTCAAGCTGCCCTGGTGAACACAAGCTAGATACGAAGCCATAGTCCACAAGTTTTTGGTTTCCTGATTAGGTGTCAAGTGGCTCGCGAAGATTATCTTTTCTTTTTGAACCTGCATTCTTTTTACGGTCCTTCAAACGGTGAAAAATATGCAAACTTGCCTAGCGTTCCGCTCTTCTACCCTAGTCTTCATAGGAACTTCTGACGAGATATTGGATGGTTGGCTACCCCAGGATTGATTAAAATGTTGGTCATGCCGGCATCATCTCTCCGCGGTCTCCTCTCCTTCGGGCGCGCTGCGCATATAACCGCTGTGCCGCTCTCCGGCGAACCTTTCAGTCGACGGTTTGCTCTCCGCTTGTGCTTGAAACCCCCCTCAGCGTCGCATCACACCAGGGTTCCCGCGGGGGAGGTGGGCGTAATTTTTTTTGTAAACTGTAGTGTTCTTTTTATCATATAAAAAGTAGAAAAATAACAAACTTGCCTAGCTTCCTTTTCTAGACATTGAGATGAAGCTTTCTTGACGAGAAGGTGTTGGCAACCCAACACTTGAAAAGCTGGCTTGACAGTGCAAGTTTGTTGTCAGGCACTCGTGCCAGCTTTGGTCCGGACTCCTTTTATATATTCATATGAAGCATGAAGTGCATGCCGGTGCATTTGTGCTCTTTAACAAATATTCTTTAGGTGTTATCGAAACTGCCGTTTTTAATTTTTTAAAGACGAAACGTCTCAATAATCGCAGCTTGCCAGCATATTCCTCCCTCATTTACTTGAAACACTTGTGGCTGAGGTCACCACATGAGGCAAAAGTTTCCTTCCCCCACATATAATATTTTATCATCAACAAAGTTTAAAAGCGCAGGATAGGTTCTGCATCGGCTTTGTGCCATAGAAAAAATTTTTGCAGACCCTTGAAATTAGCCTTTCAATTTCCTAGGGAATAGTTTCTGAAACATGCTTGAGGAATTGTAAATTTCGGTTGCGGTTTTCTTGTTGAAAGTTGCTAAATGTTCGCAAGGATTTGCAACTGGTGGAACAGCATAATTATTTGCTTTGAATTATAAAGCACTATTCAGATATTCTGAGTATTCAGCTGACATTTCCTCTACATGAAACCCCGCTTCTTGTGTGTCACTCGCTGCACTGTCCTTTACTGTTTCTCTTTTTGTGAGCTTGCACCAACTAGCTCGACAAGACGTCCTTTCCGGTGAACATTGCCGTGAACCATGTATGGGTTTGTTTATTTATTGTTTCTTTTTACTGCCCGGCCACGCCTGGCTCTGTTATCTGTGTCCCAAGCGAAGGGCGTCTTCCATTCGTTATTTTTATGCCGCACGGGCTATCTCATTCAGATAAGCAGACTGTTTCGCCCTAATGTCCCTAGCCCAGAATAATCTTCTCTGGTCTACAATGTTCTGGATGTAAATCGACGGTTCCAGAAACACTCGCGCCGAAAGATAAAAGCCTGCAGAGCAGACGCCGCGGCATTCGAATCGCCGACGCTCGCTTGAGCACGTCACTTTGTTGATTACTGCTTCGCTGCCTGTGTATTCTTTGACTTGTTAGGGGAGCACAAGTTCGCTCCAATAAACGCGTTTTCCTTGAAGACAACTGCGTCGTCTTTGACTTCGTGACAATATAAAAGGGGGGAAAAGAGAGGGGAAATTTTGTTTTCGCAAAAAATAAGTAACAACACGGAATAATACTTTGTAGAAATTGTTTGGCTACGTCCCCCTCAAATTTGTCAGCCTGTTGACTTGAACCGTGCGAAGCAGCTGCGTCAAGGGTAGTTTATCGAAATGTGCCAACCACGTGAATCCAGAAGGGGGCGTTGATGTGCAGTTTGGCTTCTTGAAAGAGAACAGCCGAGAAGACAGACACACGTTCTTCTCTCCTCTCATTTGCACTTGCAGAGTCCTGGTTTTCCGTGACCCCCGAAGGCATCGCCAAACACATTGCCAAGCGCTGCAAGGCTGACGTCGTCATCGACGCCTTTTGTGGTGCTGGCGGCAACAGCATCCAGTTTGCTCTGCGTAGCCGCAAGGGTGAGTTCGAGTCACAAAATGCCAGCGTCCAGGCATTTCCTGATCTGTCGTGCCTTTTCCCTTTTCACAGTAAATATCCAATTTGTTCGCGAGGTCGCGGGTTCGATTCCCGGCCGCGGCGGCCGCTTTTGTGATGGAGGCGAAAAGCAAAAACGCCCGTGTGTACGAGATTTCGGCGCATGTTAAAGATCCCCAGGTGGTCAAACTTAATCCGGAGTCCTCCAGTACGGCGCGCCTCATCGCCTGCGTTGCGTTGGCGCGTTAAACCCTAGAATCAAATCAAATCAATGAATCAATTTGTTCGCTGAGTTACCCCTGTGCCAAGACACATCTGTAAATGCCCAAATAGCAGCTCGTCATTAAAGGGACACTAAAGCCTGAATGAAGTTTTGTTTAACATAAAGACCATACGTTTCGCAGCACTCTCAGCTTTTGTTCAACGAGCAACAATGCGTTGTTTCCTGAGAAATCCGCGAAGAAGGTGACATTTCTCTCTGCTGTTTCCCTTTTATTTTTTTTTGTGATGCAGACATTGCGTCACAAAATAGGAGCGAGGCACCGGTGCGGTCTAGAGCGTAAACGGTTGCCGCTAGGTGCTCTCAGCCTGGGAATGGTAATTTTTTACGTCTTTAAGCCGTGCCTGATCGCTGAGAACGTTTTTTTTTTGACCGGGGAGGCTGTCTTTCACTTTTATTATTTGTCACCAACCGAACAAGAAATGCTTGTCACCACTCCACTGGCTGGTGTGCCTTGCCTACACCGGACACCAGCCGCAAGCGAGGCAGCGACAAGCGCCGTTTCAAATATTGTGCAACCTCAACTGCCCGGCTAGGCGTCTCTAGATGAGAAGGCCATAGTAATCTGTTTTCTGATGAAACAATGCCAAAGTCTTATCATTTGTTGAAACCTGTAATGTTCCCTTTTTTTTTTGTATATAGGATATAGGAAGAACAACGAGCTGCTGTAACTTTGTGCTTTTAGACACCAAGATGAAGCTTTTGTGACAAAAAAAAATGCATTGACGTTGCGGCATTTGCGCAGCTGTAGTTGCTTGTTATCATGCTCTTGTGCCAATTTTAGTCTCAACTCTTTTTATTCATCTATGTAAGGCATGAAATGCCCTTTTGTGGAACCAACATTTAAGATGTTTGTCTATGCGTGCATGGACATTCATGGTGCAAGTGTTTCTTGAAAATAGAACTCATGCATTCTCAGTACCGAGGGAGGGACCCATGGGCAAAGGGATTGCCAAGTGGGGAAGGTACCACGAGGGCATGCTCGTGAGGGTTTAAAAATCGGGCTCACTTTTTAAGGATGAAAGTCTTTCTTAGGCAAATTAAACCCAGAAATTTTGATCTGTCTGTCTGTCTGACTTGATTAAGCCACCCGGCCAAAGTGAAACAAAATCTGCGCAATATTCTTATGTACCCACAGCCAAATCTAAACGTCTAAGTCCAGTGTTAACGCTCATACTTGTCAACATTGTTGCACAAGAACACGACACTACGCAAATATCAGACGGAAAATTAATACATAAGTGATATTTACAGTGTTACTTTATAAAAAAAATTCATAGATGCTTGGATTTTGTGAGATGAAATACTACATTCACTGCAGAACAAAATTCACCTTGTCCCTTGCTGCCGCCTGCGCCGTATAGCTTCTGGCGGCATTTAATTAAGAAATCAAATGGCAACAGTTACAAAAGGTTCCACTAGATAGGTTCCACGTTCCGCTTGGAACGCATGTGGAGTAAGGCAACGTGATTGTATAAATATTGAAGTAGGGTGCCTCAATTCATGCGCGTCTCTGTCATACGGCTGCGCTGGCATCGAGGCACCCGGCCTGGAGCAGTGGAACGCAGTACATTTAATTGAGCAAACCTCTAGCGTGTTCACCTTGGAAGGAGCACGACGGAACAGGAACAACATGAGAGGTGAACGGGAAAGCAGTGGAAGGCATTTACTTGGCAAATGCCGACTTTTGTTGACATTTGCAACGAAAGGAGCAGATACGCAGCCAATATTTTTTCAGGTTTCCCTGTGTGCTGTTGTCTTACGAGAACTGACGAGAATGGCTCTAGAACTGCTGTTTACATTTCCTTTTATTTTTGGTGAGAATTGCGTTAATTGAAGCTTGTCATAGTAGATACATCTACCCTCTCTACGCTAATTATTAGGCAGTTGTGGTTGAGTTCACCTTACGAGCTCAACCCACATAAAATATACTAAAATCAATAAAGCTGAAAGCTTCCGGATAGCCTCTGCATATTTGCTTCGTGCCACAAACAAAATGTTTTTTTTTTTTTTTGCCGCACAAAAAAAAAAACTGTGCGAGTCATTTAGGTAGTCTTCTAAAGGCTATATTGTTACTGAAGCTTCCTTGAGATTGCAAATTTAAGTTTTCTTGTTGAACACCACTAGGCATTCGCTTTTATTTGGAAATACTTGCTTCTGTTCGCAACTTTCCAAACCAAACCATAATTCATTTTATATTCCCATTCCCCTTGAAACCAAAAATCACTGTATAAGTAATGTCTTTCATGACCAGAGAGGCACTAGAGGGACACTGAAGTCAAAATACAAGTTGCTCCAGATCGATAGATTAGCTCACCGAAAACACGAATATACCACTTTTGCGCGTAGCTTTTTTAAAAATAAGGTAGAAAATAGGAAAAACGTAAACGAAAGGTGCGCCGCCACTGGCCATGCCACGCAACTTGCACCGAAAGTGGTTAAAAAGTCTTCCTTGCACAACGTCTTTCCTGGCTGTCGCTGGATGGCGCTACTCATGCATACTTGGGGAGTGCCGCTTTTTGGGGAAGCGTGCGTGGGAGCTACGAACAAGCAGTTGGTTTGGTGCCAACATTCGCAAAGCCTCAAAAAGGCAATATGCATTTTCTCAACAAAGTGCCATTACTAAGCACGGGTGCCATAAAGGAACATTTTACTTAGTGGTCGAGAGCCGTAAAGGACGTGGGAGTACTGTAAAGCGCGACTCATTTGACTGAAACTGAAGAAATCGCATAGTATGTGGTAGCGTTGTATTCAGTTGCTTCTACAGCGCTGTTCATCACCTTTGCCTCGCTTGCTTCCAGTTAACCCGCTTAATCGTGATACAATAGTGGTTGCAGCAGCCTCTGTTTGTGTCACGTTTGATCAGCGTTTGATTAGTGATTTGTCAGCAATTAAGGACATCTTTTGGCACCGAATCAGCGCTAAAATGGCTATGGGAACGTCAGACTTTCGTTTGAAACCAACTTCCTGGTCGCCTTCAGTGGCCCTTTAAAGGGCTGTGGTTTTTTGGTTTTGCATGCAGTCAAGTTGTGCAAACAAACGAAACCCATTACTGAGTTCCTAAATGTGAGCTTTGCACTAACCAAATTGATTCCACTCATCCTTTACAGAATCCCAAACTTACCGTTCCTGACCCTACCATTCGTTGTCCTCTCTCTTTCGTGTGCAGTCATAGCGGTGGACATCGATCCCCAGAAGATAGAGCTGGCGCGCAACAACGCCGCCGTCTACGGCGTGGAGAACAAGATCGAGTTTATGCTCGCCGACTTCTTGGAGGTCGCCCCGGGCCTGCAAGGCGACGTGGATCTTCCTGAGCCCGCCTTGGGGCGGACCTTCGTACCAGGAGAAGGGCTCCTTCGACCTAAGGGGCGTCAAGCCGGACGTATATCCTTTTGGAGAAGCCTGCGACTTTCTGTGAAATACCGTTTCAACTGAAAGAGAACAAATTGTCCTTTTCTACTCAGTTCAGCACCTGAAGCAACTTGCCGTTGCTAGGCAGTTTGTGTTGTGATTGAAATCTTGAATCGTTTCGTGGATCGAGTGTGTGTTTCCTTTCGTTTGAACAGCTTTAAACACCTTAGAAAACCATTTTTTCAATTTTTTGGCGACCTAGTCAGTTACAACTTCTTTTTCTGATAACGAAATTTCGGGGTTTTTCTTTACGGATGTTTTGCGTCATTAGAACTGCCAGGGGGGAAGAGAGTAATTTATTACAGTTCATACGATCTACCTGAACTAGAACCAGAAGGAGCAAAAATAAAGGCCTCTCGTAAATTTGGAGCTATGTGTCAAAAAAAGAAAGAAAGCCTGCCATTATTAGGGGATTGGCCAAGGAGTGGCCAATCACTGTGCAGATTTGGAGTGTCATGTAATATCAGGGCAAAACAGCTTCAGTCATACAGGGTGATAAAAGGGAAAGTGCTCTGCTGTTACTTGGCTATTCCTTGGTCATATCTGCTGCGGAATTGGCCACGGAACAGTAGTTGCTCCCACAGTTAATAATTAATATCAGCATTTAATGCATTTGGTAATTTTCGCAGCGAAAAATGCTCTGCAATTCCTTTCTTCTAATCGTCTCTGCGAGAAGCAACTAACGAGGCACCGTCAGTTCTTTAGACATTTTTATTGTAGCCTTTCCGTAATTTTGATAAAACGGTTGCAGTTGCCGATTTGGTGATTGAATCACGTTTTCTTTCCTTGACTGCCACGCTTGCACGTTCGAGACGTTTGCTCTGTGCAGGAAGATCACCCCCAACATTGCACTCCTGGTCCCAAGAAACACGGACGCCAACCAAGCAAGTTCACTGTTCATGCATCTCTTTTGCAGATGCACACATAATGACAACATGTACATTATTTTCACTTATCACTTTGTGGTCATCAAAAAGGTTTAAGTAAAAGCGAAGACAGGTGTCACTGAGCTTGTTTCGGGCCCCTTTACATAGTTTTAAAGGAGAGAGAGAGAGAGAGAAAACACTTTATTCAAAAGCCCGGTTAAGTGCGTTCGGTGACCGACAGCCACAGCCTGCCGGTGACCACGACAGCTCTTTCCGCGAGACTCTTCTGGGTCTGCAAGTCCGAGCTGCCCAGCGCCTTCTCCCAGAGCTCTTCTGAGGGGATCAAGAAAAAGGGGTCTTCAGAGCATGCCCGAGATGGGCGACTGTGTCCTTTGCACCACAGGCAGGGAAATTAGGTGACAGATATAAATTCGGATGAATATGGTGCAGTATGGAGCGACATGGCAGCGTGTTCGTCTGTAGCAGGCGCCACAGACGTTCTTCGGCATTAGTAAGATCCCGATGTGCGGGCGGATACATTCGGCGGGAGAGGTGGTAGTGTGCGGTGATTTCTTGAAGGTGATAGACCAAAAGCTTTACTGTTACAGTTACTATCACGATCAAGGGACGCGTAGTTTTGTGTTCCGAGTGTAAATAAAACTGAATTTTTTTTTAATGCAGGATTCAAATCTGTGGAAATGTAATTTTGTAATTTTTTTGTAAGAAAAAAATTACTGGTCACATGCAGCTAAGCACGGTGTCACTGAACTGTGTGCAAGTCGGTGATTTCAGTAGGGTGAACACCAAAACCTGTCTGTGTCGAAGTGGAAGGTATGCGCACTTGAAGTTCAGGCTGAAATACCTGACTGATTTTTCTTGTTTCTGCTCTTCATAACCTTAAATTCTATTGATCGTAACTTCTGGTTCGACACAGACGCTAGCTTTATTGCACATACTTCAGTGACGCCATCGTTAGCACCATCTGAGCAGAATTTTTTTTTTTCGCAGCCAGCACCGCATTAACCTAGGAATTTGCATACATTCTAAAAATACCCATTTTGCACAAAAACAAAATCCAATTCTGCAGTCCGAACGAAAAACTACACGCCCCTTCATTTTCGTCGTCTTTACTGAAAACATGGAAGATTTTCAGTTTAAGACTCTCATGACCCTTTATTTGCCTAAATGTGTCATTGTTGTTGTTTTAATTAAAGAAAAAGCTTTGTTTTGCACTAAAACTTGTCCAGACGTTGTCGCAAGTCATCTCGAGCCTAAAATTACGAACTAGTGGGGAATTACAGGACCTGTATGCCATGCTTCCGACGGCACACAGATGTGCACAGTCTTGTTGATGCAAACTCTTACTGTTATTTTCCTCACAGCTTGCCGAGCTTGCTGGTCCTGGCGGCAAGGTGGAGATCGAACAGAACCTGCTCAACAACAAGATCAAGACCATCACCGCTTACTACGGGGGCTTGGTTGCGCAGTGAGCTAGCGACCATGCATGCCGGCTTCATTCGTATAGTCTGCAGGGTTATAAAACGAGCTCTTACAGCTGAGATTAGCTGTAAGATAACAATTAGAGCCTACTGGTCAATGAGGCCGAATTTTATCGCTTCATTTTGAGTGACAAGGGCGGTTGCATTAACATTGTTGTGCAGACTTTGTGGGAATCAGCAGGAGAAAGCGATTCAGAGTCATAGTTTGGAGAGTTCCAGGTTCGGAGTGAGGTTTAAGCGTCGGCTGGCTTTGTTTCAGTACGCGCTGTCCTGTTTTAATAGTGCTGATTGCTTGTTAAAGTTAACCATCAACTTTCTCTTTCACCACGAGATAGCGATGTCTTGTGAAGCTTAGAAAGCTTTCCTGATGTTCACGCTTAGCTATTTTATCATTAATGCCATCGCAAGATCATGCGGGAATCTTTTATCAAATCTGTTCATAGTGTTTGCCGAAGACACGTTGTACTACTTGTATAAAATGAAAGGTGTGACGTTTTTTCATGGCTCCAGCGACAGTCGAAGGCTTGAAACACAGTTGTATCATCAGTGTTCTGTACGTACATTGTTAGTGATTACAATTTACTTTGTTGCTGTTCCTCTCTTGACCGCAAAGGATCGGTGGGAGGCCGTGGCGAATGACAACGCGAGCCTACGTTGTTATTGGCAATGTCAATAAATATTTGCTTTATTGTTCATTACATAAAAATACAAAGAGTGACTCTCGTAAAAACTGTCTTTCGGCTCATTCTTACAACATACTCAGCTCTCAACATTTTTTTAACATTCTTAGAGAGTGTTCATTCCATATTTACAATCACTACAAACAACGAGACATGGTCAGCAGAAGTCAACCACGCGGTTGCAAAACTCTCACTCACAAGTCACGACTTGAGCTGTATTTTTGTGTATATGCGAAAAGGGAAATAATAAAGTGAAGTACTTGGAATAGAAGTCTGCGTCTAAAATATGCACTAGGAGTGAAATATTGGCTTTAGGAACAAGGTAGAAAAAATTATGCACACCATTTTATTTCTGTGTTTTGTACTCTTCTTGAGTGGTTTTTCCTTTCATCCATAGTTTATTGAGGTGAAGCTTTGTTGCAAAGAAAAAAGCTTGAGGAGACCAGATTTACTGGCCATGCTAGTTTAGCTCTTGCTTACTGTGTAGGAGTTCATCAGGTTAGAATTTAGATTGTATGCTTAAGAGTTTTTTTCGGCAAATTTGTCCATGCATTTTACCGTAAAAAGTGCTTTCGAATATGCCATTCCTCCTTTGCCATACATTGTTAGTGGCTTCCGCTGAAATGACACGCGGATGCGGGTTCGATTCCCGGCCGCGGCGGCCGCTTTTCTGATGGAGGCGAAAAGCAAAAACGCCCGTGTGTACGAGATTTCGGCGCACGTTAAAGATCCCCAGGTGGTCAAAATTAATCCGGAGCCCTCCACTACGGCACGCCTCATCGCCTGTGTTGCGTCGGCGTGTTAAAACCCTAAAATCAATCAATCAATCAATGTAATGACACGCCTTCATGTTTGCAGTGTGGCATTTAACAGACTCTGAACGCCATTTACCCATATCAACTCTGCTTCAACAAACACCAAAGTTGTGAAAATTAAAATACTGTACTCTCAGATAGCACCAGATGTCATTTACAACCAGGCGATATTATTGCGGTAAATCACGCAGTAGCCACAAAAGGCACCTGGCATTTTTATTTTTTTAACCCACAGCTCTAGAAATAATCTTTCACTGTAGATATTTTTACATGGTAAAATAACAAACAACACAAATTTAACTGGGCAATGTGCCCTCGAAAAAAAAAAATTCACAAATTCTGTACAGTGCCACTTTGAGTTATAATTGCAGCCATGGTTGCCAAATATTTGGTCATGTTTAACAGTGGCCTATTTATCGTGCATATGTGCCATTTTCCTTCTCAGTGAAAGACTTGTGGATCTAAAGAGTTTCCTTACGGCCAGTCAAACATCTGGGCACTATCTTCTGAAATATTATTAAGCAATTCATTGTTATGTATGTAATCGTGATTTAGTTCTGTCTTGATTTGAAGGGCAGTTTATGTGTAAAGCTTCACTTCGCAGCATTTTTGAACACTAGCTTAACTCTAGTGTACAACAAGCCGCCTCAACGTCCATCGATATGTAGGGAACAACTTTTTATGTGAAATGCAAGAAAGTGAGAGGACACAAATACTTGCTGTCCATACCCAGCTCCAAAAGCTGTTAGAGTTGTGGGCGGTGTATCACCACGGGCACAGTGTCAATGCTATCCATACCTTTGTTTGCCTTAGCCTGTAACAGTGGGCTGTCATTGAAAAGGAACAGAAAAAAAGCTGGCTTTTTTTTTACTTTTAAATTATTTGCACCCGCACTTAGCCAAGGAGGTAATAAGCTTTATAAGGGATGGGCCCATCCCAGTTGACAGCTATGTGCCATTGCACGAGCCCCATTAATTTGTGCAGAGGCAAAGTGAGACAGCTTGGGAAATAACCGTATCTGCAACACGCAGGCTAATTGCTAGCAAACCTAAAATGACACAGGAGTTAAGCCATGAAGACAAATACAAGGGCTATTTAAGCCTCTAAGTCCTAAAATAACATGTATCAATATCCACTTGAAAACGGTGTATCAAAAAGTTGAACATTCGAACCCCAGCCAATCCGCAATTTTGCGTTCGAACCTTTGTGCAGGCCCTAACTGACTGCGACACACATGCTGGACTTGTAATGGCTTAGTCTAATTTGACTCACTTTGTGCTAATGTGCCGTGATCTTATTTGCAAATTTTTCTTTATAAAATTTTGGCTTGCATTTGTTGATACCCCTTGGTTTTTCTTATAGGGGTGGTGCAGCCTAAAATTACCATCACTTTGACATCTACTATCTAGATATTTATTGGATTCTGCTTCCTAAGCATCATGCTGTTGCACTTGACCCGCTGTTGTGTTAAAAAACGCCATTGACGCTTATCTTGCCAACATGATTTTTCCTCGCCCTTAACATCGGAGTGCAATAATTTGGAACGAAATGTGCTGTTGCAGTCGCCAAACGACTCAGAGGATTCTAATGAAAACCAATGCGGATTAAACTTTCTAGCTGTAATATGCTGCTGACATTGATGCACAGTATTGTTTCTAAAACGCATCCTGATGGACAATATGCATGCTGCGCAATTACACGCTTTGGGCGATGATCGATGCGGTGGCGTGCGTCCTATGCCATAACAATACCCAGCTACTTGAACTCTACTGATCTAGATATTTATTGGATTAAGCTGCTTCCTAAGCTGTATGTCATGCTGTCTGCACATTGAAACACACCCGCTGTTGTGTTCAAAAAACGCCATTAGCACGCTCGTCAGTCTTTGCCAACATCGATTTCATGCCTCGCCCATCACCACGGAGCAAAAATATATGAGGAGAAATGGCCCGTTGCAGAAAGCGCGAGCGAACGACCAGAGGATGTCTCAATGAAAACCAAGGCGGACTGCAAAGCTTCATAGCTGGAACGGCGAAGGAGAGAGCAGCGGCACCTGATGGACAAAATGATAGCGGCCGCAATTCATTTCGTGGCTGCGCAGTGAAATGCCGATCGCGGTGGCCGCGCAGTTTCTTCACCCGCAGTAGATGCCGCTAGCTTAACCTATGACGAGTGCTTGTGACATTATCTGGCCGCGCTAGGAAGCCTAGTTTCACGTCCTATCTTATTCTTGAACCGTGCCCGTCACGCATATGGACGGCCACTGTACTCGAGCACAAGTTAAGAATGGCAATAGCTCATGTAGTGTATCACTCCACCAAAGTGACGGACCCAGACAAATCATGTAAATGACGATTTCACACTAAAAATACTCTGACGTAACGCACTCTTTGCACTATGCGGATGAACAGCCAGTTACGGTGATTAGGTGCAGGGGCAACTTTGTCATTCTTAAGTTGTATCCGAGTGTAGTTAGCACCTGCTTTGCTCATATATACATGCTACTTTAAAGGGCCCATGCCGACAAAACACAAGTTTGATTTATTCAGAAGATTGTTTCGTTAGAATCATACTGACCCCACTTTTAATGTAAACTTCGCTCAAATAAGCTACATAATTAGGGAAAAAAGGGAATGGCCATGCCACCCACTAGCTCAGTTCCCGCAACAGAACCTATGATGTCATGTGCCAGCTCTGCGATTGGCTGAGGCCGGCAAAAGCAAACTAGCAGGGCTTATAAGCTTGCCGAACGAGCTATTTGTGCTTACATTTAGGGCACATTCTTTTTATAGCAGTAAGAATGGCGGGGTAAACAGTGGAAGTTACGAAAGTGCACTTAAGCATAGAAGTACTGGTGCGTAGTGCTGTTGGTACTGCGCACTATGTTTGTTTTAGCTGCACAGCACTGCGGCGCTTTGGGGTTGTCTCAGACGACACTGGCCGATTGACGCAAGCAACGGTGTCTTACGTGACCATATTTGTCGAGCGAGCACCATGTTTCAACGAAACAATTATTTTCTGCTTTAACAAAAACAAGCCAGGTTCAAATACAATCAAAAACAAAGGCAGAAAACGGCCCGCTGCGGTATGGTGGCGCCATCTAGGTTGACTAACAGTAAACTAGTCTCGCAATCGGCTGCAGAGCCTTTTTGTGATGTCATTGCAGATGCCACAAAAACACGCGGGAGAATCAAAGTTTTTCATTTAAATTGATTCATTTCTCAGTGAACAGAGCATTTTTTGCTGCTGGACAAGCACTGGGGGCACCACTAAACACGAAATCTTTCGAATAAAACAAACTTGTATTTTGCCTGCACGGCCCCTTTAAGTCATCTATGAGTAAAAGCATTTTTTCTTCACTCGACCTCAAGCAGAGTTCCCCGACTTCAACTGCAGCCGACATACACATTCGCCACGTGCACACATGCTTTCTCTCAGCGCAACGACGCCTCCAAACAACTTCTGCAATCCCCATCAAGAACACCACACTGTGATTCAGTATGCAGTCTTGAAATGCAAGTGTCACGCAGAAAATGGAGTGTTTCTCAACAGCACTAACAGACAAAGGGCAGCGACCTAGGTGCTTCGCTGCTCCTCTTGTTCATCTATCACCACGTGCTCGCATCGATCTAGGTCGAACATGAGCTTAGCCCGTCGCCAGCGCTGCTCCTCATTCAGGTACCAGAAGTCCTGGTCAAACTCCGGGAAGAAGAAGCAATCTCGCGCCTCGCCGACTCCTCTGAATCTGCAAAGCAAAAGCGGAGGTGATAAGATTAACCCTTGCGGGGTACCGAGTGTGTACGGTAGATACAGGAGGGGTGCAAACAAACGATCTTTGGCTTGTTGTAAGCAGTGCAACTGAGTGTGTATTGGCAATCCAGGACACAGGCTGCGCTACTTTGGCTTCGCGACACACATTGAGTGCATGTGGAGCTTATTTGCAATATCCACTCCGCTGCTAGCCCAGTGGTCCTAAAACATGAGTTAGTTAGACTAGGAAAAGTAATGGGAGAAGGGAGTGCACAACGAAGACGGTAATAAATGTCAAATTGTGACAGTTTGCCAAAAAGCAGTTCCCTAGTGTCCCAAAAAAGTCTCTGCTTATGCATTCGCCATGAGGGCTTGGCTTCTCTGCGCAGCTTTGGTGTTGCGTGGGAAAGCATACTCGACACGTGCAGGGGTTGGATTGTGCTAATGAGGGCAAGAAAAATGCAAAGAGGA
The DNA here is from genome assembly GCA_013339765.2 of Haemaphysalis longicornis. NCBI lineage: Eukaryota > Metazoa > Arthropoda > Arachnida > Ixodida > Ixodidae > Haemaphysalis > Haemaphysalis longicornis. Next base: position 83,767,917 of record CM023457.1, on the reverse strand, counting down.
GAACACGATTTTACACATGCATTTCGAGCTGTTGTTTGACAACGGCTAAATAAAAGCATGATTTGCTCATAACAATAGATGTAGTGACAGCAGGCTGGAAATGTGCGTGGAAGGCATTTTTTCAGCTGCAGCAATGAGCCGGAATGTCTAATTTTTTAGGCCAGTTGCCAGGAAAACATCAATTGGCTCATTTAGTGAATAGCACCGTCGAAAAATTTTAAGTCTATTTTCACACTGGTTAAGGGTTATGAAGACTTCTCGAGGAAGTCCTGCACATGCAATACCATGCAGCATTTAAGACGGGAGCAAAAACAATGCGCGATTTGAGGCTAGTGCTAGTGGCACAAGTGACTTGCCTGATCCATGTCCAGCATTCCTAGTGTCTGTAAGTCCGAACCGCGCACGGATGGAATGTGGAGCTTCATAGACGGCCCTGCAAAAGTACGCGCAAGCCATTTTTGTGAAAGCAGTAGAAAGACATCAATGCGTAATAACACAACTGTTGCTTTTTTTTTTTTTTTTGTTTCTCGTGTCTGCCCTGCTCATTGAAATGGGAGGTCAGAGGGAGCTACACAACAGTGAAGTGCCTCTCAAATTGTGAGGAGCAATAGCTGGCTAATTACTAAGTATCTAATTAATTATTACTAAGCATCCAGACAAGTGGTGTATCTTCACGATACAATTACTGGGTATGAAACATTCATGCTGACGAGAGGGCTTTCACTAGAGATCCTAAGGTCGTCTCAATTAATCCGGAGCCTTCCGCTACGGTGCGCCTCACAGCACAGGTGTAGCTATGGCACATTAAACCCTACAATCAATCAAATCAAACTCCCTCCTCTCTCAGAAATAAAGAGCGAAGCCCGTCTCTTTGTGTCTTCCTATTGTGATACAAAAACCGTTTCCCACCACTGATCGACTACTTAAGTAGCAAGCATTGGCAGCACTAAACAGTCAAACAGCAACTTTGAATAATTGCTTTGGATTGAATCACGAACCAAAGTTGTAGCTAAGCTTTGTTTTGCCAAGAACTGAGCTGCTTCTGAAGCACCTCACAGACTTGTAAGGCTTGCTTGAAGAAGGCCAGGATGCCTTCTGAAAGGTTACAATGCCTACTTGAAGTCTACAGTGCCTACTTCAAAGCTGCATGGATTATACCTGTGCCACACATACATACCAAAAAATGACATTAAGTTGTTAATGCTTGAAGTTTTGCTGCTATTAATTCACTGCTCTGCACAAAAGGCTAGTTCCATTCGCGCTGATGTTATTTTTGGTTGAAGGAGTTCCGCACAACTCATTCCCCGTCACGAATGCCTTAAATCTGCCTACTCTCGAACACAGTGAGCACCAAATGAAACCAACGAAGCTCTCAGCACCAGAGTGTTGACGCAGAAACGCAGCCGAACTTCGAAATAAGTCTATTTTTTGTGCACTATCGGTGGCGAAGTTCTGAAGAAGACTAAGTTCACTAAAACAGCGGCAAAAGGCAAAACACCGTGTTACTGTTTTGAATTTTTCGGATTTGGCTTCTAGTACTGGCAGGCGACAGCAGCTGCTGAAGCCACTTTTAGAAACGGTTCACACCATTTTTCAGAAAACAGTATTTCACAAAAAACATTTTAACCCCTGCAAGATGTTTTTCTCTACGTTAAAAACTTCTACAATATGAGTGCATTTCCTTTTTTGGTCATTATCACCATCACGCCTAACACGTTTAATGCCTTTGTGTTTTCAGGTGTAGCATGCCAACAAATAATGTCATTCGGTATCTTAGGCCTTAAACACTTTCGCGTGCGAGTGGAATGGGTATTATACCCCTGACACACGGCAGATCTAATGACATTTAGAGCAAATGTCCTTTGCTCTAAATGTCATTAATTCGGCGTTACACGAGAATACCGAATGACAGTTGAGGAGGCGAATGACATTTAGCGGTTAACTAAGGTCCCGGACCTCAGTTAGTGGTCAAATGAGAAGCCTCAACAGCAGTACGTGTCCCTAGACACGAAAATTCAGTAATAAACCAAAGAATACTGTTTATAAAAACTGTCAGTAAACTTATAGTTTCTTCTTTGTGTTCTTGTTCAAATAAAGAAAGACAAACAAGTACTAACAAAAAAAAAATCTCTTCCCCATTGCACGCACTGCCCTAATCCGGAATTTTTGCAGACTTTTCTCAGCTTGTGATGTCTACTGACGTCACCTAAATCGGTGGTTTTCTCGTTTTTATTTAAAAATATAATCTTTTGTTACATTTTCTAAAAAATATTACGTGTGAAAACATTCCAGATGCACTTGAAATGTAATTCTGCGGTTTTGCGAGCTCGCTAATCGTCACGACCGCTATCACAATCAAATGACATTTGTTTCGCCGTGTAGAACCGCAGGGCCGAGCCGAATGTCATTAACAGCTAATGTCATTCAGTTTGAATGACAATAGATTTGCCGTGTGACAGGGGCATTAGTCAACTTACTTGAACACTTTTGTGGGACCCAGCAGAGTTCGCCACTCGCGGATCCCGTTCTCCTTTGCAAGGATATGCACAGAGAGTGGTCCACTGACAGAAGAGGGGAAGACAAGTAAATAACTTCGAGTAAAGATTTCTGGTGCAGCTTTCGCAGAGTGAAAAATACACAGTTGCTTCGACAATGCAAGTGGTGACGTGACTAAAATGCCACCCCCCTTTGCACGCAAGAAATTCCATTAACATTGTTATCAATATTACTAGTAGTAGTAGTAGTAGTAGTAGTAGTTCTGACCCGATGCTTCAGATGTTAATAAGTAACACAACTCTGCAATTATACTTATCAACAAGGCTCGGTCATCGTCCAGGCAAAGACAAGTCTTTATCATCAAGGGTTATACAATCATACAATACAAGGCTTATCATCCAGGCAAATACAAGTCTTTACTGTCCCCCTCTTTAGCAGCAAAACATAAGGAGTTTTCCTGATTTAAACAAAGCAAAAGGGTTCCTGCTTGTGTATAAAAGCACAGTTACACTAAACAATTGGTGGTTAAAGAAATTGGGGAAGTCGGTATCGGTGAACTTGGTTTAGCGTTCCGATTTCCACGAACGCTAATTTTGAGGCACTGGAGAACCTCAAGGTCGTTTGTATCAGTTTTGAAGGTTTACCTTTGCTAGCACAATGATGCGAGGCAGCTGCTTTGTGCCTTGTCACTGAAACAAGTGCATTATCGCAGTGCTCCGTAGATTCTGGAATGCCTACCTTGACATGTAGCTTGCCAACCTTTCAAAGAAGAATTTACCTGAAATGTCAAACGAGTAGCAGATTAGACATTTTTTTTTTCTTTTTCATCAAATTAGCGATACAGAGCACAGATGGCACAAGCAGATGCGGAAAAATGCAGCCCTGGTTAAAGGGGCCACGATGAGTTTAATAAAAGAACTAGTTTTTCATGATGATGCACTCAAGTAAATTCCAGCCCAAAAAGATGTTTTTTTTTTTTTATTAAAAGAACATAACACATACTGAGAAACTTCCAACTTTCACGTTATGTGACTTCAGCACGAAGGGGATAGGGGGAATACCAAAAGCAGAGCTGGTATTTGTCTGCTAACTGCATGTCAGCATTCAAGTGATACGATAAACATACTGAATTAGAGGCACCGCTCCAAATGTTCACTAAGGTATAAGCTTTGGGCGTGTTGGTATAGCATTCTCGGAACAGCGCAAAGGGACGAGGACGAGGCGTACACGGGACACAGCGCAGACTAACAACAGATGTTTATTGCACAAAATTACTTAAATACAGAATTCTGTCGCAACAAAACAGAAAGAGGGAAGGGAAAATTTCAAGCCATCACTGCAGCTCACGTGCTGTCACCAGATAAAAAGGCAATTTCTGTGTCGGTTAACAACACCGAAGGGTAGCTGACACACTTGTCTTTGTTAGAATATTTCTTGTAGGCTTCAATGATCTTCCGTGTCATTTGATTGTTACCTTTATAAAGTATGGAGCATTTTTTGAGGTCAGGATAACAACCGCAATCTTTACAATGTGCGCCCAGATGTTCCTGCTGCTCATTGATACCACAAAAGAACGCTTGGACAGTACCGTTTCTGACGCTTTTGACAGTATTTCAGACTTCTTTCCAACTGCTTTGTGTAACGCATGAAACCCTGACTGACGACAGCATAAGATTCCTCGATCTCCGACTGCATTTCTACGATGACCATATCTGTTGGGCTTATGAGCCTCGTTGTTTGAAGCCCATCCTCCCGTATCATTCTGCCCATTCTAAATTGGTAAAGCGTGGTATCGTGAAGCTGTGTGTCTCGAATGCACTTAACAAATCTTGTAATCACCTAATGGAAGCCAGCCTTCATGGACAGGTGGCTCGGCTGACTGCCGCCAGCTATCCGCTACAATTACAGACTTCAGTAGCTGAGAGTGTTCTAAAACTTGTGAAGGATGAACGAAACAGGCAAGATGCTCCAAAAGAGAGAGATAACAGGAAAATCACAACTATCCCATACATTCATACGCTTTCGCATAATCTGAGGAAAATTGGAAAACGCGCTAACGTCAACGTCCTGTTCTCCGCTCCTAAGAAGCTATCCAAGCTTTGCAACAAAGTTAATGAGGGCCGCGTCAAGTCTGGCACGTGTAGCACCAAACATCGCACGCCGTTCGTGGCCTGCTCGGATGGAGTGATTTATTCGATACTGCTGAACAAATAAGAAAAAGTACATCGGACAGACTGGAAGATGTGTCAATGACAGATTGCGCGAGCATCGCAATAACGTGAAAAAGGGAGATAATGAACATCTAGGTGCACATTGTAAAGATTGTGGTTGTTATCCTGACCTCAAAAAATGCTCCATACTTTATAAAGGTAACAATCAAATGACACGGGAGATCGTTGAAGCGTACGAGAAATATTCTAACAAAGACAAGTGTGTCAGCTACCCTTCGGTGTTGTTAACCGACACAGAAATTGCCTTTTTATCTGGTGACAGCACGTGAGCTGCAGTGATGGCTTGAAATTTGTGTGTTTCTTTCATCTTCCCTCTTTCTGTTTTGTTGCAACAGAATTCTGTATTTAAGTAATTTTGTGCAATAAACATCTGTTGTTAGTCTACGCTGTGTCCCGTGTACGCCTCGTCCTCGTCCCTTTGCGCTGTTCCGAGAATGTGAATGTTCAGTCGTTCTTCTTGGCGGTAACTTTCGTCAACAGTTGCCAATTGCACAACCAAGTCCGTTGATTGATGGATTGATTGATTGTAGGGTTTAATGCGCCGACGCAATGCAGGCGATGAGGCGCGCCGTAGTGGAGTGCTCCGGATTAATTTTGACCACCTGGGGATCTTTAACGTGCGCCGAAATCTCGAACACAGTGGCGTTTTCACTTTCCGCCGCCATCAGAAGAGTGGCCGCACGGCCGGGAATCGAACCCGCGTCCTCGTGCTCAGCAGCACAACGCCTTAGCCACTGAGCCACCGCGGCGGGTAACCCCTGCCTTAGTAGTTCAAAACCTGCTTTAAAACTTGGAACCATCATTTTTGGGTCAATGTCCTTCTTGAACGGACGAAGCTTTCATTTCGCACCCATGGTCCCTTGAAGGAGCCATAAGACAAAATGTAACCTTGTTTAGTTTAAAAGAACTACTAGCCTTCAGTAAACCATTCAGCTCGAATTGAGCCACAAAGGTCACTTTTTAACTGAAAATACGCAAGAAGCATACAGAAACTTCAAAATTTTGTGCTACGGTGAAGCAGCATGGTCCAGCACTAAAAAAACCAGTTAGTATCAGTGTGTTAACTTCATGTTTGCATTCGAGTGATACGATCAAACAGAACTACTAGAGGGTCCACTACAAACAGCCAGTCAAAAGTTCCTTTGAAGTGGCTTAGGTTGACAGCAGCCAATCCAAGATTCGGCGACATCAGGGAAAAATTACCCAACAGTGGCTGAGGAGTCGCCACTACTTCGTATGTTTCGTCAATACCGTATTTTCGCAATTTTAAGCACCCTCTCCTACTTTCAGAAAAAAATTTGGAAAAAAAAAGTTTGCATGCGAATCTAAGCGCTCCCCTTTTCTGCGAGGAAGTGCGCGTTTCCCATGCTGCCAAGAGAGAGAGAGAGAGAGAGAGAGAGAGAGAGAGAGAGAGAGAGAGAGAATGTTTATTTGAGCTTTCTGAAATGGGAGTGGTTCTCTATACTCGGTGACAACTTAAGAACGGCACCTGAAGTTGCCGCTGTGCCTTATCACCGTAGCCGGATGTGTCTCCGAGCGGGGAAAGTAGGGCGTTACTGGGAATATTTTGAAGATGGCGTGAGCCGTTCTGATTTTTTGGACTTAAAATGCTTATAAACGACTCCAGTGACGACAAACAAACTGCGTGAGACGAGGCAGACGATATCACGCATTCATAGCAAACCCCTTTCAAGACGCGCGCACTGACGTCACGGGTCCGGCTCTATGGCGGAGTGATACACTACATGAGGTGGTGCCGTTGTTGAGCTGTAACCGAGTATAGTCTGGGAATCCATGAGGTGAGCAGAGAGCCTTCGCTCTGGATGCCAGGAGTTGCTGCACAACATCCAGATGGCCGCTAACGCGCTTACTCGCTCTGTTCATTAGCCGGAGCTGTCAAAGTGGCACAGTCTCCGTCTTTGCGTGCATGGCCGGCTCGTCTCGTGTTGATGCGTCCCAACACGACGCAACAGAAAACACAACACGGCAGGAAAGCTGCAGAAGGCACTCCCGTCAACCCTCGAGTTGGATTTCAGACGTGTGGAAGCAGGTCTGAGTTGACGTTGCAGCCAAGTTCTTTAGGAAGTGTTAGATTACACACCACTTCGACAGAAGAGGAGACACTCTGCTGTGGGATACCAAAAGCAGCTTCTCAAGCCTTGTGACACAATCTAGTGGTAGTGGGAGTGACTGAGTGTCAGGCGTATGCACTGGGTTCACTGTTCCTGGCTATTTTTTTTATGTGGGCTGTATGGCTTGTATTCCCTGGCGATGCACGCATGCAGGCAACCATGTGAGTGCACCGACACAGGTTACGTCGGGCTCCGCAGGATGGCGGTACTTGTCCGTGCTAAGCATATGATGTGTATTAGACGTTCCGAACTCTACCCCACCGAACGTAAAGTAATCTCTTGACTCCGATATGAATGCGATTAATAACATCTCTGTTGACACCACCGTTGAGAATCGGGTTGAAACGGAGCAGACAACGCATGCCGGTGTTTTTTTTCTTCGGCGTGCGGGCGCAGTGGCACAAGCCGCACCATGTCCGTGGCGCAGCGGCCATGTCTGTGGCCGTTTCTAGTGTTTCCAAGCGAAGAAATTGACAGCTAAACTTTTCAATGAATACCACCTATAGCACTTTCCTTGCGCCTGTCTAGTCTAGATACCGGCGGGAAAAGTAGTGGGTGTGTATGTGAGCGTGGAGGGGGTGGTCATTTTATATTTTCGTATCTAAGCTCCCCCTTCACTTTGGTCATCGCGATCATGGAAAAAAGGGGTTGCTTAGAATCAAGTAAATACAGTATTTTAATTATTTGTTTGAAGCTTGCGATAAAATTGGTATCATTGTTAAGACAAAGCAGTACTTATAATGAACCAAGCTTGTACTTAGTCTTTGTGGCCCCTTTTAGCAACATTAGCCTATGAAGAGAGCAGAACTGGCTCATAAAAAAAGCTTATGACATACAGTAACAAGATTAGTGAGCAAGAACATGTGTCACTTGGTACAGGTAGCGCAGTTTAATGAGCACCGCACCAAATGTCATGCCTGTGTGGTGAGGAACTTCCACGGTTCTAATCCTGGCAAGAATGTCGCTGAGTGCCTTAATTAAATCTGAAATTGAACATGAGGTAGCAAACGAGGGAGTGAGCAAGCAAGCTACTATGTTGGCAATCACAGCACACAGATCTAGCTTATTCTTGGCTTAAATCAAATGTAGACATGTGCCAGGTATGCCCAAAGTAAGTGTCGGCAAGGTAAGTATCGGTTTGTCTACCGAGGGCCATTTTTCTGGTATATCACCTGCAAGGTTATGTGCAAGCAGGCTTCTAAGTATGTCCGTATCCAGGATGCGAGTGACAAACCCATTGTTTATAGAGGGAAAAACAAATATTTTCCATTGTGAGGAACACACAGCTGCAGAATGAGCGGTACAGAAGGTATTCTTTCTCGTGCGGCTTCGCGCGATGTCACATTTTAAGTGCATACGGTTGACGAGCATCTTCTCCATATCTGCTGACTACACACTGAGCTGCATTCCGAATTCCAACTCCTGGCCATTGATAACATTTAAACTGCGCGGACTTGCCCAACAGCTCCAATATGCTATCATCCAGCGTGCCAACGTGACGTGCGACACGACGTCTAAAGAGCCACGAAGGCGTGGTATCGCGCATTTTAAGTGCAAAGCGAGCATCTCTTATCCTTACTTCCATTAGCAGCCGCGCAGACGAACTGGGTGTGTTGACATTTGGCTCAGGAAAAGGCACGCAGTAAAGAGGGCAGAGAAAGAGGCGGCAGTAACAGGGAGAGATGTCGGGCGCTTGCGGAGGTGACAAAAGTGTGCCTTTTGGCACCTTCCCGCGCAATCTCTTCCCGCGACCGGCTTAGGGGCGTGTTGCGTGTACAGCGTGTGTAAACATGCGCGGTGGTGGGGGGCACGTGCTCAACGTTGCGTCCGGGGTTTATTCTGGGCAAGAAATCTTCTCGCGCGCGAGGAGAGGCGATAAGAGGCCGTTTTATCTCCGTCCGCGCGTAGCTTGGGCTCCCGGAATGCGCACCGCGGCCCCCGCAATTGACTTCGGCGCCGGGCTCGATAACGAATTTTACCCGCTTTTCGGGGAAACCGCGGATGACTCGGTGAAAACGCAACGCGCGAGGAGGTAGGGGAGAAATGGGACACAAAAATACGGGTGTCGTTAAACACGACAATTGCCGTGCCAGCTGCTTACAAACCGTCGCTGAATGCGATTTTTTAACAAGAAACACAAGCTGCATGGCTGAAATGTGGAAATGGATCAAAGCTGCAGAGAAATTGCTGTAAATCACTGGCTGTGAAGATACAGCAAAACACGATTGTCGTCGAACAAAATGCGTTAACAGCCTAGAGCTACGGTGCTTAAACCATCGCTGAATTACCGTTTTTTTACATATATATACGCTGGCAGAAATAAATAAATCAAAGCTCCCAAAATTACATCTGTTAAACACGAATTGTGAAAATGCGTTCAAAATTGGCGCTCCTAGGTAGCCATTGATGCTTTTCACTTTTTTGTCATTTTTCCACACCGGCTTTGTAGGGAAGCTGCAGTTTAGGAACTAGTCAGAACTAGTTGCCACTATCTGAGCGAGGATCCTGGTAAAATGCGCAGGTTTAGATCGCAACAACGAAACTTACGACAATCAAACGATACTGGACGATTAAACAAAATCCACGCAAACATACCCTCGTGCTCGGCGTAAAACTTCTCCATCTGGTCTCTCGTGTACGATCCCACCTTGCTCTTGACGAAGACGAAATCATTGTCCAAAATAATCTGCCGGACTGCCTGCACCCACAAAACACGCAAAGTCAACGTCAAACAGAGACACTTTCTCCCAAAAGAACAGAACGAGAAACCAAGAAACCACAAGCCGTTCTCCGGAATCCGCGCATCGGTTGCGCGAACTCGGGCGGTGGTCAACGAGCGTCAATTCGCAACGATCAAGGACACTTCCTTCTCAAGTACGGCCGTCCAATTAAAGGCCCGGCCTTGCAAGATCGATGACTCACCTCCAGTTTCATCGGTATTTTGCAGACATCGGGCTTGAGAATCGCCAAAGTCAGCTGGAGCTGCCGAGTAATGCCGGTAATGCACATGTTTTTGTTGACGTGACGGTGGCGACCCCCTAATCGTCCGGCGAAGATCCCGCAAGCGCGCCTGACGATATGCACGCTGTGGAGTGGAAATGCACGCACGGCACGCACCGCGAACATCTGTGGCGTACGACGTGCCAGCTGTCACGACTTAGTCCACAATACAACGCTTAACTCGCTAAGCTTCTTCTGTATACATTAAAAATATGTAATATGGTGTTAACTTCAGTATCCCATTTCCAAACAGCTAGCAGACGATAATTTACATTTCAAAATCCGCTGTAGTTTTAAAGCGACGTGTCAGTGCCACCACCTAGCGGTCGTTTTGATTATTTGGGTTGACGAGCAGGGCTGGTGAAAACACAGGCGGCAAAAAACATGGCGTCGTTTGAATGCATTTTCACCACTGACGGCGCGGGACAACTGTGGAACGCTTGCGTATGGGACCCCGTGTCAGGTTCGGTGCTCGCGCAATACAAAGGAGGGACGAGCAGCCCGAGGACGCTGTGTCTGTTGGGGGCGGACTATGTCATCAGCGCCCAGCACGAAAAGCCGATCCTCCGAGTGTGGTCGCTCCAGCGACGCGACCAAATTCAGAAGCAAATTGTGTGTCCCGGAAAGGTTTCCGCGTTGGCGACATCGCCGGACGGAATCCACTGCGTGGCTGGTATACAGGAAAAGATTTACCTGTGGCAGGTGAGTTGTGACGCGCGCGTCTCGGGGTCGCGACAGTGTTTTTGTACCGGGCGGTGTCGTTAGGCGCGTGTTTGTGGTAGCTTGCCTGGCACGGCACAGAGGGCTTGTGAACGTATTGTTCTGAAATTTACATCTTTTTGCTGTGTTTTGTGTACTCTGTTACGCCACGAAGCTACGCGACGGGCGCATTTCTTTACGCGCATGTGTTTCAGTTTTCGCAGTTTCGGGGCAGGTGGCGCCACTGGTGGCACCCCTAGTGCCCGCCTAATTCGAATTTGTCAATCCATTGCACCGGTGGCATGAAAGTAAAAACAATTTTTTTTTATCATACAGTTGCGGATTGTATTAAATGCGACCCTGCTAACAGTTCCAAATTTCGTCCTTGTCACTTTTGCGGGTACGTCGCAATCAAATGATCTGGACGAAATTTTCCGCGGCAGCCCCGGATTGTGATACATGAGCCACCCATATACCTGAAAGCAAGATAAAATTCTCTATTTGCTTGCCTGAGAGACAGGTATATTTCGGCAGGGGGAAGAAACCAATCCCTGCACTTTAATATTGGGCAGCCGAGGTTACTGCGAGGTGCATAGAAATTGGAATAATGTTAGGCGAGCTCATATTTGTTTTAAATTTTTGTTTAACCGCTGAACTCCTGAACTGGAGTTATGTTCCTGCGGACGCTGTGCATGGGTGTAATCTTCAAAAATCATAAGCGATACACGTCAGTGCTGCTAATTACACTGAAAGAACAAAATTTAAATTTTCACTTTCTTTTTATCGCTGTCCACATTCACCGCGTAAATGTGTGGAATGAGTGTGGTCAATCTGAAATTTCCCCTTTTAAGTTCAAAGATGATCAGAGGGGGCGTTGAACGAGGTCCCAGTTTCACAACAGAGTGTGGGCACTTGGGTGTGGACTTGCTTTACGGTTGCTGAGAATCAATATAGTTAAAGGGACACTAAAGGGTGGGAACAAGTTGGGCCTGTAATGATAGATTAAGGTGCCGGCAATCCAAATTCACCATTCTTGCAACTCGCGAGTTGTTTAATAACGCAGAAAGTGCCAGAAGCGTGAAAACGGGTGCCGGCGCCCCGCACACTTTCGGGTGCTACGGTTTGTGACGTCACAATATATGTGCCCGGCGAGAGCTCATTGGAGGAGCATCTATAAATGTTTTTCCTATAATAAACAGTTCTGAAGTGGTTGAGCTCGGAAATAAATGCAAATAAAAGCTTTCCATGAGCTCATTGTATCTAAAAAACACAGACTACAGCTTTTATACACTACGAGACAGGCAGCTTTCCTCATGCTCGTCAGCCATCATGCTCTCAGTTTCCTTTTAAAAAAATATTGGTGCGCAATTAGTGAAGTCAATAACCTACCACGGTGAATGCCTGAGCTTCTGAGCTTATTGCCTGAGCTCATAATAATAATGCCTGAGCTTATTATTATTATTATTATTCTGCAAGCAATATCTCCGGCAGGAAGTGGCAAAGGGACTAAGATGTACTACAGGTGTTTAGGCAACCCGACCCGCCTGGGCTTCTAATCCGTTCTCCGCGTGGATGTTGCTATCGGTAAGGCGTGCCCTTGCGTGGTTCAAGCCTTATCACCCGTGAAAGGTTAGTGTACTTACTGCACGGGGTTATCCGACCGATCCGAACTTGTGCTCTTCAGCTCGCTGCGAGCCGCCGTTGATAAATAATCCGTACATCGGGTGCGCATAGCACTACCCTTGTTATGTTTGGGCCAGGCGGAGCCGCTCTGAAGTTCGGCCATTCGGCCGCAAAGACTACTCGAGACAGCTGTGGGAAGCGAGTGTGTATTTCATGTCAGGTTGGCGCGTCACGTGAGAAAAGAGAATATGAGATGGACGTGATCGCCTAGATGAGCTGATAAAGGCTCCTGCTTGAATGACGCCTAGCCGGGCAGCCACTCTTGCACGATATTTGAAACAGCACTTGCTGCTGCTGCGTTTGCGGCCAGCGTGATGTCTGGGTGTCCGGTGTAGACGGGCAGAACAGCCGTTGGAGCGCTGGAAAGCATTTCTCGTTCGGTCGGTAACAAATAATAAAAGCGAAAGCCAGCCTCCTAGGTCAGAGTAACGTTCTCGGTGGCCGGCCGTGGTTTGGTGATGTAAAAGCTACTGTTGCCAGACCGCACCAGTGCCTCGCTCCTACTTTGTGACGCGATGTATGGTCACAAAAAAATGAAAGGGAAACAGCGGAGAGGAATGCCAGCTTTCTTTGCGGATTTCTCAGGAAATAACACATCGTTGCTTGTCGAACAAAAGCTGAGAGTGCTACGAAACGTATGATCTTTCAGTTCAAACAAATTTCATTCAGCCTTTAGTGTCCCTTTAAACAATTGTGTGTGACTTGTTGCGTATGTTTTGCTTTGTTCTTGTCATATTCCTTTTTCTTCAAATGTTTTTTGTCATGTTCCGAGATCAGAAAAAACCTAAACTCTTCTGTCAAAGTTGTATTTGGGTGCCCAACGAACACCCAATTTCTTGCGGAAGAGATTAGGGGGGGGGGGGGCATTGAAATGAAAGGGACCGAACAGAAAACAGATGAGAGGATCCATACAAAAAAACTGCGTAAGTGATCCGTCGTTATCACTCTACACAGAGGACTGCGCCCTTTCAGATAGTTTTTCTGGGTAGTATTCTTACCAGGTGCCTGTTTTTGGTTGTTGTTTATGCCTTCCATATATGCATATATAATAAATATACATAATCTAGGAAAAAAGCACGCAAAAAGAGTATGAGTGAAAAGTTGGACTCACAGAAAGGACAATAATAAGGATATTTACTTATGTATCGGCAAGGGACTTGTCTTCATCAGAGTAAGCGGGCACATTTAGATCCATTCCTGCTGATATAAACCTGTACCCTTACTCTGAAGGCGAGTGTCTTGCCGTTACGTTAGTGAATATCCTTGTTATTGTTCTTCTGTGTGTCCATCTTTTCACTCATACTAAATATATCAAAGTTCATAAGAATGACAAGTTACCTCATTAGGCACTTAAAACGCTATCAAAACAGCCGAAATAGCACCCGCAATAAGGACCGCAACTTTGATATGTGTCCTTATGGAATTCCTCGTCCCGTATATTTCTGATGGGCAAAATATATACATATGTGATTTCCAAAATGAACCAGTTGATAGTTACATCCGTACCATCCGGTCACCATTCTTATCGCCACTGCGCTAAGCCTTCATTCATAGCATAACTGTGGGTGCTTAAGCAACAAAAGCCACCCTGATCCTTCTTCCGCAGGTTCCGTCTGGCAGCCTCCTGGCCGTGCTGGGCCACCACTTCCAGCCGATCACTTGCCTGCGCTTCTCCGACGACGGCGGCCGCTTTGTCTCAGCCTCCCGCGATGGCCAGGTGCTTGTCTGGGACCTGGCCGAAGCGGCGGCAGCCGGTGCCCAGGGGGGATCGGCCGAGCCCATCCACGCGTGGACGCAGCACAGCTACGACGTCACCGACCTCCATATTGGGCTTGGCGGAGGCGGCAGCGCGCGCTGCTACAGTGTTTCGGCCGACCGGACGTGTCGCGTGTTTGCCATGGACTCCGGCGAGCTCCTGGCCACCGTGGTGCTTGAGGGCCCGTTGACAGCAGTCGTTGCGGACCCGGCTGAAGACCATGTCTTTGCCGGCGCCAGCACAGGCAAGATCTTTGAGGTGAGAGCAATGGTGGTGGCGGTTTATTGTGGTTGTTGTGGGCACGGCGATAAGCTTTGTGTAGAGTAGTGACACTATGCTTGGGTACAACTTTAAGAACGACAAGGGAAGTTGCCCCTGCTGTTCATCACCTGCAGCCAGCCGTTCCTCCGCACGGCGCACAAGGGGCGTTACGGCAGGCGTGTTGCACGTGTCATGAGTCGTTTCCTTGGATTTTTTGGGCTTAATCTTCTGATAAACTACTGCAGTGACAAAAAGATTCTGGAAGAAGTACAGTTGATGTAACAACATATTTATTTGCAGTGTTTACTCAGTGTTACACATTTCTTGGCGTTGTTTTCGAAAGCTGTGTTTTTTTTTCCCCTTAAAGTTGCTTTCAGTGGCTTCAATGTAATGCAGCAACACAGTCATGTTCCATGTTTGTCGTGAAGGAAGAACAATAATAAGGATATTTACTTATGCATCGGCAAGGGACTTGCTTTCATCAGAGTAAGCCTTAAAGGGACAGACAACCGATTTTCGTGGAGTGCGTGCACTCTAGCTTATGAAAGCCAGCATTTTGTATAGTGGGGTAGCCACACAGAATTTTTAAATACATCTGGCAAAAATAATTTTAGTTTGGCACTAAAGTTTCTGAAATTTGAAAGGTGGTGCTGTGTGGTGTCTCAACATGGTGCTATCGTACATGTACACACAACTGTGTCGGTTTCAATGCTCAATTCAAAAACTGCATTTTGTTATTGCTTTAGCGGGGGACAACTTTTTAAGTATTTCTTTTCATCTCGCATACAGGTAAAGGCGTGTTTAAAAAATGTTGCTGCACGGCTGTCTTGGTTGCCAGCATTCGTTGTGGCCGCATATGTAACGCTGGTAGATCTAAAAATTCCACTTTTCCTGTTAGGAAAACCGTATCAGTTCAAGGTGTTTTAATGCTGTATTCGGGTGGTTGCTCTGATACTCCGACTCAGAGTACGCCGATGCGCCGCTTCCCCCAATCCGAGCAAGAGTCACCGCTCCCCAATTGAACGCGTACCCGATCTTGGAGCAGCATGAGACCGTGGCGCCGCGGTGCGGCCAACACGGCAACTGCAAACAGCCAGGCTGGCCAAGGTGTTTCACCAAATTGCAGCCTCCAGATCGGACGCGTTAGCTCCAAGCCAAAGTTGCGAAACGTATTCCTGCACTTTGAACACAGGAAGCGTGCGGCGAACAGTTCGGCGAACTTTTTTGCGTAAACGTGCAAGTCGTCGTCTGAGCTGCTGTCCTCGGCGTCGATTTCGAGCTGCAGAAGCAGCAGAGACGGTTCCCCTACACTTAATAGGCGTCTCCGTTTCGACATGATGCGGAGATGCCTTCAGTAATAGCACGCGAAGCAAAAACGTTGAAATACTCCTACAACAAACCGCTGGCTAGGCCTCAGCGAACGCCGACTAGGCAGGCGAGCGGGGCAAGCCGCGGTGGCCGGGGTCACGTGATCCGATCGCCTCCAGATTTCGGCAGCGCTCCTACTTCGGAGTGAGAGCTGTCGGAGGCGCTCGGAGTGGAGGACGACGCTCTGAGACGACCAACCGAGCATACGTCGGGCGCTCGATTTCGACCACCCGAACACGGAGTGACTTTCCAGAGTTCTCCAGAGCGCTCTAAAGCGACCACCCGAATACAGCATAAGTGACGCCTGTTATTTGGGATGAAAAGCATATACAGCCAAACCCAGTGTGCCGCGGGGATTTCCGACCTCTCACCACATTCATCGACTCAATTTATGATTGCTAGCATCACGGCGAAAGTCGCGTTCAGCCGCTTCGCAGTAGCTAGAGCCGTCTCAAGTAAGCCATTATTTATGGCCACTAGTGCTAGCCCACCAGAGATACACTTCGGAGGAAAGCCCAAAAAGCGTGAATGACACATAACAAAGGGAAAAAAAGGCATGGCAGGTGGGGATCGGCAGGCCAGGATTATTTTGTGCAAGGGGGGGTGCCGACGGCTGTTTCTACAGTCACGATAGAAAGAGCGAGGGGAAAGGGGGAAAGAGCCACCTGCTGCTCGTGTGCAGCCGGGCTAAACCACTCGTAGGTGTGTACCGGCAGAATTTCTCCTCTGCTGCGAGGGAAAGCCAACTTGGGCATTTCTGCAGCATTAGGCGTTTGATATATCGGGAGTCGCTGGTATTTTTTATCGATATAGGCATAATTTTTGCTATATATTCTCACTGCAAGCATACCATGCTCAGAAATAGTTCAATATACAGGATAATTGGATGTAAATGGGTTCAATATAATCAGGTTCGACTGTACTCCACAAAAATTGGTTGTCTGTCCCTTTAGGTGCCCCATTTTCCAAAAAACCCTCTTTTTTTGTTGTAGTGGCAGTCGTCATTTGGTCAAGAAAATAGCCACACTGTAAGGGGTAAAAAAAGGCAAACGTGATCTGATGGAATTTGTGCCCAGGTATCCACAAAAACAGCTCAGTGTGCTACCACTGTCGTGTCTGCACGTTACCACCGGTGGAACCCACTTGGGGAATTGGCCAGGAATTAAGAGCATTGAAGGGTTAATGTGCCCACTTCGAAAAATTCGCAAAACTATCGATTGGGAGTGTAAAAGTTGTAAAAAAGCGCCTGCCTCGTGACACGCGAACATGATGTCCTATGAGGCAAAGAAAAGAAGCTGGTTGACATAATTCATGCCAAAAGGCAAAGAAACAAAGGTGAAGAAACATGCGCAAATAAGATTTGCAGAAAAGGAGTTAATAGGTATCACCAGGCTGTTGCTTTCAAGCACTGTAAGCAGACGTCAGTGCTTTGGGGAATATTTTAGCATGAGGAGCTGTTCAAGCTTCAGTTTTCATCCTGCAGCAAAGTGGAGAGGGGGAAAATGCTAGGCCAAGAATTGCGAGAGAAAGTGGTGAGGAGGCAAGGAGCACCCAGGCAGGCATTGGGAGTGCGCGCCTCAAGAAAAAGCGCTTCCCGTGGTCGGAATCGAACCTCGGTCCCTCGCGGTATAAAATTGGTGTCCATCCGATTGTGCTATCGCAGCATTCAGGGCGCTCGTTATTTCCTTTGGGTTCATAGCGCAGGCATTGGCTTTGAACTTTGGCTGAGTTGAAGTGGGCTTTGGCTTCAGACTTTCGCAGTTTGGATTTTCTACTTCAGGAGGGTGGATTGCGGACTTCGATTTAACTCAGTTTCCATGCACAAAGCTTCACCTTTTTAACAATCTTTCTCTTAAGAAGCAGACCTAAGAAAAGCCAAGTTAGAGCTAGCGAAGCCAACCACCAGCTCCGCTGTGTCCTCAGACTTTGCATCGCAATTGCAAAGGTGGTTTAATTTTTATTTTAACTTTTGTACGTTTCTTTTTCTGACGAGACACTCGCACACCTGTTGCCAAATCGTTCCAGGTGGCCCTGTACAAGTGGAACGCGAGCAACAGCACCAAGCGGCCTGAGGCGACCTTCCTTGGCCACGACGCCAAGGTCACCTGCCTGTCCGTCTCGCTGGACGGCCAGCTGCTGGTGTCCGGCAGCGACGACCACACGGCCCGAGTGTGGGACGTGGCCTCCAAGCAGTGCATCCACATCTTCCACCACAAGGGGGCCGTCACCAACGCCTTCATCGTGCCGACCCCCATCGCCGTGACCTCGATGCGACCCGCTCCGCCAACCCTTCCCTTGGGTGTCTTCAAGCGGTCGACCCAGGCGGCGAAAGACCCGAATGGAGTTTCAGTCCGGCTGGATTCGGCGCTCGTGAGCGAGTGGCAGGAAGAGAAGCGGAGCAGCAAAGCGTTGCCGCCGTTGGATTGGGCGGAGTTGTTGGCGGCTGCTGGCGGGGTGAGAAATACGGACGACGACGAGGCAGGCAGCACTTTTGAGGGAGATGAAGACCTTGAGAAGCAGGTCGCCGTGCTGAAGGAGGTGAACAAGCAGCTGTACAGTTACGCCTGGAGCTGCGTTTTGAGGCAGCAGCAGCAGCAGTCGGAGGGCAGTGACACGTCGATGATGTGAAGTGGCACAATAAAGAGTGAAAGTGTTCTCAATCTTGTTGCTTCTTTTTGGGGAATTGGAAAGCTGTTCCGTACGGAGTGGTTGCACTGAGAGTGGGAGGCAGCTTAGAAGGTTGCAGTTTGTAGAATAGAAGTAGCGCTTGTGAGCGTTTGTGGATGATTTGCACAAAAAGATAGGGCTGTTCAAAGCAAACCAGTAGTTAAGGTGTAGGCATACCTATCTGGAAATGGAATGTGGTGCGGAGGTAAAAGGGTAAGTGCGTGGTCTCGGAAACAAACGCAGAAATGACTGCAAGCACACTTTTGTGACAAAATTTGAGGGCTATGGCCTCGGATGACAGCAGGACAGCTATTGCGAGAATGAAGTCAAGGCTTTGAATTGGAGGTTCTGACGGCATAACCATGGATCTCAGAGGAGGGAAGAGGTACTGTACCAGAGAGGCTTCCTAGCCTATTTTCCAAATGCCTAAGGAATTTAAACTTCTGTTTTGCTTGCATGTGATAAACCCACTTTTCATCGTTTATCTCGTCGATCAAGCAGTATCTAATCTATAAAGGCTGAAAGAAGAAAAAATAGCATCCTACATGTTGGGGGCAGCGACTACAGTAGTGACACGAAACGACGTGAGCTCTGATTGCGTTGTGATTGGACGATGTCCAAACATTTAAAGTTCATGCATACGCTCTTACGTGTGTGTCAGTCTAATTCAGTCTTTTTTTTTTTTTTTTGACAAACCTTATTACTATTAGCAACAAGCATGTGTGTTAGAATTTAGTTGTCTTTTTTTGAGAGCTGTTCAAACTAATACTACCGGCATCAGTTCCACACACCACGTCCATGGCTTCTGACATTTGCGATACTTAAGGAATCACCATTCCCCTATATTCCCATGTTGTGCTTCAGAAGTGGGCCGGATAAACCTCCTAGCACCGATTCTAGCGAGCAAATGTCGTCCAATGCCCTGACAAGAGACGAGCCGAGGCATATGCAGTGCTGAACGCCCTCCGCGCCACTGGACATGCTCAACTGGGATGTGTTTGTCTTGCACTTTCGGAGCTCACCAGTCTCCTCTCTCTAGTAGCCAAGGAGGCCTTAAAAGGCGTGTGCATCCTGCAGTTGGCCAATTAAAGAAAAAAAAAAAAACCTGCCTGGGATTTGAACCTGCACTGTGTGACACCACTTGCATAGTGCTCCAAACCACTCAGCTTTCTCTTTTGTAACGATTTCTTTATTTTTACATTAATATACAAGTTATGTACAAGGTTACACATTATAGGACAGCAGATATGATCAGGCACGGCACATTGGTAGTAAGATGACAATGCACTT
The DNA here is from genome assembly GCA_013339765.2 of Haemaphysalis longicornis. Classification (NCBI taxonomy): domain Eukaryota; kingdom Metazoa; phylum Arthropoda; class Arachnida; order Ixodida; family Ixodidae; genus Haemaphysalis; species Haemaphysalis longicornis. The sequence continues at coordinate 83,748,334 of CM023457.1, read as the reverse complement.
AACTCAAAGTGACTGGTTTGGTCTTTTGAAGAACAGGAAACATACAGAAGGAATAACAATGACCAAAACAAGAATGGTGATATATGGCGTGACGAAAGGAATTCTGTGGGACTCGTAAGCCGGCTCCACCCTCTCATATGTATGCCTCGAGCTTTGCAGTGGCTGCACCACCTATTGCCGCTTCGCGGTGTCTCTGGGATGAGCGTTTCGTGGGTGATAGGGGCTCATGCAAGGTTTTGGTTCTCTTTTGCTTCTTTTTACTTACAGTGCCCCAAACAACTTTTTATGGTCACATCTGTAAGCGAATAGTACATTTAGGGCACTTCAATGAAGAGCTGCAGCTTGGTAGGGTGCTCGAACACCAGCAAAAATTATCCTGAGACGCGGGTCTATGCGCTTCCTGGCCACTGTTATGGGCGTCGGCGACGGCAGCAGCATATCATCATTGTCACCTCCAAACATGTCAGGCACAATTGAATTCTATTGGCGCCTCGTTTAGACCCGATACTGGCACAGTGAAAGGTTGGTTTTGTCTTGCAGCACAAACTACGAGTCCGGCTTATTTTCGAATATATACATCGTATATATTTGTTTTGTGGGTGTGATTGCCCGATACCTGACAACCACTTGTGCCTTTTATGGGAATATAAGCCATGCAAAAGTGTTAAGCATAGTGCAAGGCTCGGCGTCATTAAAAATGTGCACACTCGTGCCTATACCAATGAAAGATAGTGAAACGACGGAATAATAAATGGTGTGCAAGTCGGGGAAAAACAATAGCTCGTACGGGAACATAAACAACGCAGTGCACCTTTGGAAATACTAATGACGTTCGTGTAAACCTAATCCAGGTAAGCCCCACCAGACCAAACTGGATGCGAAGTGCACTGCGATTTTGCAGGATATGGGGTAGGGGACGCTTCACTTTCATTGCGTCCGAATGCGAAACGAAATCAAGTATTGTACGTTTTGGTAATCACACACACACTCTCCATGTTCACTTTACTTTGCTTTTTCGACCAACAAACAGCTGATCACTCAGTGGACGCATTGTTGCCATCTGATCTGGATAAGTGTGATATCTAACAAGGCCATGAGCTCCAGGTACGGGACAGGCCACGGGACGTAAGCATCAGCGGCGAACGGCTCTCGCGAAAAGCACCGCTTGCAATCGAGTTTTAAAGATAGTCTTTCTTGGGCTACTTAAACCCAGAAATTTTGGTCTGTCTGTCTGTCTCTGTCTGTCTGTCCGTGACTCGATTCAGCCAGCCGCCCAAAGTAGGGTGCCTCGATGCGCGCCCGCTCCGCTGAGGGTGGCGCCACTCTTTGAAGGGGTCGCCGCCGCCAAGACCGGTTCTCGGGAGGCGCCGCCGCCATTTTCTTGCATCCCGCCCCCGCCGACTCCCGTGCTATGCGCGCGAAAAGCGGCGCTCTTCACAAAGTCTCTTTGCAGAACGCCTGGGTGCTGCGTTCCCCAGTGTTCTAACAGCTCTAAAAATTTCTGGAGGATGTTTTCGCTTCTTAGAGACCCAAAAAAGCGGCTTCTAAGTTCTGTGGACGGTGAAGATCAAGCGGGACAAGTGGCAGCCGACGAACCACTCCTGCATATGCAGTGTTAAGTACAGTGGTGATCTCGCTTAGGGTGAAGACGGGTGCGCATGGCCGCCGGTACTATCAGAGCAGCCTACCGTGGGATGCGTGAAGCCGCACGCATGCGCTGTGCGTGTCGAGCAAGGCTATACTTCTAGCGCGCGCATCGCGTCATATCGGAGCGTCTGAACGTCGTCTGCTAACTTCATCGTGCTTGAATCGGTGGAGAAATCGGCCGCTGTAAAAATAAGTGGAAACTGTTTCTTAGTGAGCGGTTATCCATACATTCGCTTGAATGCAATGCAATTGGTTCGTCACATCGCAAGTTAGCAACTCACCAGCATGCTTCGATGAGACCCATAAAAAGATGACGTCAATTTAAACAGCAGTTTATTTCTTTATGTAATTGCCGCTGAAACCAAAGGAGCCCATGCACACGATGTTTGTCAGGAATAAATTGAGAGCTTAAGGTGAGCTAGGGCACTACAACCCTGATTCAATTTACGGTGGAAAAGATACTTTGTGATTTTTATTAGGCATGTTCGTACAAGGTTCGATGATTCGGTGTTTAAAGCGAGGTACCATTAGCAGACGACCCACAGCATAGCAGAAGACGATCAGACGCTCCGATGACGCAATCCGCGCGTTCAAAGCAAATTATGGCTCGACACGCACAGCGTATGCGCGATGCTTCGCACGGCCGACGGTAGGCTCAGCCACACAGACAAGCTGACAATAGCCCCAAATGGATTTGGCACTGCTGAGAAGCCGGGTACAGTGGTGATCTCGCTTAGGGTGAACATGGGAGCGCGTGCGCGCCGGTACTATCAGAGCGGCTCTGATAGTACCAGCGCGCACTATCTGATAGTACCGGCGCGCACGTGCTCCCATGATTTGATTGATTGATTGTGGGGGTTTAACGCGCCGACGCAACGCAGGCGATGAGGCGCGCCGTAGTGGAGGGCTCCGGATTAATTTTGACCACCTGGGGATCTTTACGTGCGCCGAAATCTCGTACACACGGGCGTTTTTGCTTTTCGCCTCCATCAGAAAAGCGGCCGCCGCGGCCGGGAATCGAACCCGCGACCTCGTGCTCAGCAGCGCAACGCCTTAGCCACTGAGCCACCGCGGCGGGTTTCACCCTAAGCGAGATCACCACTGTACCCGGCTTCTCAGCAGTGCCAAATCCATTTGGGGCTATTGTCAGCTTGTCTGCGTGGCTGTTTCTAGATACCAGACGTACAGTTTTATGCGTTTGTGTTGGAGGTTTCATCATGCTTTTGCAGCCTTTTTATATTTGATTATTACAAACGGACAGGCCGATATGAAACGTGTGGCGCGTTGCATCTTCAGTCCTTTCATTTTGTATCATGAAATAAGGCACTCGTTGTAAGAAGGTGTGCGACCTTTCTCAGACCCGAAGCGTCATCCCGGCGCATCACGCTTACTTCACCAAAAGTAAAACTGTAGACTGGGCTAGTTTGTAATTCATAGTGATCAAATGTAGCGCAGCAGAAACACACCGGATACACCATACCTACGCTAATCATCTCAAAATAGAGAATCCTTCACCCAAATCGTACATCTTCTGTTCATCTACCCTAGAAAAGGAATGAATATCAAAAGTAAAGCCGAATCAAGCCCACACTGTCAGCGAGACCAGCTCTATCAAGGCGCGTCACGCAGCAAACGCGCGCCCCGCGTCCAGCGGATGCAAGAAAATAGCGGTCGCGCTAGCAGACGACTCGGTTGTCCTCACCCTCAGCGGAGCGGGCGCGCATCGAGGCACCCTAGCCCAAAGTGAAGTTGATATTGCGCAGTAGTTTTATATACTCACAACCAAAAGCCTAAGCCCGGTTATTGTGTTCATACTTCTCAACTTTGTTGAACAAGTACAAGACACTACGCAAATATAAGACACGAAATTAGTACACAAGGCATATTTACAGTGTTCCTTTATAAAAAAAATCATGGATGCTTGGTTTTTCGATAGAAAATGATATTCTACATCTACTGCAAAAAACCGCCGCCTCCTGGCGGCATATGAAAAATCACGCAAGGTTCCACTAGCTAGGTTCCACGTTCTGCTTAGAACGCACGTGGAGCACTGCAACGAGGTTCTATAAACCTTGTAGTCGGCCGCCTCCATTCACGCGCGTCTCCGTCGCACTGCAGCGCTGGCATCGAGGAACCCGGCCTGTATCAGTGGAAAGCGGTAAATTCAAATCGCCTTGAGCAAACCTTTAGTGTAGTAGTAGTAACTTTATTTTGCCCAAAAGTTGTGGTGATTGCACCACTGAGCTGTTCCCTCAGTCATCTAGACAGCGGGGCTCCCGGTGTTTTGGGAGCTCGGTGTCTTCAGCCAACTAGCGAGGGCTTCTTGCACGTGGGGAGCTGGGCTAGAGATGGCAGCCTCCCACTCTGTTAAAGATGATATGTTATGAAGGATGGAATTATTTCTTCTACGTGATGCGGGTATTAATGGACATGACCAAATGATGTGGTAAAGTGATGCTCGTTCCACAGAACAGAAGGGGCAAGTGTCCTTATATTCGCCGGGATATATGATGGACATGAGATGTGGAGTGGGGAATGATAATGTTTGGAGCTGCCTGAGAAGCACTGCATGCCTTCGACTGAGCGATGGATGCGGTGGTGGAAAAATTGCCCGATCCTGCCGGAAATGGTCAAGTATATCGCCGAAAGTATGGAGGCGGTCTTATAACCGAAAGGTTGCGGGATATCTTCAGGGGTCCTATGAGGCTCTCGGCGGACCATATCTCGAGCAGTCTCATTGGCTCTCTCATTTCCCATCAGGCCAGAATGTGCCGGTGACCAGATGATGCGGAAGGTCCGGCTATGAGGTGTGGGCCCTTGCGAGAGGGTTGCCAAGGTTCTAGGTGATACCTTGCCGTTTAAAAAATTTAGTACGGCCGATTTAGAATCGGTTATGATGTTAAAATGCGGAGACCGGCTGTGGGCTATGGCTAGACCGATTGCCATTTCCTCTGCCTCTGTGCAGGAAGTGCAGCTTACAGATGCTGTAGCGATGGGGCTCCCCTTGGAGTCGACCACCGCTAGTACCGATGCGTTCCTGTCTTGATATGGGGCGGCATACGGTGTATACCACAGGAGACCCCGGTGGGTGTTGTTTGGCAAGGGCCTTCGCTCTTGCCTCACGGCGTTCCTCATTGTGGATGGGGTGCATTCGCGTAGGCGTTGGGGACACTGTGATGACATTCCTCAGAGGAGACGGAATGGCAACAAGTCGCGTGTAGTGTGGTGTTTGGGGTACCAGGCCCAAAGACCTCAGGATGCACCGACCGGAAGAGCTGCGAGAGAGCCTCTCTAGCTGTGCGGTTTGCTGTGCTTCTATAAGTTCGGAGAGGGTATTACGTGTATCCCGAGGCGCAGTAGGTTTGCAGTTGATGTGTGTTGGGAGAGGCCGAGCGCTCGCTTGTGTGCCGTACGGATGAGGCTATCAACTTTCTCCTGCTCCGTCTTCCGCAGGATGAGAAACGGCAATGCGTATGTAACGCGCGAGATGACGAAGGCCTGCACCATCTTTATGAGGTTGGACTCCTTGATGCACTTGTGCCTCGTCGAAACCCTGGAGATGAGTCGGGTGGTTTGATATACCCCCTTCTCGATCTCTCTGAGTGCATCTGTATGCCGGCCATTAGCATTTAGGCGGAGTCCCAAAACCTTAATGGAGTGAACTATGGGAATGTTGGCTCCTGATGATGTGGTTACAGTTAATATAGGTGGGCTTTTATGACTTGGTTTGTAGATGAAAAGCTTCGATTTTTGGGGGGAACACGATAAGCCGCGCACGGCTGCGTACTCCTCAACGGTTTGGGTTGCCCATTGCAGGGCTTCCTGGATTTGGCCGTCGGAGCCTCGAACAATCCACAGGGTGATGTCGTCTGCATAGATGGAATGATGTAGGTAGGGTATGTCCGAGAGAAGGGCCGGAAGGTCCCTCATGGCGAGGTTAAACAAGAAAGGGGACAGTACTGATCCTTGGGGCGTTCCTATAGGCTACCCAGCTTAATGGGGTCCGATTGGATGTTTCCAAAATGAAGGGTGAGTATACGAGATGAGAGGAACGATTTAATGTAGTTGTACGTGCGCTCTCCAAAGCCATTCTTGTTCACCATCTGTAGTATGGCCGAGTGTCGCACAGTGTCGAAGGCTTTGGAGATATCTAAGCCGAGGATGACCTTAGTTGTGCGCTTTGGCGCGTATGCCGAATCCAAAATGTGATGTTGTAGTTGCAACATAAGATCCTGAGTGCATAGACGAGGGCGAAATCCTAGCATAGTGTGAGGGAACAGCTTAGTCTCTTCGGCGTGTTCCGTGAGTCGGGTCAAAACAACATGCTCTAGTAGTTTCCCTAGGCACGATGTTAGGGATATGGGTCTGAGATGATCGATGTGTGGCGGTTTCCCAGGCTTTGGAATGAGTATTGACTTGGCCGTTCGCCATTTTTCCGGAATTTTACCCTGGGTCCAACATTAATTAAAAAGTGCCGTAATTCCAGTGATGGATGAGTCATCCAACTGCCGAAGAATCTTATTAGTAATCTGGTCCGGCCAGGGGCCGACCTAATGTTTAGCTTATAAATGGCAGCCTTGACCTCGGCTTCTGTAAAAGGTGCATCTAAGGCGGCGTTGGTCTCTCCGGTGTATGGCGGGTGTTATGTTGGAGGGCCTTGTAGTATGTACTTGTGTAAATATGTGATGAGTGCATGTCGCGTCCCCGGATAGTTGTGTATCAAAAGGGACACCGTTTGGTTGTGGGACGACTTGTTCGACGTCGGATCAAGAAGGTGGCGTAAGATATTCAAGTCTTTTTGGTACTGAAAGTGTAATTTAGGGAATCACATAATGAATACCAGTTTTCAGATACCAATCTGGATGCGTGATTCTCAATCTGCCCGATTAATGTAAGCTATTTTTCTGCGTAGGTCCACGGCTGTGTTTGTGGAGGATCAGTCTGTTTTTGAGGCTGTCTCTAGCCTGGATGAGGTTGGACAGACGCGAGTCTAGCGGTGGTAGGCTGGGGTCTGATTGTATGACTTTGGTTGCTTTTGCGACCCTGCTGCGTAACTCCTCCTCCCATTTTGAGAAAGTGTCGAGTGTAGGTGTAGTGTCTTGTGTTGTTTTACGAAAGAGGTCCCAGTCGATGAACATGTTGTTTCTTTTTTGGGGAGATTTTAGGTATGCGGGTACCTCGAGTTGGATGAGCCTATGATCACTGCCGAAGTCCTGCCCAGTGTTATCCCATTTAACCTCTCCTGTTATGTTTTTGGTGAATGTTAGGTCAGGTGTATCTGCACAAACGCTGTTTCCCTGACGTGTGGGAAACAGGGGGTCGGTATGTAATGTTAGGTGTTCTTTTTGTGCAGCTTCCCACAGCCGGCGCCCTTTAGGTGTGGCCCTTGGGTAGCCCAAGTGCAATGCTGCGCATTAAAATTGCCCAGGATGACTATGGGTTGCTTACCCGCTGTACGCAGAGCTCCATGGATTAGGGAAAGAAGAGGGCCAGAGTCCTTTTCCCTCGGGCTGCTGTAAATATTTAGAACAAATAGACTGGTCCGCCGATTTACGTTTGTGACAATTTCGATAAATGTGTGATCCACCTCGCTGTCTATCTCATGTTCCTGCGCTATCACATTACGGCGAGTAAGAATGGTTGTTGCAGGTGGATTTCGGGACTTAGGCATATAAGTATTGTAGCTGGCTAATTTGGCTATTGCGCCAACTTCTTGTAGGCAAATTACGTAAGGGATCGAACCCACAAGATTGTTTTCTAAGGCCTGCTGAAGGATGCCCCTCTTTCGGTGGTATCCTCTGCAGTTTCACTGCCAAAGGATGATGTTATTCAGCGCCATGGTCTTTTTCGTCTAATAATGAGGGGCGATTGTATGGTTTGGATGCTTTCTTAAGAGACGGTCGAGATTCTATTTCTGCCAGTCGTGCTTCCAAGGCTGATAATTTAGAAAGGATAAGATCAGCCTGCGCTTGAAATGGTTTGTAGCTAGGGCTCATGGCCTCCTTAACCTCCTTAGAAATTTTCTCAATGCCTGCCATGAATTCCACTTTGGTGACGTAGATGGAGCTACAGTCCGATTCTTCTTTGGGGGGACTACAGAGGGAATGTGATGCAAGGGCGACTTCGCTTTCCATGGGGGAGTTGGAATCGCTATCTATGGGGCCATTGGTATCGGACACGTTTGCGTTGGTGAGTGTGGCTATCTGTTTTTGTAGTTCAGCTACCTTGGCGCTAATTAGCTTTTCGTTTTCTTCCAGGGTGTCCAATAGGAGTTGTTTAAGTTCAGCTACCTCGCTATATGATGATGGTGGTGATGTACGGGAGCTACCATCTCAGCCCAGCTCACCTTTGCGGATGTTGAATTGATGATCTTCTGGGAGGGATGCTTGGGTCCGTACGCAGGGCCCTGTGCACGGGTAGCACCAGGTTTCTCCTCCGTGCTAGCAGGTGGATCAGCAGCGGCCCTCAGCTTGCGGAAGCCTGGCGGCGTTGTCTTCCCACGGGGCGCTGATGGATCCTGGGCACCGTCTTGCCTTGGTATCTGGATGTTGGATGGCTTGCTGGAAAAAGACGGTGGCTTGAAGCGTCGCGTGCAGCTTTTGTCTCCAAAAGGGGTGGTCTCCTTTGCAGAGGGGGCATTTAGGCGTGCACGAATGTGGGTTGTCTTCTGAGGTATGCTGCCCACATCCCTGGCAGCGGCTGGGTGTCGGATTCGGGCACACGTCAGCCCTATGCCCCACTACTCCGCAGGCAAGGCATGCTTCCGATTTTTGCTTGTGTATGTAGCAGTGAAATTCCGCTCCGCCGTAGTATATGAGGAGGGGGACTTTAGGTCCGTCAAATGCGATGAGAGCGGTGTTTGTCGTCCCCATACGTCTGGCGTGTATTGCCTGGGGGTTAGCAGAATTCACGATGTTATCAATGATGTCTTGCGGTGTGTCCTCGGGCGGAATCCCGTGTATCACTCCTTTACAGGTGTCTTCCGGGGAGGCCACATAAGGGAGTGTGCTGTATAGGCGCGATTCGCTATGTTGAGTTGGCGCACCATGCTGTATGTTTTTGATATATGCTTGGGGTGCTCATAACAAACACGTTTCTAGCCGCGTTGGAACGGAGGATGTCTTCTGAGGCTTGTAGTTTGGTGAGCCCAGCAGCAACGAGGGTTGCCGAGCGTAGGATGGCGGCGCTTATTTTGGAGACATCGAGTCCTCCTTGCGGGCGGAAAACGACTTTCACGTGCTCCCGTGGTAGTGGGGGTAGACGTAGTGCATGCTTAGCAGTCCCTTGCTTAATTGGAGAGGGGCTCACCATTCCCTGAGAGGGCTTCTCGGCGCGTAGGGCTTGAAGCCTTTTCTGACTGCGGTTGCGGTAGCAGACCATCCAGCCTCGTTCTTCGGTCACTTCGGAGGCTTCGATGTCATCTCCCGGTACCGTCGAGGTGTCCATGTCGGTAGTCGGAGTCGCTTCATCCGAGTTCGAAGCGGGCGCCGTTCTATTAGGCCTAGCCGCGCAGCCTAGCGTGGTGGGAGCTGAGCGTACACCGGCGGTTAAGTACGAAAACGTTCTCACTGCGCCGTAAGACTGCTCCAGGGGTTTCCGGGGGCGAAAAGTCCACTCGTGGGATTCCTTTCAGATGTCTGACGACGATTTGGACTCGGAGAGAGGAATCTTTCGCAGGAGCGATGTGAACCGGCCTTTAGAGCAGCGCCACCACGTCTCCCAAACCTTTAGTGTGTTTACCTTGGGATGAGCGCGACAGTACAGGAACGGCATGAGAGGTGAGCGGGAAAGCAAAGGGGGGCATTTCCTTGGCAAATGTCTACAAAGACTATCGTCTTTTGACGACATTTGCAATGAAAGGAGCAGATCCATGGTAAATTTTTTCACTGAAGAACAATCAGCAGGGCCGCACTCTCAAGTCGAGCGCGTCATAGGCGACCACAGATCGTGGGCCCCATTTGATTCTCTGCCCGGCCAGGCTGCAGCTGCGCGCTCGTTGTCCTGTTCGTTGCTCACCATCACTACACCACAGTGACATAGATATATCAATGGAGAACCATTGTGACCGGTGTGTCCATCCAACTCTTCTATGTGTCCATTCATATCGCCAGCTAAGATTATTTATCCAAAATCTTTAACCACGTGTATATCCCTTTTAAGACAGTTTACCATTTCCACATTTTCCTCACTAATCTGCTTTCGGTCCACAGATACACAAAGCGCGCTATGGTGCCGTTAACCCTTAGATGCTCTTCACAGCTTTTCTGCACTTCCTGCCAGTCCCGCCCTTGTTTAATAAGTGTGCCAACGCCATCGCCTCCTCATTCCCGCGCTCCTGTTGCGTCCTATCCAGACGTAATTGTCTATGACAGGTACGACTTTCAGTTCTCGGAAGCGAGTCTCAGCCGAGGCGTGCACGAATTCTCTTCCCGTTCTAGTTGATTTTCAGATTGCGCCCACTTATTAGATTTTCTGGTGCCCTGCATATTTATGTAGTTGATTAAATATATATTGCATTTCTTTTTCCGTTTAGCTTTCCACTTACGGGCTATATTACTGTCTTTTATTAAGTTGTTCCTTCTATTGTTCGCTCGTGAATTGTCGGTGTCGGCATTCTCAGCAAAGGCTATGGGTTCTCTGCTCTGATTCCGCTGCGCAAGCGACATTGGCCCACCTCCTGGGGTCATATCCGGGACACCAATCACCCGAACTCGACCCATAGTAGCCGCAAGGCGCATCGCCCTAAACCGTCTGCTTGAAATTAATCTGTGGACGCATGGTTCTCTTTACAAGTAGCTGTTGGGTTTTCTTCGTGTTACTGCACTCGACAGCATTCTGCAGTGAATGTAGGCGCTTGCCTCCCGTAACTTTCCTTTTTAAATATTTCTATTGCTTTGATGCCCCGTGGCAAATAAGCGCAATAAAAAAGTTTCTCCGATTAGCTGACGATCTAACCATTTAGGCAACCCGGGACTCTAGCGGTGAGCAGCAAGACAGCCTACAGCAAGCTATTGACACAACAATGGAATATCTCCAACCTAGAGGACTAACAAGCGAACCTACTAAATCTGGCCTTGTCCTTTGGGCTCGTACTAGGGGAAGAAAAGTTAACACAAGTCCCGATCCCCAGGTCAGCATATCCGGCGCTTCCATCCCACAAGTTCCCGCGCTTCGCATCTTGGGAGTCCCATTCTATCAAGACGGATCCGGGTCAGCTCTCCTACCACAGCTACACAAGACAGTCTCCCAGCTGACGCATCTCATTCGTCGTATCCGGGGCTCTCATATGGACTGCGAGAGTCAGACTCATGTCGCCTCGTACAAACCTTGCTCACCAGCCGTATTTACGGGACCCCCTTCGTCAATCTGAAACCCCAAGCAGGGGCGGATCCAGCCACTCATTTTAGGGGGGGACTATCACTTGAAGTACAAACTAAGAGGGGGAGGGTGACTTTTGTTTTTAGTATTTAGTGTTATCAAAGGAACCCCACCCGAGCATAAATACTGTTAATTTATGCTGTGCTAAATACTCTTAATTTATACAAATAAATACTGTGCTCACAGTGGTTCCACCCATTTGTTCTAATCAGTTTTCTAATATTAATGAATTTCAAGAAATACTGCAAGTCTGCCGGTCCCATCTGCAGCTGCCGCAGGTATGTACACAGATGGAGATAAGACGTTTGTGGAAGGGTGGGCTCTGTAAGCGCAGTGCTGCGCACCGTGAGTGTGCCGGCGTGATTGCATCAACTTTGAGCCAGTGCAGCTGAGGTGGAAAGAATACAGTCGGGCGAAGCATTGATAAGCATGGTGGGCGTGGAACCGGGAGATGACACCGATGATGACTGTGGCGGTTGTGTGGTGCGGAAGTCGAAAGCAGGTTGTGATGAGCCGGAAAACGAAGACGGATCCAGTGCACGCGAGTCCGGCGTTGGCAGAGCAGAGCCGAAGCAGACGGTCGATGTGAAATACTTGTCTTGCTTGCGCAGAAGACTGTCTTCGAGGTGGGCGCCTGCGGCGCATCGGCAGTGATGTTTACGCATGAGGGCGCAGATGAGTGCTGGTAGGGGCCGCTTCAAAAAAGGAGAGAATGCGTTTTTGTCAGATTGACCTCGTGGCTGATCCCTTGGACGCAGGGGCGTAGCCAGGATTTTTTTAAGTGAATGCAAAGTTTTAAAGTGATCCTGAACCTCCCCCCGACAGAAAAAAAGTGCGGCAGTTTGCAAGCGCCATTAAATAATGAAAAAGTACATTCATTATTAAATCATTAAATTGGTTCATTAAACAGACTGCATTGTCCTGATAACAATGGACACAACCCCGGGCCATTTCAGGGATTCTCTAGGGCAAACACAGGACCTTGTTCTATGATTGGTGCCCATGGCCTAAGCCACCGCAAACGGAAAATACATGGCGATCGTGGAGGGGCCTCTACTTCCATTGATTTCTATCTGTGAATTCTCGTGCGTGAAAACACTCAAAACTACGTTTTAGTGCTTTGGGATAACTACTTCACTCACTGCCGATATTACGTCAGTGCAGCGCGAGATGGGAAAGTTTTGTTATTTGTGAATCGCTGAGCTGAATAGAGCTGAGTGAGTTCCAAATGCTGTTCTTTCAAATTCAACAATTGTACTTCTTTCAAAAGGTCCCTTAATGGGCTCTCTCATGATATTGGTCCTGATAACAATGATGACAACTCAGTGATCCCCAGCCACTTTCCGGCGATTTCTCTATGGCATCACAGGACCTTGTTTCTATGATTGGTGCCCATGGCCTAAGCCACCGCAAAGGAACATGACATGTGCGATCGTGGAGGGGCCTCTACTTCCATTGATCCTATCATGTGAATTCTAACGTGCAGTGAAAACACTCAAAACTACGTTTTAGTGCTGGCATAAACTACTTCACTCCTGCCGATATTACGTCAGTGCAGCGCGAAATTTGGAAATTTTTGTTATTGGTTGAATTGCTGAGCTGAATAGAGCTGAGTGAGTCACCAAATGCTAGTTCTTTCAAATTCAACAAGGTTGTACTTCGTCTTCAAAAGGTCCCTTAATGGGCTCTCTCATGATATTGGTGCTGATTATGACTGTGTTTTAGCGCCAGGTGAAGTTGTAAACTGCACAGAAATCCGCAGACTTCGTGGTGCAAATCTGCGCCCATGATACGGGACGTATACTGCACGCACGGGATCCTCGTGCAGGCATTGCATTAAATGACCATAGTTTCATATGTGATTACTTGCTTTATTTCAACGTGTGAGGCATGATGAGTGTGACATCCGCAATAAAATGACGTAGGCCGTAAGAATGAGACTTATTTTCTTATTTAGTTGCTGTTGTCCAAAATGCAGAAAAAAATGTTGCTACGCCTGTACAGCCATTTCCAGTGTAAGGCCAATGGAGCTCATTTTGTGCAGTCTGCATCGAATCTATGCACTTACGTATGTGTAGCGCAGGTCTCATCTTAAAAAAAAAAGGGTAAGTCTCGTGCCCCGCGCGGTGTACGAGATCTAGCCCCCTCGCGGTGGCTCCTGCCCCGCAGAAGTGACGTCAAACTAAACTAGTCACGTGACTTCCTGTGACGTCACTAATTTTTTTTTTCACATTGATTTGAAAGCATTGACGGCGTGTGTTGCTCCATGTGGGATTCTGGCCTTGGCTCCAACCGCAAGCCTGCGCAACGTTACGTCCTTATCGCCTTGCACAGCGGCTGCCTCGCGGCGCTTTTTTCTTGTTGGGAGAATTGTTTGAGCATTTTTCGTGAACTTGCTGCTGCTAGTCTTGGTAAGCATGACGCGTCCTATTGGCAAGCTGCTTCGCCCCGCTTTTTTCCGTGCTCCTTTTGTTGCCGTTAAATATGTTGCTAGCGTCATATTGTCTTGCAGTTCGCGTGCCATCGGCTTTATGCTCCTGCATTCGTTGTCTACTTGCTCCGATCGCTACTTGCATTCCAAGCCTTGTATTTTGATTCTGGCGTAAAACGTGTGGATCAGTTTTCCAGCGCTTTGCGCCGTGGCTAACGAGGTAGCTGACTTTGATGACGTGATAACGCGAGCGATGCAGTGTCAGCGGCGTCAGTGTGCACGAATCAAGTATCGTCAGGTAGCGCAGGGCATCGTCGAACGCAATCCGTCCTCGCATGTAGCCTGTTCTACAATTTTTCTCGCGGGGCAGTGCAAGAAACCTTACTACCCCGCGGAAACGATCCATGCACGCTGCATGCAGGGAGCGCAGCTCCACTTTCGTGGGTGGCCTGGTGAATGGGAGAGCCCAGGCAGCCTCCCGTCCATTGGCAGCATAAAACTCAGCTATCGCTGAAACCAGCCGCTCACTGGCTGGCTTCCTGTGCAAGGAGGCTCAAGCTCCAAATGTGCAAGTTCGGGAGAAGTCAAGCCGATAAGATCGCCGTTTGTGCCAAGCTTGACACTTGTGTTAAATAGTGCTTTCAAGTTTGGTGTGCTCAAGGTAATAAGTGACTCTTGTTGTTCATCTATGTTTTTCGAATTCGTTGCTTCGAATAATACTATTGTGCTTTCATAATATGCAAGACTTCAAATGAGCTGCGAATTCTAAGCAATCTGTAGGCAGCCATTATTGAATGCACAGGAAACAACGTTTTGTCTACCTTGAAATTTTCTACATAGGGTACGTGGAACTGCCAGCTAGCAAGTTTAATGAAAGGTTGTTATTATCTGCTAAATTATAGTAAAGAGGTAGCAAGGGATAGATAGGATAGACCTCCCTCCTCACCAGCTGATCGTCTGGCAGCGTCTCATAACTTCCTTCACAATTACCGCATGGATTTTATTTCCCTAACCTTTGCCCCACTGCCTTCAACGCGGTTAGTCAACAAAACTTCATCCTGCATCTGTTCTGATTATGTATTTTGGTACGCTAGTTTTTTGTTTACTCGTGTTTGGCTTGGAAGTCAACATAACCAACCACAATACTTTCATGCCCACTCAGTTGGATGGCCAGTAATGGTGAGAGCTTCTCTCGAAGGCTTACAGTGGATTCACGAATTCTGATTGACTGTGACATCAATGTATCCATCCGGAGCACCCTGTGGAATTCAACTTGACGTTAATACTTGTGTTCACAGCTGGTAATTGTCTGCTCTGTGTTTGGGGGAGGGGGGTGAACAGTAAAAGTTTCTAATTGCAAGGAGATATTTCATGTTCTATTGCTTTTTAGCTCTGTGCTGTGTAAAAAACTGTTGCGGCTAATTTCTTAAGTGACTATGCTTAGTCGTAATGGCCATAATACAGTGTCCCATATTTTGTTTGCAACGATGCATACCCAGCAGAGCCCAACTACTAGAAAGCACATTCTCTGGTGGTGGTAATTAGCTTGAAAAAAAAGGCACTGAAACTATTTTTTAAGCTACCAAGCCTAAAAGACAGTTTATGGAGCACATCTACAAGGGAATGGTTCTTGTACAGCTTGACATTACCCTCTCCTGAGAGTACTTAATATCTTGTGCAGGAACTGGAACCAAGGACACCTAGTTTGTGAATATTTCAGTACAGCTGAAAACTGTATGTATCGTGGAAGGCTTCAACAACAAAATGACTCCAATGAACGTACTTCTGCTTTGGTGTCAATGGGCAGCATGTGAGCATTGATCCGTGCTTCGCTGTTGACATTTTTGCTACACAAAAACAGGCTTGATCAGGCACTGTAGCAAGTCTTCATGAAAAAACACGGGAAAGAAACTGGACAAAAAAGCTGCGAACACATGGACACTGTTCATCACAGCACCTTTCCTTGTACTTCAGTACTGTTATTGTCGCTGTATTTTTCCCCAAAATATAAACCAACTCTCCCAGATTCACACCTTCAGACAGAAAGCAAACATGGTGTTTGTCAATGACAAGTGATTCTACCAATTTTCCGTGGCTGTGAAAAAAGTCAGTGAGTAGCTCTACTTTCTCTGCACAGTCTGTGGTGTGAAGTTCCTTTTCCTAACAAAACGCAAGGGTTTCTTGGCAAAATACACAGAAAAAATGCCAAATAAGCAAGTGATGCCTTCTAGCACTACACTACAGTCCTGCAGGAAAGCCAAACAACCAAGTGCTCTTTTTGCTTGAGTGCAAAGCTCTGCAGAGAAGCCAAGAAAGATTCCTTTTTTGTTGACACCAAAGCTCTGCTGGAAAGCCAAAACGTGTGGCTTCTGTCACTGCTGATTTGCTGTAAGACGGGCATGTGAATGTATTGCAGTAAGGCATTTGTTGTGTACATGTCCTTCATATTTAGATAAATATGAACCAGGCTGGCTGTGTGACAAAAACGTCAAGTGAGGTAACAACCAAATGTTTTGTGTAAAATGTTAGAATACTGTTTGTTATAAATAGCAATTAATGGTTTTGACAGTAAGTTAAGTGGCCTGTTGGAAATCATAGGCTAAAACTAAACAAAAAGCAATGTTTCATACAGCTGCAATCGTGTGAAATAGCAAAAGAATGGTTTGGGCCTTAAATTCAGCAGGCATGTTCCAGCTGGGAATGTGTTTGTAGAGCACAACAATAATAAAGGCATGGGAAAAAAGGTTGAGCTTAGTTGAGTTACCCCCAAAGTATTGGTAGACAGTTAGAATGCTTACTACAAAATTTATAAATATTTTGGACACACTGAAACAATAGGGGAAACTCCACTTGCCCTGGCATTAAGTTGATTAGTACTGAGCTTAATGTACCCCACACAACACCATTGAAGAATGTTACACCTGCATGAACACAGCAGCATTTAAGGTATAACACAGTTTTATTTGAGCAGAGGTAAATAAGAGAATATTCCATAATCAATTCATTTATGCGTAAATTAGAAAAAGCAGGGTTTTTAAAGTGAAGCTCGGAAGCATGCTAAATGAAAGGGACGAATGGCGAGTTGTTACTAATCACATATTTCAACTCAACCACCTTGCCGGAAACAAACCCCTTCCATGGAGGGAGTGTGTGTAATCGCAAGATTTTTTAGAGAAAAGTTTGTGAATGCACTGTACACGTAGGCCAGAAGGTATTTTGACACCCCAGCCGAGGACTCAGAGTCGTCAGCGCTCTTTTCTGCTGTTTTGATGATCAAGGGCTGTTTGTTCAGGAACCACCCTCTCTTCTCCCTTTGGCCACCATCTTTCTCAGTCACTGCATTCATGTGCTTGCTGTGGGAGCTAGCAAACATGAGAACCACCTATAGGCAGGGTTACCTTCAGGCTCGCACAATTGCTGGAGAGGCTAAACAATGTTTTCAAGATCCCCAACTGTGAGCTTGCACTTTTTTTTTGCGAAAAAAACAAAGACATCTAGATAGGCCTTTGAGAGCTGTCTGAAATCACAAAAGTGAGTATTTTGTGCCCGAACTGGCCAGCTAGACCTCACTAGTCGACCCACACGTTGAATGCCTCGCATAAAAATCAAGAGACTCACTGCATTGGCTTATTGCATGGCATTGTGTGGGTGGGCTTCTGGTTTCCGCCTATGAAGCCTGTTGGTTGAGTTAGTGTCCAGTCCTGCTGTCAAACTTCTTTTGAGACTTGCACTGCCCTGGAGTGTACCACCATGGATTCCTTGGAATTTATGTTGGCCATGAAAAATCCTAGTAAATCGTTACAAGCCCCTGAAGCTGGCTGGCAAGTGGGCATTTGCTTAGCGACCACTGTTTAGGGGCACAGTAGGCAGGCTGTTACAGAGGCTACGAAGAAAAAATACAAGGTTCGTTCATTAAAAAGACTTCTTTGCCCAAAAAAACAAATGACATCAATTTTATTGTAAACTTCAAACAAATAAGATAGTACAGAAAATGTGTAGAGCAGTGGGAGTTCCATACACACTTTCCAGCTATTTCTCTATGACATCACAGAATCTTGTTTGTTCAATTGACAGCCACCAACCTAACCCACCGCAAAAAAAGCATAACTGGGCAATTGCAGTGGGGCCTCCATTCCGTTTGATCGTATCACTTGAGTGCTAACGTACAGTTAACACACAGATAACTGCATTTACAGTGCACGTCCATATGACGTCACTCGTGCCCATATTACATCAATGCAGTTTGAAATTGGGATGTTTTTCACCATTTCTTTTGGTTAAACTCGCACCATTCACCATTACAGCCTTCACCTTTGCCTATCAATTACATTTGCAGTGTGCTCGCTGCTTATACCCATGGACACAAACAATCCGCTGAGGCTTTCACGTTCCAGGCACATATTAAGATTCTCTTTGACGTTGACTATTGAGCCTGCGTAGAACCCATGGGTTTTCATATGCTGGAGACATGATGGTCGGCCAAGTGTATACCCTTCCTGTTACCGTCTGTACAGCTTCTTCTCTGACCCTATTGCTGGGTGTCCTGAATTAAGTCCCTTTGCATGAGAGGACGCGGTAAAATCTGGCCAACATAGCATATACCGCCACATATACAGAGACGTGAAGGTTATGCCAATGCAGCAGCTATGGCATGAAGCGCCTAGCTAGTGTACCTTTTGGAGGACCCAGGTCCTAATTTGTCGTAGCATCATGTGTGTGCCAATGTGAGGAGCTGAATGCATGATGGAAACTACCCAGCCACAATCTGGGCCACGGGATACGAGACTGCCAATGTTCTCACTCTTTCACATCCTTTGTATCGCAGATGTATTTCTGCCACATTTTACTGTAGTGAAATGGCTCACCACTACAGCTGCAATAATTTCTTCTGAAAAATCTTTTCAAGCGCTGAATACCATGCATTTATGATGCAAGCAGCTCATGATCACCAGACTTTTCCGCGCACAAAACGTATTTCGGGTAAACAATTTTAACACACAATTCAATCCACTTGAAAATATACACAAAAAGCGCGACAAACTGCCGTTTTTCAGGTCTTCTTTGGTAATCTCCTTAAAGGGGAAACTACTGTGCTGGGTTGTACGCGGTACATGTGTGGGGACACCAATGATTACCTTTTCTAGCTATCCGTGGTTTGCACTTGTAATGCGCACATGCGACCAGTAAAATATCAGTGGCCGCGTCTAGCCTACGTCCTGAGCACTGTACGTTCCGCGCTGCTGTCATTTTGAAAACGCTGTGTCTAAAGGTACGTCGGACGTACCCGCAGCATTTCTTAAAGATACGTCGGACGTATCCGCAAAATTTCTTAAAGATACGTCGGACGTACCCGCAAGATTTTTAAGATACTTCGGACGTATCCGCGAAACTTTTTTGAGTACGTCGGTGTATTCGATTTCACTCGGCCCAAAAATGCAGCGTACGTTCAGCGTTTTCTCGCGTCGACGTCGCGTCGCCAGAAATGCATGGCGACGCGAGCTGAAACATCGAGCGACGCCGATGTCTACGCTCGCCAGATATCAGCGTCCACGCAGCGTGAGAGAGCATCGGAAAGCGAGCGGCAGCCTCCGCCTTCGCGTGGTTTGGGGTCGTTCCTTTCAGCAAAAAACAATCAATTTCTTTTTAACTTACGGTAATCGGTTGCCTTGAGACAAATTGCAAGCTATTTCTGTTCGCAAGCGCTTATCCATTTGTGGCTTGTTCGGCTTTCATCGGGGAGATCGGGGATCTGCGATAGATTTGTGCGAGTTAAATGAGGGAGCTCTGGTTACATCGCATCCAGTATTAGCATAATGTAGTTTGTCAGCAAGATCGGTGCGTGACGAGCAAGCGTTATCAACGCCAGAATTCTGGCGCATTCCATTCCATTCGTAGCGGAGCTGTTTATTCATTGCCCTCCACCATGGCATGCCTCATATTCATGGTGCTGCTTCAGAACACTATACTTCAAACTCATCTTTTGGGTCTTAACACTAGCAACATTTAAATGAAACATCTTTGACATTGTATAACTGTTCTTGAATAATTATTCATTTTATAATGAGCACAATAGCAGCTTGTCGTAAAAAAGAACTGCAGCTAAATTATAAATCCTAATTGTATGCTAGTGACATGTTGCAAGAAAATCGAAAATGTAATAGTTACATTCGTTCAAATGCTGATTAGTCTCATGGCCAACACATGAGCCATACATGCATGCCCTTCTGTTCCCAAAAGGACTAAGCAAACACACAACCTCCAAGAAAACACATCAGGCACTGGGAAGAAACATTTAAAATTGACTCACTTTATTTGATCGACAACCAGTACATTTTGCTTTTATAGCCCACAAAAGACCATTGCCAGCACTGCATTAGGGCTTAAGAACTTTTCTGCAGTTGGTTTGGCAACAAGCAGAATGCACCATTATGTACTGGAAACACATATGACAAGCCACAGCTTTGACCAGCCCATTGGTTGCACTGGGTGCCAAGAGATAAAAAGGAAGAACCACGCCAAATGCTTTAATGTATGCACGTTGATCAAACATTAACTCAGAGTGTAGAAAAACGTCCCTTCCAGCATGTTCAGCTGATCAACCAATTTGTGACAGCCTTACCGAAGTGAAGGCAAGAATGAGTGCGTGGCAAGATTTCAATGTGGGCTTTAAGAACTAGGTTGTCTGTAGGCTGTCTGCAGTCATAATTACTATTGTGCGCCAAACACCCTAGTACACTGAGTGCAGTCAACCTCAGCAATGAAAGTAGTCATAAGTAATTTTTATCGTATGTTGACCGTTGCGAATCCTAGTACACCGTTACAAGCACCTGGCATGCTGGCAAGAGAGAGGTAGAGAGAGTAAAATATTTTTGAAAGGAGAAGAGGCCAGCCTGAGAAACTGAACTTGGGCCTGCTACTTAAATCCCGCTGGGGCAAGGAAGGTACTGAATACTGAGGGTACGAGAAATGACAGTGAAATCAACCAATGAACTTTGTACACTTAAAGCATGTATAACATGCAATGGGGCGCAGAAACAGACTAATCACTGTATAATTCGCATAACATATTTACCGACCATAAAAAAAGTTTTGCAGTTTGTGAAATTTCACCACCTAGACCCAAAAGTCCAGACAGGACAAGCAGCGATTTGACAGCTCGATCTTGCTTCTTCGTGTCAGCCCACGTGCCCAAAATCTTTCGTTCCGACAGAGGGTAAGCATTCAAGCGTAGTAAGGATGCTTCAAGGTCTTTTCACCCACTAGTATACCTTGGTCAAACACTATGCAAATGATCAATTGTCTCTGTACAGCGTTACACAGAAGGCAGTCTGGGCTGTCCTTACGTCCGATTGTGTGCAGATACTTTCAGGTCAATGCTACTTCAAGCCGCAGCCTGTGTAGCAAGGTTTCAGGGGCACGAGCGAGCCAGAACCTTTGCTCGGGATCAGTCCTGGGGAGCTGTTCCTGTCAATTTTGTGGGTCAGACCAATGCAAGGCAGCAGCTTGTGCACGGGCTCTGTAGAGTATTGCGCTGCTATCTTGTCTTACAATGGGTGTAGCCAAAAGAGGGTATATCCTTTACCAGGCACAAGGCAGCATTTCCTTCCCAGAAAATGAGTTCTATAATTGTAATTACACTAGCTAGTTTCGAATAATTCTTGCAAACAAAGAGCACGACTACCAAGTGTAACAAAGGGAAGAGACAGCAACGACTTCCAACTAGTGCCTTGTTTGAAACCTATGACCCATATAAATACCACATGCGCTTTATAACATCAACATAGCAAAAACAGCACAACACCATGCTGCAACTTTTCTGCTACGACCCCCATGAGCTCTGCCAGCTTTCAGGTCCGCAACCTCGTTAAACTCAGTTTCCCCCTGAGAACATGATTTTAGCGTAAAGACGACAGACACGCTTTACTGGTGCTTGCATCGGTCAAACACCGGCAAACATCAGTTAATTTGAAATGATACAGGGTAAACTTGGAAGCTGGCACAACTCAGTGGGATGGGGGTGGCAACAAAAAATCTGTGCACAGTACAGCCACTGTTGCGGCATTTTTCAGCACGGTGAAAGTTGTCACACCGCCCTTGTTAACCTATATTCGAATCTCCTGATACTATGGAGAGACTTGTTGCATCGGTGGCACACTGGAATTACCACTGTGTCGAACCATGGAGCCTGCCAGTTGCCATTCGAAGTATGCTAGTCAGCCAATGGAAATTTTTTCTGGCGACTGTTTCCTGCTGCTTCCTGCTGGAACAGCCATTCCATTCTACGCAGACAAACAAAATGCGCGCAGGCCGCATGCAACAGGCATGTGTTTGCGTTGTTGTGTGGGAAGCAGGTTTGCCAACGGGTACAAGTCGGCTGCGCAGTAGCACCCAGTGTATGCTTAGATGCAGATACCTAGCGGGTCCGCCTTGGTTCATTCCACAGAGGCAAATGCAACGCTTTCTCATGTTTCTCTGATGGTGCTTTTCAATGGCATCAAATATGCATTGCACTAAACAAATAGACAGAAATATTTTATGGATTTGCAAGCAGAAGGATGCTAGGGCTTCTACCCCGTGAGAGCCATTCTTAGTCCAAGTGCACTGAAACCCACAAGCGCCGTCAAAGTCACCCACCCCGGACTTCCACTACAGCCTTCACCATCGCTAGAGTTACATCTGGATTTTTGAAATTATTAGTAATGATTAATTATTAACAGTGACTCTTCATGGCTAGTCAGTGAGTGGAAGTGTTTTGGTTTGTTGGGTAAAAATCGGAACAGACTGCTTTCACCATATGCTGTGAAGTGGGCGTGACAGTGACCCTGGCTCGTCAGTGAGAAGTGGTTTTGCCGGTAGGATAAAAATCAAGCACACAGCGTGGAGGGGCAGACGATGAGTGTAGAGCACGTCAGACATACTTTTATCCTGTGCTATCAGTGTACGTGCTTTGTGCCATTGAGAAATTTAGCAGGTATATCCCGTGTATTACGTTTTTTGCAAGTTTGTCCAACATATCTTTAGACGCAGCGTTAAATCATCAATTCCTTTTAAAAGCAACACGAAGCCAGCAGGTGAGAAAGAAAGAGGTACGTTAGTAATACTAAAGGAAATTCAGGCTATTAGCAATGGTTCAGAGCCGCATGTAAACAATCTTTGCTAGCATGCACAGTAGTTGACGAAATACGTACTGCGGGGTAACAGTAGCACATGCACACGTGATTGCAAAGAGGGTTATGGCATGTACAGGTAAGTGTGCAAGGTTGATTTAGTGCTAATATGCTGCATGCACACGTAAATAAAAATACCCTGCAAAAAACGATAACAAGGCAAATGAGGTTAGAGCAAATAGAAACAGCAACTACGCAGAGTCATCTAAATGGTATGCTTAGAATGTAGATACAACAGTTCAACACAGCACGTAGCACCTGTTATTGCTGAAGCCACTGACGCATCACCTAGCCTGTCATAAATGGGCACGATCACGTACGTTTGACGACATCGTAAATTTTGGAGCACACGAACACAACACACACGGAAAATTCCACAGTAACTCACGGCAGATAACCGGCGCATTTTTTGGCCACGCTTGTAACGACAGGGATCACGGCAAGTTGAAGCGCACGAACGAGAACTCGCTGTCACTGCGACGCACCATTGCTAACTGATGGGGCTCTAGATTATTCACGTATACACTCCTGCTGTGACACGAATCTGGACACTTGCAAGTCGAGTACGGAGCAGTATCAAAACATTTGCCTCGCGTTGTGATACCGACACAACACCGAGTATAACGATGACTGTGATGATAGCATCGATGACTGCGGCGCCAGCAGCTTCACACAAACAATAAACCTCTGGAAAACTACGACGCACCACACACATCGGTCACGTTTTGAAGGCAACACGGTGCTTCGAACCTTGCTGCACATTTTGGGGCAACATTTGGTTCTTATACGCACGTATTTGATATGAAATCATTGCGCTCAGCGCAAGCGCTGACCAGCACTTCGCGTTGCTGCCACGAATAGTCATCGGACTTTGACGACTGTGAATTACTGCAGAAGATACAAGCGCGGAGACACAGGCTTGGAGCTGAACACCTCATATGAAACGAAAACACAGCGCAGCACCGCATCACTCGTGAGCGACTCCACACAACGCCGACGCTCGTACATTCTTGCTTGCCTCGGCACCGCGCGAAGCCGGAATATTTGAAACAGGCCAACGGAACAAACTCAGCACAGACGTACCACGGAACAGACAAGCCCGTACTAGAGTGAACTCTACCCGTACGTATGCCAGTACGGGGCCAAAATTCGCTCTTCGATGGAATTCGGCCTCTTCTCCATGCCGCTCGTCCGTAGGTCATCCGCAAAACCCGTTGTAAATCTATAAAAAGTGCTTTGTTTACACAACTTCTTCTACGTGAGTGTCAAAAACAATAACAAACTTGAGTTTCGCAGAGAAAAATATAATGCAAACATCTACAAAGCATGTCTATGACGTCACGGTGACTAGGTAACGTCATATTAAAACACAATAAACTCAGGCTAAAAATAAATCTTGATATTGTAATATTAATGTGTCGCTGCCAAAAATATATGCAATACTATTGAAATAATTGCAGTGTAATGCAATTACGCAATTTTTTTGTTGACGTACGTCACTTCCGTGGGGCGCAGCAGCCGGTTTGGGGGGAATCGGCTCGGAAGCCCCGGGTTGCAGCAGACGCAGCCAACAAAATATGGGACACTGCTCATTCACTTAAGCAATTAGCCGAAACTGTTTTTTACACAGCACAGAGTTAAAAAGCAATAGAATATGAAATATCTCCTTACAATTAGAAACTTTTACTGTTCACCCCCCTCCCCAAACACAGAGCAGACAATTACCAGCTGTGAACACAAAAATTAACGTTGCTCCAGTTGAATTCCACAGGGTGCTCCAGATGGGTACATTGATGTCACAGTCAATCAGAATTCGTGAATCCACTGTAAGCCTTCGAGAGAAGCTCTCACCATTACTGGCCATCCAACTGAGTGGGCATGAAAGTATTGTGGTTGGTTATGCTGACTTCCAAGCCAAACACAAGAGTAAACAAAAAACTAGCCTACCAAAATACATAATCAGAACAGATGCAGGATGAAGTTTTGTTAACTAACCGGGTTGAAGGAGGCAGAAGGCAGTGTGGGGCAAAGGTTAGCGAAATAAAATCCATGCGGTAATTGTGAACGAAGTTATGAGACACTGCCAGACGATCAGCTGGTGAGGAGGGAGGGCTACCCTATCTATCCCTTGCAACCTCTTTACTACAATTGAGCAGATACCAAGCTTTCATTAAACTTGCTAGCTGGCAGTTCCACGTATAATTCCAAGGTAGACAAGACGTTGTTTTCTGTGCTGCCTACAGATTGCTTAGAACTCGCAGCTCATTTGAGGTCTTGCCTATCATGAAAGCACAATAGTATTATTCGAAGCAACAAATTCGAAAAACATAGATGAACAACAAGTGTCACTTGTTTACCTTGAGCACACCAAACTTGAAAGCACTATTTAACACAAGTGTCAAGCTTGGCACAAACGGCGATCTTATCGGCATAGGTCGGCAAACTCACTCATGAGTGCACTCACACACCCCCCACTCACCACTCACGAGTGAGTGGTGAGTGAGCCTCACTCAGTCGTTTTGGCCTGGTGAGTGCGAGTGCGAGTGAGTGCGAGCGCCACTCACGGTGAGCCCCGTTCACCACTCGCGAGTGCGAGTTCCACTAGCGGCGAGTCACGCTCAGCACTCGCGAGTGCGAGCGCCACGCGGGGCGAGTGGAACTCGCCACTCGTGAGTGTGAGTTCGACTCACGGCGAGCCCCGCTCAGCACTCGCGAGTGCGAAAGCCACTCGCGGTGAACTCCACCCACCACTCGCGAGTGAGAGTTCCACTCGCAGCGAGCCCCGCTCACAACTCGCGAGTGCGAGTCCACTCGCGGTGAGTCCCACTCACCAATCGCGAGTGCGACTTCCACTCGCGGCGAGCTCCGCTAACCACTTAAGAGTGGCGAGTGGTGGCGAGTGAACGCGCGCTTCTTGCGCGTTGTGCAGGGCATACCGCGGTGAGCATCACTCGCTGTTGGCACTCGTCGCAGAAGCCGCTTGCTGTGGTAATTGCTGCTGGCGATATCCACTCGTACGCACAGCCACTAGTTAATGGAACGACTGTACTTAGCTTCGGGTATATGTGGCTACTCCCGTTTATAATTAAGGCACCATGGAACCAATTCTCCATTGACCTGTTGATTGAGGAATACGATTTAGACGGACGTCTCACGCCATAATGCGCTGATACTCATGTCATGACTCATTGAGGTGCTGTTGCGCGCACTCTCGCCGAATGATGTTTCTGGCTCGCAGCATTTTGTGTTGGAATTAGTGTCGGTAACGTCGTCGCAACAAAGCGATTGCATTTCACCCCCGTTGAGCGCTGCGATGTAGGCATTAGAAAACACCGTGGTCTAGTGCCGTAGTACTTGGTGTACATAATTGGCCGGCTTGCTGCAGCTGTCAAATGTCCGGCTGTTCTGAAGCACAAATTGTGAGTGCCCGTAATCGTTTGAAAAGGTATCGCAGATTTTCACAGATTCGCGTATCAGGATGGCGAAACGGTTCGGATGGGCGAGTTGCGTGTTGTGGAAGCAGTAGCTCGTTTTCGAGGCCTTGGCGTATTAAACGTACCAGTATTTGTCATTACTTGTTACGGCGGCGCTGATAGTCGCTTCACGTGGTCTTCGTCGTCGTGCGCGTGCCGATGGCGTAGGGGCCGGTACTGTGACCCCTGAGTGGTGTGACGAATAGTAAGCGCTCTCGGCAGTCGGATAGCGTAATTTGTGAGTGGGTGAGTGAGTGAATGAGTGCTTGCGTGCGCGCGCGTGTTCAAGTGCGTTGGTGGGTGTTGCGTGCACGCGTGTATGTTCGTATGTGTTGCGTGCGTGTTCGTGCTTGTGTGCGTGCGTGCGTGTGCATGCGTGCGTGCGTGCGCGTGCGTGCGTGTGCGTACGTGTGCGTACGTGAGCATGTGTGTGTCCGATGACTTATTCTCCCCGCTATTTCGTATAAACTTTCGACGTGAACTTGTCTCGGTGCCCGGTGCGGGCGCATGACGGTGTAGTTTAGGATCAAGCTGCGGTTTTGCTCTGCGGCAGGCTTGCGCCGTTTAGGGAGGGGACGGAAGGGAGGCGTGCGCCAGGCAACTCGTCTCCATGAGGACGCCCGCGCTAAAGTCAGGCGGCGCCGATTTGGCGCGACCACGCGGTGCCGCCTCTCTCTCTCGCCTTGCCTTCTTCCACCTTGCTTGTCCGTTTTCAATCTTTTCGTGGCGTTTTTTTGCTGGACACTCTCGCTATGTGCCCTTTTCACCTTGGATTACTCTTGAAATAAACCGTTTGGAGGGTTGTCGAGAGCGAATTGACTGCGCAATTTTAGTGGCGCGGATAGCGCGCTTCGAGATAGGAATATTTGCACGCGCTAGCCCGTATTTTGACAGATGGCAACAGCTTTTCTAAGCTTTTCTTCCGAACTGGACTATGTGTTTTATGTTTGCCACCGCTGTGAAAATTTTCAGTGTTTTTTTTTTCTTTTGTAGAACCTGGGAGAAATAGCATAGACAATAATAAAAAGATATGATGAATGGCTTCAGGCAAATCGAGTATTTGTTCATTTCGTAAAAGAATCCAGCAACGATTACCGCTTGAAAGTGACATATGAAGACATTGGCTTATAATAACCGAATACATACTTAGGAAAAAGGGAGAGCCCATATCCAGAGAAAGGTTAATTTTAGCCTCAAAATCAGTGAGTATTTCATGACCGAAAATCTTGTACGTGCGTGTGAGTGGAGGAGGAGCGAGGGGTGATTGCGAAGTGAGTTGAATGGCCATTGCAAGTGGGGAGTGCGAGTGCGAGGGAGTGGTAAGCGGAGAATGCGAGTGGTGAGCGTGAGCGCGAGCGAGTGTGAAGTGGTGGGAGATGAGTGGTGAGCGTGAGCACGAGTGAGTGCCAGTGGTGAGGACGAGTCACGAGCGTGAGCGGGAGTGAGTGGGAGTTGTGTGAGGGCGGAGTGTGCGAGGCGTAAGTGCAGGTGTGTGCGAATGGTGACGCGAGTGGTGAGCGTGAAATCGGGAGTGAGTGCGAGTAGTACGGCCGAGAGGAGAGCATGAGCGGGAGTGAGTGCGAGTGGTGAGGGTGGAGGGGTGAGCGTGAGCGCGAGTGAGTGCGAGTTGTGAGAGCGGAGTGGTGAGCGTGAACGTGAGTGAGTGCGAGTGGTGGGGGTGAGTGGCGAGCATGAGCGCGAGTGAGTGTGAGTAGTAAAGGCGGAGTGGCGAGCGTGAGTGCGCGTGGTGAGGGCAGAGTGGCGAGTGCGAGTGCGAGTGAGTGCGTTAGGATAAATATATTTTTTGAGTGAGTGTGAGTGAGTGGCATCCAGTTTTGCCGAGCTATGCTTATCGGCTTGACTTCTCCCGAGCTTGCACAGTGGAGCTTGAGCATCCTTGCACAGGAAGCCAGCCAGTGAGCGGCTGGTTTCAGTGATAGCTTGAGTACCTATGCTGCCCATGGACGCGCAGCTTCAGGGCTCTCCCATTCATCAGGCCACCCACGAAAGTGGAGCTGCGCTCCCTGCAGATTTCTTGCACTGCCCGAGAGAAAAATTGCAGAACCGGCTACATGCGAGGACGGATTACGTTCGACGGTGCCCTGCGCTACCTGACGATGCTTGATTCGTGCCCACACTGACGCCGCTGACACCAAATTATTCTAGTAACGTTGGCTGACACTGCGTCGCTCGCGTTATCGCGTCATCGAAGTCAGCTACCTCGTTAGCCACGGCGCGAAGCGCTGGAAAACTGATGCGCACGTTTCACGCCAGAATCAAAATACAAGGCTTGGAATGCAAGTAGCGATCGGAACAAGTAGACGACGAATGCAGGAGCATAAAGCCGATGGCACGCGAACTGCAAGACAATATGAAGTTAGCAACATATTTAACGGCAACAATATGCACGGAAAAAAGCGGGGCGAAGCAGCTTGCCAAAATATTATCTGTTAGGCTTACCAAAACTAGCAGCAGCAAGTTCACGAAAAACAGTCAATAAATAATTGCAAACAATTCTCCAACAAGAAAAAAGCGCCGCGAGGCAGCCGCTGTGCAAGGCGATAATGACGTAACGTTGCGCAGGCTTGCGGTTGGAGCCACGGCCGGAATCCCACATGGCGCACACATGCACACGCCGTCAAACAACGTCCTCGATTGTGTAAAAAAAAAAAATTTAGTGACCTCACAAGAAGTCACGTGACTAGTTTAGTTTGACGTCACTTTTGCAGGGCAGGAGCCACCGCGAGGGGGCTAGATCTCGTGCCCCGCGCGGGGCACAAGACTTACCCTTCTTTTTTTGGGAGCACAAAACTTTTCTTAATATTACAAACTATAAGCGCCGAAACTTTTACAAATAGTTTTTAATGAAGTCTGCGTCCTGCTGTAGGTGGCGGCAAATGGCAAACCTGCTCCACAAACCTCTTCCATTATCTCTATGCCTCTTCGACTTCACGTCTGCGTTTTATTAAAACCCGCCGTTTTATTTCGTACAAAACCAGTTTTTGCTCACTAACTTTCTTGTTCGCCATGTAATTTGTGAGCGGCGAACCGGAAATGACAGCTTTGGTTCTCAAAAGACACAATTTTGGCAGCCATAGGCCCATTTTGATCCTACGCAATCCGGTTCCAGATCATTCCCATTGAAGTATAAGCGCCGCCGCGGTGTGTGCATTGCGTGTGTGCGTTGGCACTAGCGCCAGTTTCCTCTCCAGTTATGATTGTATGAAACACTATGATCCATTCATCCATCCATAGTCAAAGCATGTTTTCTTGATGTGCCTTCGCTTATCAACATTATTGTTTCGTGAAAGCATACCAATTGTGTAAAGTTGGCTTTTCTGCGTTGTGTTGCATAGCGACATCGAACGCCACCAGTGGGGTGGAGCCATTTTCGCTTTTAAAAAAAGCATAATGGTAGGCACAGTACTGGATGGTTGGTTGGAGCCAAGATAACACCGGCACGTACCCACTCCGCGGAATTGGCCAAGTTGGACTATGATGTCATTCTGGTAGAAAATTGAGCATTAAAATTAAAGATAAATCAAAAATGACAAAATTGTGGGGAAATTTGATGCTAAGAATAGTATTGAAACCACGGGTCGTCGTCATCATCATATGTGGGCCTGTCCACGTGGTTCCCACCCCCAGGCCAATTCCTCGGAGCTCTGGTAGGCAGCATGGAACTGCTCTAACCGGGAGAGATAGAAGGCTATCATAGCCCGGGACACGAAGGTCGCCGCATAGCTCCGCCTGCTGGCGTCCTCACTCGCTTAAAGGCTTTTAGTAAAGCTGTTGTTGTTGTGTTGTTGTGTTGTTCCTTGATAGTATTGGCGCATACCCAATCAGGGGATCGGCCAAACATCAGTCGTTAATTCGAATGAGATTACTGCCTAGGTGGATGATTCAAAGAAAATTAGAAAAATTTGGAAGCTTTTTTTTTCTTGTGTTGGAGTAATAGAGTTTGGAATTTGGTCAATATTGAAACAAGAAAAAGGAAATAAATAAATAAATAAATAAATAAATAAATAATTTAATAAAAATAAGAAGAACAAGGAGAAGAAGAAGAAGAAGAAAGGGAGAGTAGGAGGAGAATAATAATAAAAAAATTCTTTGCTCTACTCTTCATCGTCATCGTGACTTATCTTTGTCATCATCACATGACCGTCGATTAGAAGAAGAAAGCGCGAGCGCAAAGGGCACGCGCTGGGTACTGGACGCGGTGCGGCCCCACGAAGTGGGAAGTCGTCAAGTCGCTTGGAGGCGAGGATCCGTTGGATCACCCTAGGCGCCCGAAAGCCCAAAGCGGCGACGAGTGAAAGCGGTAAGTTTCTCGTCTGGTGCCTATCGTAGCGATCGAGTGCGTGGTGGATAACACCGCCTTGTGGGCTCTCGACGCGTTCGGCACCGCCGTTAGGCTTCGGTCGCCGGTTGGCCGCCATGTCCGAACGCTGCGTTGCCGACGCCTGTGCCCCTCGCCGCCTTGTATCGCGGTGTCGTGCTCGTTAGCAGGCGTTTCACGTAGAAGTCGAGGTTGTTCGCGCGGTTCCGTTTGCGGTGTACATGCCCTCCGCTAGTCCGTCGAGGGCCATCACGCGCCACCAGAGGCCGCCCTCCCGGAGCCGAACTAGGGGTGCGTTCCAATTTACCGTTTAGACAGCTTCGTTGCCGTCTTCGCGGACAGTACGCCATGTTAAGCCCCGTTCCAATTCGAACGAAGCAGTCAACGAAGACTGCTTCGAGGAGACAGCATCGCAGTCAGCAACGATGCAGGCTACCTTCCTGTCTAAACTGAAAAGCGACGCCAGCGCCACCTTTTTGCGTTTTTATGTTGAACCAAAAGCACTTGTTCCTTTATTTAAATATTTAATAAAATTTACTAGTCATGAAGGTGACTTTGCCTAGTTTTTAAATTACGTAACGTTTGTAATAACAACGGTAATATTAGTTACGAAACTTGCGGCTTGCTCAACTCAACATGTCTGCAACGACGCTGTCGTCTGGTCGTCTGCGCTGGTGTTGCGTTTGCGACCGAGGCGCCGTTCCAATTTCATTCCTTTAGACGTCTAGTTAGACTGCTTCGTAGACTGTCTACCAAGCTGTCTGCGAATTGGAACGCAGCATAGGTTGCCCCGATTTACGCACGCCCGCCGTACACGGTGCGCGGAGGACAGCCGAGCGCGCCGCGCAACCGCTACAGCGAACTGAAATACTTGAGTAGTGGAAAAAGCAGTGGCTGCTCCCCACGGAGCGCTTGAAGGCGATCTTCTCGGCAAACTTGGTGCAGTTTCTCGGCGAACTTGGCGCAGCGGACGCCGCGGCTTGACGCGCCGCTCAGTTTTCGTCCACCCTAACCTCCATGCAACGTGATGCGGGGAACGCCGCCGATGGAAGACAGGACAGGAAGTACAAGGAAGTACAGGGCTGTGATTGGCTGCGGCCTCAAAATGCAGTTTGCCGCTTCCGGTCGCGTTCGCCGCCGCGCGTTCGACACCTAGCTGGCGTAGATCGCCGGCGAACTGCCGTATTTTCGACGCCGGCGGCGGAGCGGCCGCCGCCGGGCGACGTTCGCCGCCTTTTCGCCTACATTTCGCTGCATGGAGGTCGGCCGCGCTGCATGGAGCGGCGGCGGCCGCGCCGCCGCGCCACCGCTACAGCTAACTCAAATACTTGGGTAGTGGAACAAGCGGGCGCCGTTTTAAAGCAGAGCTTTCTGATCATGATCGTTTTCTGATCATGATCATGAACATGATCGTTGGCAGAAGGGCCATAGCTCATGCAGTTTTGAAGGATTGTGCAATATTGTGGGGTTGGTCTGCACCCCTAATTTGTGATTGCTAGAAATATTTTATAATTGCGATTTGTTTTACCCTGCTTTTATTTGTTGAGCTCCTAGCTGTTAATATTTATCCTACGTCTGTAAAACGGGGCTAGTCATTTCATGAACTTGTGCATTGGTGATGTGGTAATTTTTTTGTGTTAATGGATGACCAGTGTGCCAATGAATTGTGCAGTTTTAAAATGATCGCGCTATAAGATGTGCCGTGTAGTACTTTTCTGAGAATTACGGTTGCGAATTATGATGCTTTTCGTTGACTCGACAGAAGTCTTTAAAAACATGCTGTCGTGTGCTGTATGCATTGCAATGTCCCGGGTCAGGTAGCACGCATTTTCTCAGTCCCGGGCCGTGTTCGAGCTTCAACAATTTTTTTTTCGGGCCGTGGCAGTCCGGAGCATGTATGCAGTGTCTGAGGCGCACAGGTCGTGTATGGCAAATTCTCAATTGCTGACCAAAAAGTTTGATCATTGACAGTGCAAAGTCGCTACGGCGCCGTTAAAAGAATATTTGCCGACATTCACTAAAATTCATTTTCTGTGACGGGATGTTCGTTGTACGAAGGTCATTCAAGGTTTTTTAAAAAAATTAAATTCAAAATACTTGCTCTATATGCTTACGTTCTTAGGTTAGAAACAGCAAACTTTTTCGGGTTCACTTTCAGTCTGTCGGTCGCGGGATGGTATTAAACAATCTGGTGGGCTCAGGCTTATCGTATTAAATTCTGTAGGACAGGGTCCGGGCTCGGGCTTTTATTTAAACATATTGTCTGGTTAAATTGTGACCATTTAAGGGCTGTAGTGTGGATCAAATTTGAAGAATAAACGGAGATGTTTGGGCACGTCGGCATTCCTAAATCACGACGCTGTTTGCTTGCAACGTGCAACACGAAAGCAAATCAGCAAACTATGAACGCTAGCCTCGATCCCTAAACCATGGCTCGCGCGGTCTGGTTGACTAGCCAAATGTGATAAAATGAATGAAAAAATAGTGAATGCACACAACATCACTACCTATACCTTTTCACAAGGACCTTGCTAAATTAATAGCATTCTCAACGTTATTACAGCGCGCATTCGCCACACCGGTGACGAATTTACACGAAAAAGCATTCATTTTACTACTTCTAATCAATTGTGTTCGTTAAAAACCTCTGGTTTTGAGCAATGTCAACTTCGTTCATGGCATGGGCTACGTACGTGCGCAAAAACTGGCATTGCGCCTGCGGCAAGAGGTGTTGCATATACGAAGTGCATGTGCATACCTATATTTTAAATAGTTTGAATAAAGAAGCTACGCACCCTACGAAATCCAAACCCACACCGCTGCTGCAGTCCTCGTGAGATCGACCAAAGCAAAAGGGGACATAATGGTGTTGGTACCGCTCTAATTTACCAATGGCGCTCCGGTCCTTACATAACGGAGGAACATTCGTGTCGTTTTTGACTGACGTCATGTATTGCAAAACGAACATTGCGTAATATTGTGGGAAAAAGGGCGGCGAGTTGGCGATACCAGATCACAAACTCGCCTATATTTGTCCTTTGTGTTCCATTGCGATAAAACTGCGTAGGTTACTTACGGCGTGGTGTACTGAGGTTCCGTCATACGTAACTTTTTTACTTGACCTTAAGTCAAACGTAACTTCAATTTCCATTCCGTTGAATAAACTAGTCAACTCTTTTTCGTT
The DNA here is from genome assembly GCA_013339765.2 of Haemaphysalis longicornis. Lineage (NCBI taxonomy): Eukaryota > Metazoa > Arthropoda > Arachnida > Ixodida > Ixodidae > Haemaphysalis > Haemaphysalis longicornis. The sequence continues at coordinate 83,714,715 of CM023457.1, read as the reverse complement.
TCTTCGGGCGTAACTTAATTTTTCACTATAGAATACGTCGGACGCCAATTGCCCTCCGCACCGCTCTCATCCGCCGCGAGGATAGGGCATAACTTCACTTTTTTTGGGGGAAATTACGTCGGGCATAACCTTAATTTTTGACTGTGTTACGTCGGACATAACTCTATACAGTGCGAATATTTTACGTTTATGGGTATTTCGCGTGCCTTGAAGTGTACAGTTTTAAAAACATCGCGCGATAAAATGATGCCATGTGACTTGGTGATAATTGCGGTTGTGAAACCTGTATTTCTATACTTTTCCCGGACTTGAATGAAGTTTTAGACATCTGTCATGTGCGCTGAGTGCATCAAATTCGGAAAAACAAAACCGAAACGTTTCCGTATGCCGGTCTCGCCGCTGCTATCTCGGTATGCTGAACTTCATAGAGAATCAGCAATAATAAAAAAAAAAAACCATTGACGTACGCTGGCCAGCCTCAAGCACGCCGCTGTTTCCTTAGTTGACACAACACGATTGAAAAATCGACAAACAATGAAGAAAAAGTGTCATGCTAGCCCCGATCATTAAAGGAGCCATGAAGACAAAATACAAGTTGGGTTTATTAAAAAGACGCCTTAGTCCCGATAACAATGATACCAATATCATCGCAATCTTCGAACAAATAACGGATATATTAAGAAACGTGTGGAAGCAGTCGCGACCCCCTAGCCAATTTCCCGCAACTTTTCTATAACGTCACGGAACCTTGTTTGTGCGATTGGCGGCCGCCTAACTGACCTTTCGCGACGACACATGACTGGACGTCTGTAATGGGGCCTCTAGTTCCATTTGACCTCATCATTGTAATGCTAACGTGCAGTTAACGCACTGAAAATTATGTTTTATTGTTGGCCCGTATGACGTCATTCTTGCTCATAACACGTCACTGTGGCGCAAAATTCGAAAGTTTTTAAATACTTCTTGCTTTTTTTTCGTTAAAAAATATTTTGTGGGCTCTAATGGAGCTGAGTGAGATTACTGAATCCCAGTTCTTTCAAATTAAACGAAGTTGTATTTTCTCTTCATGGCTCCTTTAAACCACACCGTAGGGGTTGTGCTCGGTTGGCCAAATGCATGTGATGAAAAATGAGCAAACATAGCTCCCTTTCCCGTACAGACCTTGCTATATAATTACCATTCTCAACGCGATTACAGAGCGCATGCGCCACACCGGTGATGAATTTACACAAAAAAGTAACTGCAGAGTGCCTACAACGCACGCAGGGAGGAAAGAAAAGGTTAGGAGAGGCCCTGACGTTACATTTGTGAAGCCGAAGTCCCGCCATTGACTTGAGCCCACTGAGCCCAGAACTCTTTCCCATTATCCTCTGCTGTTTCCGGTTTGCTATAAAGCTTCGCGGTACGGGCGGCTCGCGGAAAGGCGAACGCAGACGACGGGCGCAGTGTTTGGGTCCGTACAGCACGGCGGTGTGCGCTACGTATCAGCTGCGAAGAATTTCGCTTCGCTTCACAATGAAAAAAACGCACAGCAAGCAGCAAAGCCACCGACTGTGGCTCTCGCCAACGCTGAGCGGGTAGGCTTTTGCCTGCAGCAGCCGGCGGCAGCGGCGGCTGCTCGCTCCCTCGATCTCGAAGTGACGCCAGCGCCGCTGCGGCCGCGATACGAGTTGGGGCCGCCTCCAACGGTGAAGTTTTCAAACTGACCTAATCTAAAAACGTTCGCCGTAGCGACTGTGCTGTGTTGCAAGCGTGGCGAGGCAGCTAGAGTCAAAGCGCCGTAAAAAATTGTCCGTGGCATTTGGCAAAATTTAGCCGCTGCAGCCGTAAAAAACTAGGCAACGCCTGTCTGTGGGCCCAAGAAAAAAGACGTCACTTCCTCCACACTTTTCGCAATGCATTGGGATGCTAGGGGCCTCTCCTGAGTATTCTTTTCTCCATGGACGGACGCCTGCCCGCCGCTTCCCCTGGCGAAAAAGTGCTCGATGATGATGATAATGATTAGTGGCTCTCCCTTTGAATCGGGGCGTCGGTTGTTTTATTCCACTTACAGGCCCTACTCCTAGCTAACCTAATAGATTTGCTTCCTCCCCTTAATCTCTTCTTCACCTTTGTTTTAAATTCTCATTGCTGCCATCCCTTTTTTTTCTTCCCCCGCTATTCTAAATTATCCGTATGATTGCTCCGCCTACATACCCATCCCTTCTTTTCTTTTCCTCCACCACCGTTCCAGTCGCCTCGTCGTCACTTCCATGGCACTGAAGTTGAGGTTACCCCTCACTCCAAGGCCTCCCCCAACGTCATTTCCCCTTCACCTCGCGGTGGTCGCATCTCTGCGCAGCCCCTGACAATATGGCCTATAGTTTCCCGACCACTGCAGCAGCGTGCACAGCTTTCATCCTGCTGCCTGTAGTTACTCGTGTATGCCCGGGTTTACAGGCACCGCGCCCGTGCTTCGAAAAGCAGTGCACTGCCTCGTATTGCCATAGAAACCTTCATTTCTCATTTCTAGTTTCTCTCTCCTATAAGTATCCAGGGTTTTTTTCGCTTCCATTCTTTGTGCCCACTTTATTGTCTCTAATGCCCTTACCAGCTTTTTAACTGTTGCGTAAGCCCCACCTTCCCCTACCGACTTTCCCTAAAGTTTGGTCAGCTGTCTGGCCCTTGCGGGCATATCCATCCTCAATCCTTGCCATTACATTAAGGAACAGAATAGAATAATAGAATGTCGTTATTCTCACAGCTCTCGCAGCACCGAACTGGATTGCCGAGAGACTGCCCACAACGGGTTCGAGAGCGAGCCACGACTCTCGCCGCGCGTGTGTACGTTGTCAGTCACTTCACAGGGAAGCGATACCTTCCATAGTACAGGGGTTTATTACGCGGATTACCACGATACAAACACTACACTGCACTACGCACCTAGCCCCTGGGGCATACACCCGTCAGCGTGTGCCCAGCCCGTAGTCGGCAGCAGTTAGCGTCCGCCGGCGTCCGCCGGCCGCAACGCTCGCTGACGTAGGGGAAGGGGGCTCTCTGTGGCCGCTACACATTTGAAGCCGCTGGACTCGACCGGGCGGCATCGGCGCTCGTCAGCTGACCTTAGACGGCGCAAGCCGTCACAGCGCGGACGGGGGGCCAACCCACCAGGGAGTGGAATATGCCCGTGGAGACTCGCCGGACAACGTAGATAAACGCACTGACGCCAATCAAGGCAAGCGCAAATCGACACGGTGGGGGCCGTGACCCACGAAACTTGGAAACAACGGCTAATGCAAGAAACGGCCAAGTGACCGAAAGGCATTTGCGTACCGTGCGATCTCTGCGCGCCCCAAGGGCGGTCTCTCGGGGAGTCTCCTGCGCTTCTCCCCCGTCGCTTCGTAGGGAGAGGGAGGCGCGCAAGGATCGCCCTCGCCCCACCAAGGAGGAGGACGTTGCTAGCGCCTCCTCGCCCCGATTGGAGGGGCTTGGCCCCCACATCCTCCATCTCTCCGGCGTGTCCATGCTCCTCATATATCATCCATGACTCATCTACCAGGGCTAAGCAATCATTCTATTCTAAACTTCCTTTACAACGTGAAACCTTCCGGTCATGGGCGAAGCACTAAACTAATTAGAGACTACAAAAACGCCGATTTCAATTTTGTGAACTCAGATTGAACTTTTTAAATGCAGAGCATTTCAGTAACTCACGATGTCACCCGCGTTGACGTCCGTAGTCCGCATCGCTCCCCCTACACTATATAAAAAAATAATACTTACCGGCGCCAGGTTTCGATCCCACGACTCCGCGGGCGGAACGCAGGGTACATGGGGCTCTACCCACTGGGCCACAAAGCCGACACAGAACAGAACGTTACGAACGCGCCTTATATCCTTGACTCATTCAACCGTCGGCCACAGGTGCGCCCTCTCCCCCGCGTCCTCCTCGCCTTCTCTCCGCTCGCAACACCCTCTCTCGCCGCGTTCGGTTCGGGCGCACAACAGGTCAGGACGTGCGCAACACCCTCTCTCGCCGCGTTGGGTTCGCGCTGAGCAACAGTCGGTTCGCGCGCAAGAACAGGTGGGGGCGCTCGCATCGCGCTCTCTCGCCGCGGTCGGTTCGCGCTTAAACCACATATGTCGTTCGCGCGCGCTCCGGTCGCTAACATCTGTGGCGTGATCGTGACGTCAACATCACGCGTCTGTGTGGTGGCGCGATTTCGGCGCCTATAACACTCTTTCGCGAGGGGCATTGGATTGGATTCGATTGGCTTTGGATTGACAAGGCTTGGAATTGGATTGGTTGGATTTGGATTGGATTGGATTAAAGTGGATTGTGTTCGATTGTGTTGCGTCATAGCCGCGCCACGTTTGCGTCATAGCCGCGCAGGGGGTTCACGGCACGTTTCACGTTCACCATCGACTTCATCGACAATGTCTACGGCTGAAGACAAGAATTACAACAACAACCAATACGTAATCCATACGACTTGCAGGCGCGCCCCCCACGGAAATGCTCTGCATTTGATCGTGCCCCTCGCGAGGGGGATGTTTCTTTTTTACATGTTTTTGTCTAGCGCATGCTATAAGGGAAGCTTTATGATCAGTCCTCGTACCACTACCACCACCTGACCGCTCTATGAGCACGGGAACTCCATCCCCGACACTCCGACAGCAGCTAAAACAACGCTATTTGATATCAGCTATATACGCATTGATGTTGGGCTGAGGGTAATTAATATTAGGAGCACTCCCCATGCAGATTTGACACACGTGCACACACGCGCACACACACACACACACACACACACACGCAAAAATACATATACAAGCAAAGGTAAAACACGTAGAACGTGCGTGCGGACGCTCTAAATATGTTTGGATGGGCTCTACAACTCATAAACGCTTTTACTCTTTCCTTCACATCGCGAAGCATTCTGAGAGCTGTAGTTATCGCCATAAAGGAGTGGTAATGCGTGATTTGCTCGTCGCAGCAGATACGCCTTGTGTGGCTGCTTTGATTTTATGGCGATTTTTTTTAAACGGCTATCGAATTATTTTATTGCTGCGACTGAAAGCAACCCAGCCAATAGCTCATACATCGCTCTAATGACGTAATTCAAGTGCGCGGATAACGCCAAGATTGGAAAAGAGCGGAAAAACGTCTGCGCAAGTTTTTTAGTTATCTGATGGGCATAGAAGTAATTTTGGGCTGCGGCATTTTGTGACACCCTATTCCAAGTACCGGATGTGTTTGTTGACTACGTTAAGAAAGCATTTCAGAATGATAGAAAAAAGTTGAAGAAAGTGTTGCAAGGTCCCTTTAATAAAGACGACCGGTGTCAGTGGCATTGAATACTACGCGCTGACCATTTAACCGCACACCGTTTGTATTTGTTTTCAACATCAGTAGTTCTCTATGCCGTGCACATCTTGCTTCGTTCGTCTCGAGGGCATAAATGCCGGACATTCTTGCGGCTCGCGATCGCAGTGTCGTACACAACGGACGACCCGGTGGTCAGCTGCGACGACGACGTGGCCCTGGTGGTGGACGACGCAATTGAGCTGCAGCAGCACAACCTGGTGGAGACGTCGCTAAGTGACTGCACCACCGTCTACTCCACGGGTAAGAGACCGCCACCGCGCATCTCTCTAACCCCCTGCTCCTACACAGACCATTCGTTGCGGTGTAATCGTCAGGTCGTTTTAAGCAAATATTATATTTGCAAGACCTATTTGAACTCCTTACTGAGAACGTAGAAGAAAATTGGAAAATATCCAAAAATACGGTGCAAGAGCTAACCGACAGATTTATTCCACTTAAAACAATTCGTTTTAGATTCAGATCCCCTTGGTTCACGTCAGCACCTAATAAGCTCCGCAATAAGAGAAAAACGATTATGCCGTTCTGCCTTGCAATTAGACAACAGCATAAGCTGGTCAGCTTATCACAAATCAGCGTCCGAGTACAAGCATGCGCTTAAGGAAGCAAAGCAAGCGTTGTAACACCCTTCCTTGGACTAACCCTCGGAAATTTTGGAAAACTGAACGGACCCACAACGCAAAATATCAAGCTACTTGATGAACAAGGTGATATAGTGCCAGAAAATGACTGTTGTGTTGCACTGCAAGATTACTTCACTCTTTCATTTTCTAAGGAAGTTTCATCAGCGGAACCTAACCAACACAGTGATACCTCGTTGCCCACCTGGACCAGATAACTATGCATCGATTGAGTTGGCATTTGCAAATTGAGAACCGTAAACCCACTTCGCCTGGCGTCAATGGAATTACATCCCAATTTTTAAAATGCACTGCAACATACTCGTCGCTAACCTTGTCTTCAATTTTTTTCGCAGCGACTCCTTTTTCGGCGAGAGCGACTGCTGCGTACCCAAGTCTTCCGTAAATCAACTGTAACGGCCCGGCCTCGGAGCGACCATCACGGTATTTCCTGTAAACTGCTTGAACATGTTATTTATTCCAGTTTATTTACATTCCTGGAATCTAAATTTTTTTATAAACATCAGCATGGTTTTAGGAAAAACTACTCCTGTGAAACCCACCTTTTGCAGTTTAGTAACAACCTATTTTCTGCCATCGATCGGGTTCCTATATTGACTGCGTTTTCCTAGATTTCAAAAAAGCATTTGACACAGTCTCTCATCGTTTACTGCTCTTAAAACTGAGAAGAATTAACATTGACCCCAATCTACTAAGTGGATTGAGTGTTTTCTAACCAACCGTACCCAATATGTTAGAGCTAATGAATGCGACTCACCCACTTCTGGTTTACCACAAGGTTCTGTGTTGGGCCCACTACTTTTTCTTATATATTTTAACGACCTTACTAATCATATTTGTTCCTTCAATTCGGCTTTTTGCAGACGATGCCATTATCTGCTGCGAAATATCTAGTACTAACGAGTGCTTGCAACTTCAAACTGATCTGAACAACGTTTCAGTATGGTGTTTTGACTGGTCCGTGCAGCCTAATGAAAGTTTCCCTACGTCGCCTCCCCCTTCTATTTATCCCTATGTAATTAGCAATACTCCGCTCACAACAGTTAACACGTACAAATACCTTGGCATTCACATCAGTAGCAACCTTTCTTCGCAAACGCATGTAGATTAAATAACTAACAATGCTAATCGCATGCTTGGCTACTTTCTTCGTAACTTTCCCTTAGGTCCTGTTTCCTTGAAATTACTGCTTTATAAAATACTTGTTAGAACTAAACTCGAATACGCTTCCGCTAACTGGGATCCACATTTATTATCGCTCTCCTCATCGCTTGAATCAATCCAGAACCGTGCCTCTCGTTCCATCATTTCCAACTGCTATCGGGCAGCTAGCGTTTCATTAATGAAAGCAAACCTTAACCTTCCCGACTTTAACACCTCGCAGGGAAATTGCCCGTTTAAGCCTTTTTGACAAAAGATACTACACTCACCCGGACATTAAGAATGACATTGTTTCACCACCATCTTACATTTCCCCACGCTTTGACCGCAGATTAAAAGTTGTAGTCCCCAATTGCCGGAGAAATTTGCGTTTCAATTCGTTCTTGCCGAATACAGCATAGGACTGGAAGAGCCTCCTCGCCTCAATTGCCACCATACCTGATCCTGTTTCATTAAGAACGGCCATGACTTGCACTGTATAACTGTCCCACTCCTCTCTGTAACGCCTTTAGGGGCATTGAGAGTATTGAATAAATAAATAAATAAATAATAAATAAATAAATAAATAAATAAATAAATAAATAAATAAATAAATAAAGGTGCTTAAACACCCTCGCGGCCCGTTTTTCGCCCGCCATGTCACTATGTCGCTCCTCAAACTTTATCTTGCTCTGCGCCTCCCTCGCCTCGAAAGACGACCAGCCCATATCCCCCTGTACCGCTTCGTTTGTAGTTTTGCTGTGGCCCCTAGGGCCACTCTGCCTACCGCACTCTGATTTACCTCCAGGCCCGCTTGGGTGCCTGGTTTCATACGCAGAACCGACTTTCCGAAAGTTAACCCTGGTACCATGACCCCTTCCTAGGCTCCCCTTACCACCTCGTATTTGTTGTATCCCCAGAGGGTTCTGTTTCATTATAGCCGCATTTCGTCTTAATTTGTTTAGAGGTGGGCCTCATGGACATCGTGTAATCTGCGCCGCCGTGAAGCCATACTACTGAATATTTATACTCCTTTACCCTTGGTATTTCTACGTGTTGAAGTGATACCGATTTGTGCTCGGTGTCGTCGTTAAAGACCATGATCCCCGATTTTTCTCTGCTAAACAAAGGATAGCCCTAGGAGCTCGGGCGTTCGGCGCTCGGGCGGAGAACGCGAGCGCCACCTTGTGTGGTTGACACCAAGTGCCTCACTCGCGACACGGCCTCCGAGATCACCCCGCGCGTTTGTTTGGCCGTCCAAATCGCTGCGCGCCCCATCCAAAATTTGTAAGCATGCTGGTTCCGCTAGGCTCCGCCAGGCGGCAGTGCGCACCTATGCACCGAAGGAGGGAGGGAGCAGGAAGGGATGGAATATGAGCAATATATGCAAATAAAAGTGGAAGTGTAACTGTTGGTGCAGGCGAAGATAAAGGGCGACAGCGAGCGATGGGTGGCGCAAATACGAGGGAAGGGTAGAGGCGCGCCAAAAAGTTTTGGAGCCATGTGCGGGCATTAGGGAAACGCCTGGAACATACGGAAGGTGGAACTATAGAAAACGAAGCGGGGCAGATGCTCAAGGGAGAGGAAGCATTGGCATATCTTCATGAAATTATAACTGAAAAAATTTGTAGGGTTGATAAAGCAGTCCCGCAGCGCCACAGTGATGTAACGACGGGGAGCCTGAAAGGTCTGGAGATAGGCGGGGGCAAGCTCAAGTGGGGAAAAGCAGAGGGAAAGGTCACCAAAAATACCGCTGTAGGCACGGATGGGATACCGATGGAGTTGGTCAACCATGTAGGACCAAAGAGCAAGGAAGGCATCTACAAGCCATCAGCACAGGGATAGAAAAGGAAATACCGGACACGTGGCATACTAGCAGGATGAGCTTAATCTATAAGGGCAAAGGAGACAAGATTAAACTGAGCTCGTACAGGCCAGTCACCGTCACGCCCGTGCTATATAGGTTGTGAATGCAGGCAGGAACATTTGAACTAGAGCAGTGGGTAGAAGAGAATAGACCGCTAGGAGAACTTCAAAATGGGTTTCGAAAGGCGGAAGACTAGATGACAACCTATTTGTAGTGAGCCAATTCATAGAGGAGGCGAAGATGCAAACCCAACGTTTGTGGTTTGCCTTTCTGGACAATAAAGGGCTGACGATAATGTAGACAGGGAGCCGTAATGGAGTATCCTGGAGGACGAGGAAGTGGGGGCAGAATTCATTAACTTAGTCAGGGTGCCATTCCGGGAGAACCAAGTGCAAACAGTGTGGTATGGGATAACATACAATACGTCTGTATACACCTACAAGGGTTTGAAACGAGGATGTCCTCTCGCTCCACTGCTGTTCATGTTCTACATGGCGGGTTTAAAAAGAAAGCTATGGGGCAGTAGGCTAGGATTCGATTTACCATCCATAAAAACGGAGGGTGGTGGAACAGCGAATCCCAATATTAATGCATGCAGACGACATATTGTTGACAGCGGATGCCCGGAGAGGATGCAGGGCGTAATGGATATATTCGGAGAGGAAGCAACTCACCTTGGGCTATCCTTTAGCAGAGAAAAATGAGGAATCATGTTATTCAAGGACGACACGGAGCACAAATCGGTATCAATTCAACAAGTAGAAATACCAGGGGTAAAAAACATTTAGGAGTACGGCTTAATGACGGCGCAGATTCACGCATGCGCATGAGGCCTACTTTGAAACAAAAAGACGGAACGCGGCTGTAATGAAACATCGAGCACTGTGGGGCTGCAACAAATATGAAATGGTAAGGTGGTCATGGTAACAGGATTGACTTTCGGAAATGCGGTTATATGCTTGAAGTCAAAGACCCAAGCGGGCTTGGAGGTAAATCAGAGGGCGGTAGGTAGGCTGGCCCTAGGGGCCCGTATAAGAACTACGAATGAAGCGGTACAGGTGGATATGGGCCGATCGTCTTTGAGGCAAGGTAGGCACAGAGAAAGATAAAATTTGAGGAGAGACTACGGGACATGGAGGAAGAAAATGGGCCGCGAGAGTGTTTAGGTACCCTTATATGGGGAGCATCAGAATCAGAAATCATAAATATGTTTATTGCGTGAAAACAGGTACAGAAAATCGGTGAAATAAACATATCAGGCTGGACTGAGCCTACGAGGGTCGTTCTTGCATCGCGCAATCGCGGGGGAACATACTTGCATCAGTCGTTACCGGCCGTCCATTCACTCATGTAGGGAAGAAAGTTGTCTGTACATATTCTTACTAACTTCAAGCTTTTTGAGGAACTGTCTGAAGCTTTTGTCGAGAAAAAAATCATGCGCCACTCCGTATAACAAGGGGGGCGCTCTAGTCGCTCGAATTGATCAAACGTGCCTCGCATGATCTCCGCAATTTTTCGAGTGTTGAGCCGAAATCCTCGTCTAGGACCCCGAAGGCCAGTGCCAGCGGACGCCGGAAGGTGTAAGGAACGATCGGAAGACGCTTTTTCAGACATTCCTGCACTTTCCAGTGCCAGCGGACGCCGGAAGGTGTAAGGAACGATCGGAAGACGCTTTTTCAGACATTCCTGCACTTTTCTGGCGAGAAAACTACCTCGTTCGGTCGTCACGTCGGAGCTAGGCTTAGCCGCTAGGCCTAGCTCTCCACAACCACCGTGGCTATGGAAGTCGTCGTAGCCAGAGGAAACATCGATCCCGCTGAGCTCAACCAAGGCGGCTGGACGGATATTCGCCGCCGACAACAAACCTACCTCGACGCCAGGAACGCGTCCTTGCAAGCACCCACCTCGAACAACCAGCAAGTCCACCGCGACGCTCGCATCCGCTCTGCGAGGCGCAACCCACCGGCATCGCCACTTCCCAAGACATCAAGATCGTTCTATATACGACCGAGAGGGGGACTCGATCTCAGGTCAACGCCTCAAGCCTCTCTTGCGGATGCTGTTTTGCACAAAGCCAACCTCCCGCAGAACCCGGTAGACCACATACGTGTCCAACACGTGGGCAAATACCTGCTGATAAGTACCCCCTCGGAAGAACGCGCACAAAAATACTCTGCCATGCAATCCCTCGCATTCAACGGACGGCAGTACGAAGAAGTTGCACATGTTTCCGCTCCCGTTAACACGGCAACTGGCGCGTTTTCAACATCCCTGAAGACGACAAACCCGAAGAGGTTTTCCGAAGCGTGAGCGACTAGAAACCTCATCTACAGATCCTCGCGGCGAAACGGCTCCGGACCTCCAAAAACGCTCAGATCCTGTTCAATGGAACCCGGGTCCTCTTCTGGATCCGTTACCGAGCTGCGATGTACCGGTGCAAGCCCTTCCGACGGAAAACGGAGGCCTGCACCGCGTGCTGGCAGCCAGGACACCTCCAAGACGTAATAACGCAAAGCCACCCTCAAGGTGCTCTAAGTGTGGAACCCCAAACCCCGACAACCACCCGTGTCTCCCCAAATGCATCGTTTGTGAAGGTCCACACATCACCGGTGCCACGGACTGTTCCCGCCGCTTCCAACCCCGCCGACGCCCTCAAACCTACGCTCAAGCTTGCAACCCCGAGAAAGATCAGCAGGACGCCCAACCCTCCAAGCAAGAACAACACACAGTACCCTTCCATGGGTTACCAACCCCCTTTCAGCCAAAAGAAATCACCTTGAGGACCTCAAGTGCCCAAGAAACAACCAATACAACCATGCCAGGACAGGCAGCCGAGCAGCGACAAAAACGTGCTCTTGTGCTCCCTCTCACTGCTCATCCTCCCTGCTCCAACCCTCCTCCTCTCTCCCCCCTGACTTAATAAGAGGTATCTAGCATCAGAGCAGAGATTAACCTGCTCGGACAGGAGAATTTCGCTTTGCGTCAGGAAAACAAAGCCCTGAAATCGCAAATCGAAACCCGCACTCTGGAAAAACCGAACACAAATCCCCCCGCAACCAAACGGAGTGCAGACGGTGGAACCTCCCAACCCTCAGCTGAGAATGCCATGCATGACGAGCAGCATAAGAGAATCGCTGCCCTTGAATTAAGTAAGCGCGCCTTGTCAACCAGGAAGCTCTTACACGAGCAGAAAAGTGAATTTGTCGAGCAACACCACCAAACTCTGCAGGCTAATATGTTAACTATTCAATCCAATCTCTAAAGTAGCATAGGTACCCTCCGCGCTGAACTGCTCATGTACAGTGCTCACGGATTGAAACACGACACTGCGAGTATGTATTTCTCTATGCTGCGAGCGCGTGGCCTGCCGGTACATGCAGCGCCGCCCGTGGACGCCCGCGGAAGCTAGGGGTTGCATTGTGGTATACCCAGAGGATGAGAGCGTTTTGACCGTAGGCTTGCTGCTTCCGGTTGCCAATAAGCGGTGCTGTGGTTCCCCGCAGCGACAGCGGTGTGCTGCGAGCGAGCCTGGAGCGCAGAGGCGTGTTTGTGCGCCGGTGGTAGCCGCCCGGCGGTCCGCTCGGCCAATTTCTCGACATCGTCTGCTCGCGCGCTCTTGTTACGCGTGCCCTTCCGATGCGACACAGATAATGTGCATGTAAGGCACGGTCGCGCTTATCTGAATAAAACGAGCGTCTGCACGAAGGAACAGCCAACTTTATTTCATGATGTAAACAAAAAAAAAAAAGAGGAGAGCCGACGAAGTACTAACGCACCGCACAATACGCGAACGTGCCTGCAAAGGCGTCTTTCCTTTTTTTTAGTTACATCCTGGAATAAAGTTTGCGGTTGCTTCGTGCAGACGCCCGTTTTATTCAGATAAGCCTGACCGTGCATTACATGAATATCACTGTGGCGCATTGGACGGGCACGCGTAACAAGAGCGCGCGCACACGATGTCGCTAAATCGGCTGCGTGCACAGCCCGGCTACTACCGTCGGCGCACAAACGCGTTCCAGCGTTCCAGGCTCGCAGCGCCCCGCTGTCGCTGCGGAGAACCACAGTCCCGCTCTCATCCTCTGGGTATACCACAATGCAACACCTAGCTTCCGCGGGCGTCCATGGGCGGCGCTGCATGTACCGCAGGCCACGCGCTCGCAGTGTCGCGTTTCAATCCGTGAGCACTGTACATAGGAGAGATTCTCAAAAGCGTCAGCAACCTGCCTGGGCACGTTCCCCACATTGGCACCCAATATGAACCAGCCATTGAATAGTGACTGTGCGGCCGTCCCAGTCTGGCAGTAGAACTGTAGGGGCTTTAGTAGAAAACAAAGAAACTTGCAGTTGACCATCCAGTCAATTGAAACACCTATATACAGGCATTATAGCCCTCCAAAAGCCGGGCAGAGCCGTTATACTTACTGGTTACCAAGCATTCCAAAACGAAGCAAACCCGAAAACAGCCGTAGTAACCCAAAGAAACATCCCAGCGCGTAGAACCCAATTCAATATAGTAGAAATCCCCCATGGTCTGATCACACTACTTCCCGCCGCCACGGCGTGGGCTTGTTCCAAATGCGCAAAAAAAGGAAAGAGACCTTTGGGACCAGACGCAGATCCACCATTTTACATTAGAATCAGACCCCAATGCTCCAACCCGGATTGGCAACAGTGCTCAAGAAGATTCCACTCGACATCTCACCTTCACACTCAATGTCAAAAATTTCAGATGGAGCATCACTGATAGCACCCTCGGAAGTGATCATTTCATCATCCAAACTGATCTTTCCCGTGCCCACACCATCAGAACTCACCCCCGACAGCAGCCCCTCACAAACTGGGACGAGTTAGGAGTTGTCGAGAAGGAACATCGGTAGCGTACAAACCATTAGATCGGCAAAAGTGGGTAAAGCAACTGGTTGCGGACACGAGCCGTAACCAAAGCAGTCGACCCAGACATACCTTCGGAGACCATAGATTCTCATCTGCAGCACCTGTGGCACGCGTACAAGAGCACACAAAAACGTTGGAGACGGAACACATAACCACAAGTTACGTCGTAAACTCGCAGAACTGGAAGCGAACATTCAGAAATACACACTGCGAGTCTCTAAGGATCAATGGGGAGAAATGTGCAACCAGATGCGTGGTAATCTGGACATGAAACGGACATGACTGCTTCTCAAATGCCTCCTGGACCATAACCAGTCGAAAACGAATCAAGCCCATCGTCTCGCTAGCATCATCCAGGGATTCCCAGGCACGGATGCAGACCTAGTTAATAAGATCGAGGACATGCATTTGCCCAAAGGCACTAGCAACCCTCTCCCCCCATACATCGGTCTAGCGAATTCGTATATGGACATGGAAATAATAGAAGCAGAAGTACGAGGAGCCTTACTCAAGCTGCGATTGGGCTCGGCCCCGGGCCCTGATAAGGTGACCAACGAAATGCTGAAGAATCTCGATGATCACTCCATCACGGCCATTACAGGTTACTTCAACCATAATTGGCAACAGGGCACGCTGCCACAATCCTGGAAACATGCTAAAATCATTTATTCCCAAACCAGGAAAACGACTTGCTTTGAAACACGTCCGGCCAATTTCTTTCACCTCGTGCCTGGGAAAGCTGAGCCTATCACTCATGCACGCTTGGTTTCCCACATTCAAAATTTCTACTCCCTCCCCACTCCATGGCCGGTTTTCGTTCGGGCCTGGCCACGCAGGACATACTCCGCCCTCCCGCGAAGCCATAGTCCCCCAAAACAATTTGGACGCGGCGGCTAACCTTGCCTAAGATGTGACCAAGGCCTTCGATAACGTATCCCACGACGCCATAATGACTGCACTGGAATCCACCAACCCGGGGCTTTGTACGTATAACTATGTGCGCAGTTTCTTGTCCAACCGAAGTGCCATCTTCCAGATCGGTGGGATTACCTCCGACACGATCGATCTCCCCTCTAAAGGCACACCTCAAGTAGCGGGGATAGCACTGCTCCTTGAGGTGTATCTTCATTGTTGTTTAATTTGGCCATACTCAACATCCCCCGCCGCCTGAGCAAATCCCTAGTCTTAAATTCAGCCTTTACGCTGACATCACACTGTGGGTCAATGGCAGAAGCGACTCCATACAGAGGAGACCCTACAGGAGGGCGTTCAGATAGTAGTAAAAGAAGCCAACGCGGGACTTGCTCCCCCAGTAAGTCGGAACTCCTTCCGCTACCGCCAAAAAGGAGATCCAAAGTACCACCCTACATTAGTTCATATAGAAAACAAGCCAATTCTAGAGGTCTCTACCCTTAAAACCCTGGGGATGCTTATCCAAAATAATCGGACTAAGACACCATTCCATTGAAAATTAGAACCTGTTATTCTAACTACAGGACTCATCAGACGAATCTCAAACCGCTGCAGGGGTCTCAAGGAAGAGGAGAGGATCCAGCTGATCCAAGCTTTTGTTATCAGCAGGATCACGTACTCCCTGCCATACTTGAACCCGACTGCCACTGAATTAGATAAGGTTAATCGGCTCATCCGAAGGGCATATAAATCTGCCCTTATATGCCCTTCAGGTTTCGGATAACACTGCAGATGGCACGCCGAATTTACCCAGCGTTCCCGGCGCGGAAGTGCCTGCTCGCGGCCGGGCACTTCTCCCCGTGGAGGACGAAACGTTCTAGCGCGAGGCGTTGGAAAACGAGTGTGCCGTTATGTTAGTACCGTGACCACATGAGAATACGACGTCGAACGACTACGACGACGTGAGACTACGACAGCCCGAGCCCCGAAGGGGCTTCGCCCCTGAAAGACCGCGACGGAGATGGCCCGTCGCCCGCCGCTGTCGCCGCCACGGGCGGCCTGTGTATAATGTTTTTGCTTGTCTGTGCCGCACACTATGCCTGTTTGCTGTACGCATTGAGTCACGTTTTGCGCGTCGCTTGCCGCCGTAGATGCATGTAGTTACCCCTTAACAGTGCGGGGCGTACGCCCCGAAAAGCCCCATTTCCTTCCATCGTGCTCCGAATTTACACGCAAAAAGACTTTCTGGACAGCATACAATCCGACACCGTGCGCACGGCAGTAACTGAAATTGTTGTTCTCTAGTGCTACACGCGCGCCGATCACAAAACCTATCGTAAACAATTCTATGGAGCCGTGCAAGGGGCCACAGCCGCTGTAAGGCAGCCACTCTAAACCCAGCCGCCGAGCTAAGAGTGCACGATAGTGCTGCCACTATTCACGCGACCGTGCTTTTACCTGTGAATACATTCGGCTAACAAAAAAATTACGCCCACCTCCCCTCGCGGGAACCCTGGTGGGATGCGACGCTGAAGGGGGTTCCATTGTGCGTTTCCGTTGGGTCGATTACTCGAATTGCGTGAGCAATCGTCGGGTAATGCGAGAGAGAGCATCGCGGACGACCGTCGACTGAGAGACCGGCCGGAGCGCGGAACTCCGCTTATATGCGCAGCGCGCCCGAAGGAGAGGAGACCGCGGAGAGAGAGGGCGCTGCACATGCGCACAGGGCGCTTGCGCCGCGCGCAGCGCCGCCCACCGGCGGAGTGAGAGAGCGCGCCGCACTGCGCGCGCCACAGATGTTGGGGGAGAGGGCACGCTATCACGGCGAGAGGAGGGGCGCAGCTCTGCGGGCAACAACGACGACGGACGCACGCATGAAGGAGAGGGCCGCCGACAAAGAGATGCTCTGAGCGTCGCATCTAAAACATCCGGCTTGGATACCGTCACTTCACGAAACAAAGGGACAGAAATAGTGCGAGAACTGATGCTGTTTGCACGTGGGTTCGAAAGCCACCCTTCAAATCTACGCAACGGTCAAAATGAGCCGCTCAAATGTTAGGGCTAACCGCTTACGCGGACCGAAGTCAGAGAGCAACTCTGCTTTGTTAAATACAAAAGACATGATGACGAGGTTAACCGCTTACTTGCCTTTACTTCTCGGCAGCATTTCTTCGTCCGGTAGATAAATCCAGGGTCGTCACTGCAGCAAAAGATCGAAGTTTAAGGCGCGAATACGCCCCGACCCCCCCTCCCAGTTGCGCACGCATCCTTACACAAGCGTGTAGTGCCTGTTTCGGCGTTCGCGCCACCGCAGCTCTCATGTTCGCCCGAAAGAAAAACTGGTGCCGTGCACGCACGCACGCACGCGTACAGAGTTCACGTACAGAGGTCAAAACTGTTAACAACAACGCGCGAACGTGTGGCCTTCGATACGTGCAGCGCAGCCTGCTGATAGCCACCGGCGAGACTAGCGAGATTTAGGTGACGGCGCTGCGGCGTCACCTAAATGGGACGCCGCAGCGCCGTCACATTTCGCCGTCGCTTTCGGCATGTGAAAGCTATTGCCGATGCTTCCGTGTTTTGGGGGGCTACGTTTGAAGCCGAAAGTACCTCACCACGACCACCGCTAAAGTCTATATTAAGCGTTATCTTACGCTGATAAACAGTGCTATCTTGTTTTCACCTTTGGTATGGTTCCGATATAAAAAAAGAGTTGAATGTGGGTGGGGCACAGCCATTCTAACGTAGGATGTGCACCGAAGGAGGAAACATAAGCCTCAGATAATTTTAAATATAGCGTTGGCGGCGATCGCGGTGAGGGACTTTCGGCGTCGAACCTTGCCCCCCAAAACAAGGAAGCATCAGCAATAGCTTTCACATGCCAAGCCGCCGCAGCGCCGTCCCCTAACCTCGCTGGTCACGCCGGTGGCTAACAGCAGGCTGCGCTGCTCGTATCAAAAGCCACGCGTTCGCGCGTTGTTGTTAAGTTTTGACCTCTGTACGCAACCGTGAGAAGTATACGTAAACCGGGCAAATGTAGTTTGAAACCCTTTCAGTTACACGTACACGACGCACTCCGCGCGCAGGGCCTTTGGATGCACGCGTTCTACGCCCACAGCCTCGCGTAGAGTTCCTGTATATAGCTCCCCTTGGGGAGCAGAGTTGCGCGTGCATCCGCCATCTTGAGTTCCAGGTCGTGCAGGAAAGCCACCCTTCTCGTGTGAAGGAGCTGCCGCCGGGCCACCGCCCCAGCGGCAGCGGCGAGGAGGAGTGGCGAGGAGCGGCCGGTGAAAAACTGGCGCACGATATTAGAGTTTTAGCTGACCGTTTCTGACGGTCCGCTCCGCTCCGATAGCAAGCGGGAGCGCAATTGCGCATGCGTGGCACGCTAGCGCGCTAGCGGCGATACCGGAGCGGGGCCCCGCTCCGCTAACCGGGGCCTCTTAGCGGACCGTCGCGGCAGCTTACGCTACCGGGCGGAATTTTAACATGGCTGCCCCCGCAATGCGAGCCCGCTCCGGCGAACTTCGTTTCTTCAGTTGAAACACGACCGACGAAGCCGCGAAAGCGCTTCCGAATAGACAATGGTGCCACACACCTCAAAGATCTTTAGAACGGAAGCGAAAAACGTCGACCGGCGCGCGGGGATCCTTCTATGCAGCGCCGAGAAAGACTGCCTTGGCTTGGCTATTCCAAAGTTTACCGGCTTGTTTATTGTTATTTAGGAAAATTATACCATTTCCGCGACTACATTATACAAAAAAAGGTTAAATGAGGCCAAGAAACACGGTAATTTGCATTGTTTGGGCGACCAAATACAAATTCTTATGTTTCCTTTAGGTTGAACTTTTGGTATACAGGCGCACGCGAAACGACTAGTCACGCGAATCATTCCCCGTCGAGGGAGATACGGTTATCGCTTAGCTAAAAGCCTTTCGGCTGCTGACGCTCCGGTTGTGCTCAGCGGGACGTCGGGAGCATAGCGGAGCGTCAAAAACGGTCAGCTAAAACTCTCTATTGGGCCGCTTATCAGATGAGCGGCCGCCTCTGCCGCCGCTACAGTGTATACCGCCGCTTCCACAACCGCCGATGCCCAGGTGGTCTTGTGTGCAGCACTGAAAGCGGGCTTTCCTGTCGAACTGGAACCCGCGGCATGTGGCAATCAGACGCGCAACTCTTGCGCTACGCGATATACAGGAACTCTAGCCTCGCGTTACTCGTAGCGCCATCAACTAGCAATCACATAGTGCTCGTAATCTCGTGAGCGCGTTGGTATGACGGCGACGAATGCTACTTCCTCACGCTTACCAGCTGAAAAATTTCTCTTCCATCTGAAAAAAAGCTGTTTGACTATTTAAACCTTATGTAAGGGTAAGAATGGGCAAATGGAAGGCGAAATCAACAGCTTAGTACACGACATCGCACCGAGGGATTAGCGACGAAGCTGTTTTCGCTGCGAAGCGGGAGGGCAGGGCGACGCCATGTTGGTCAACCCTACTTACGGAAGCAACGTGACCACCGCAACGGAAAATTTCGAACGTCACGTATGTCCTTGAGACCATCGCCTCTTGTATTACAGGAGGCAATGGTGACACACTAGGCCCCTTGCGTTCTGAGAATGTACACTGGCAACCAGTGAAAGTTCTACGTACGCGAAACTAAAACTGTCGCCTTGCTCGCGTGTGCATGATCAAGCGCTGGCGCTCAGCCAGGCAAGGAGTCAGCGAGCACTTGTCGTGCTGTGTCGCAGCAAGTATAACGATAAGGGCGCGTCCAACTTCCCATGTTGCATGAAGCGACTATTTCACCCTTTCTCGTCTTGCCGACGGCTTGCGCACGCATGCATGTTTGGTGTGCACGGTGCAGTGCGCAACGTGAGTCTAAATTGCCCGCAACCGCGCTGAAATTGGTGCGCGCCTTTTATGATGAATGATCTGCCAACTTTTTAAGTGCGAATGCACTTCTTAAGCGAGCCTGAATCGTCCGCCGCCGTCGTCCGCATAGCAACAGCTGCGGGTGGGCGCGCTCCTCGTCTTCCCTTAGCAACGGGGGAGATGGGCGCGCGCTACTCTCCTCCTCCTCTCTCCGCTCAGTGACTGCGGGTGTTGGGCGCCTCCTCTCCACTTCGGGCGGGAGAGCTCTCGCTCGCGTAGCGGGCGCTCCGCATTCCGACGCGTGAGGGCGCTCGTGTAGCCCGCCGTAAGGCGCGGCGCACTCCCTCCTCTCTCCGCTAGTACTGCGGTCGAGCGCGCGCCGTCGTCGAGAGCGGTCGCTGGTCCTGCATCTCGATAACGATGATGGCGGACCGGGCAACGGTACCAGCAATAACGAGTGAAATATCTTTCTTTGTAGTTGTGTGCGTGTGTGTAATCTCTCGACTACTCATTAAGATCACGATATCCACCGTAATCGCGCAATCAACAACCGTGCATTCGCACTTACACACTCTCCCCCTCGGGGAAGTGCGAGGGAATTTTTTATATGTCGATAGCGAACCCAATGCAGAGCAAAAAAAAAAACAGACAATCGATACATACGTTGCTTGCTCCATTCATGCCACTGAACGCCGCGTGCAATCGTTGGACGACTCCATATGCTTGCACGTTTAGAATGCGCAGCGAAAGTAATAGGGCGCTGTTTTATACAACTGCGTTATATAATACATACGTATGGAAATAAAACTTCGCTGATGAATTGCTGTGTGTGAATGGGAGGAGTGCATATCCATGCTTACTCCGCACTGAACAAGAGTGAAATTGCAATTTTAATTTTATACTGGAGAGAGGGAGACGACGCGTGGTTTACTCTTCTCTGGTGCAGGAGTGGAACTGGGGCTGCACTCCGACCCACGCGAGAAGAATATGCAGTTATTTTTTACTCCTCCGCCTCATGCGGGGCGAACATTGCATCGTACTCCCCGCAGCTTTCGAGGGGAGTGCGCCAGTGCTCAGAAGAGTACAATGACTGTTGAACTCATCAACTACTACCCCGATTTCTTAGAGTGCGAACTTCGGATCTCGGCATCGTTTTTTACAGTTCTACAACTTATATTTCATGAAAATTGATAAAAAAAGGATACCGAGAACCGAGCAGATACCGTGAACTGACATACCAAGAACGGAGCTTGAACAGGAGTAGTTTTTACGTGTTTGGGGGCGATGAACAAAAGTGCAGGCAGAGGAGCGGCGACAAAGCTAAGTGAGATGAATGGCGGCTCACATAATCCGAAAACGTAATTACTTAAACTTGCTAGGGCTTCAAGAATACAAATTCTATACCAGATCATATCAAATCGGTACAAAGGTTGAATGGCTAGTATAGGGTGCGTTGTTACAAATATTTGGCAAACCGAAATTTCGGAAACGAAGCGGAAACCGAAAAATGAATAAGGCCATATTACTTGCTGGCAAAACATGAGGCCCTGATATTGACTGTTGACTTACGCGAGGCCATCTTTTTGTTTTTTGTAGCTACAGATACAAAATTGCTCTATACACCTTTCTTCTTGCAGCTCCATTGATGTGCCCGACATGAAGGCAGCGCTGACGTATTCGGATGAGCAGGACAATCTAATTCAACCGGTAATGGTCGGAATGGATGCATTCGTTCCGAAGTACAAAATTCTTCCTGGAGAACGCGCGTAAGTATTGCACGCTTTCTTGAACCTCGTTACCCGGACAGCCTCAAGTTTTCCCTGAGGTAGAGGGTGCATTTTTAAGGGATTTCAAACGGCCGTCGACCTCCCAAGAATGGCGAGGGACGCTGCCAGAGAGGACTACAATGTGGTAGGCATACAATGCAGCATGTCTGTATATTCCAGATCCGACAGGGGAGTCCACTTGCTTCCCAAAATACCGTTTGCCCAAACTACACCTCAGGCTGCTTACAGCAAAAAGCGGCAGGGGACATCTACGCTTAGATCTTGAGGTTGAAGCAGTTCAGCCTTGCTGCTAGCGGCAACGAGCGCACACTTCACTGTAAAAAAATTTCTCTGGTTTACTGAACAACCCGGACGTAATGTATTGCCGAGCACTTTCCGTAATTTCGAAAACAGGCAGTCTGTAACGCGGACTGTTTGGTCCTATTACGGAACTTCTGTACAAGCTAACATGTGAAGTGCCTGTTTTCTGCAAACCGAAATTCTGTAACCTGGAACTTTACGGAAAGCACCCGTTCTGCTCAAACAACGATTCCGTTACTCGAATGTAAGGTATCCCGTGTTTGTCTCTTACAGCGCCCATGTTTGTCTCTTACTCATCTTCCGTGCCGTTTCTTTGCGCTGTTTTTTGCCTTCAGTATGAACCAACTAGCCCGTCTTCACACTCTAGTAAGGCATCCGTTCTCGGGTAACAATCCCGTAACTGGTATGTATAAATCGTGGTTGCGCAGCGGCTTGAGTGACCAGGTGTCAAAAACATACGGGCGTTCCATGCGAGCCCAGTATATTTGATCATGTACGTTCACCATATTGTAACGATGGTTACGAATGAGGACTGGAAAAGGTTTATTTACAAGGCGAACTTGTGCCCAGAAATGATGCGCTGCTCGTAGACTCAGAGCTGGAACGTCGTCTACCTCCTCTTCTTTACCTCTAGTGCCACTCGTCTTCTTCTTCCTTGCCTTCCACTTGTTCGCTGATGCGTGACGTCAGTTTCCAGTCAACGCGTAATACTCAAACATGTTTCATTACTTCCCCCTCCCGGTAGGCATCGACCCGATGCCGTTAGCACGCCGGGCACGAGGGAACAAAAGAAGTTCACAGAACAAACGGACGGGGGAGGAAACGCAGGTTCACAAGACGGGGACCGGAACAAGGAAAAAAAAATAAGTGCATGCACAGTAGGTCAACTGGTAGTGTCAAATGTCCGGGCATGGTACGGTTTAAGGCGCACCACGTGAACGACTTCAGCATGTGGCCGCCGTCTAGGGGAAATAGGTGCCTCGCTCTCTGGTAGAACCTCGTAGTTGACGTCTGACACACGGCGGATAACTTTATAGGGCCCGAAGTAGCGCCGAAGTAGCTTCTCTGAAAGCCCGCGGCGGCGAATAGGCGTCCACACCCAAACGAGATCGCCGGGTCGGTATTCCACGAGTCGTCGTCGCAAGTTGTATTGTCGAGCGTCCGTTTCCTGCTGCTTGCGAATGCGGTATCTAGCGAGCTGACGGGCCTCTTCCGCTTTCTGCTTGATGTCGTCAGTTTCGGTGCCGGTTATCATGCCGTTGTCGACAGGGAGCATTGCGTCGAGGGTTGTCGTGACTGGGCGGCCAAACACAAGCTCAAACGGCGTAAATCGCGTCGTTTCCTGCACAGCTGTATTATAAGCGAATGTCGCATACGGGAGAATTTCATCCCATGTCTTGTGATTCAGGTCCACATACATAGACAACATGTCAGCTAAGGTTCGGTTAAGACGCTCTGTAAGGCCATTTGTTTGGGGGTGATAGGCGGTCGTCTTGCGGTGAGTAGTGTGCGTTAGGCGTAAGACTTCTTGCAGGAATTCGGCTGTGAAAGAGGTGCCTCTATCGGTCAACACGATGGCAGGCGCACCATGTCGGAGGACGATGTTGCTCAGGAAAAAAATTAGCGACCTCTGCAGCGGTTCCACGGGGAAGGGCCTTTGTCTCGGCATAGCGCGTTAAGTAGTCCGTGGCCACGATGATGCACTTATTCCCCGAGGCTGACGTCGGGAAGGGGCCAAGTATATCCATTCCGATTTGCCAAAACGGCGCGTCGGGGGGATCTAGCGGATGGAGTAGGCCTGCTGGTTTTACCGGAGGTGACTTCCGGCGCTGGCAATCACGGCATGTTCTTACGTACTGTTTGACCGATTCCAGCAGTTTTGGCCAGTAGTACTTCTTGCGAATTCGGGCAAACGTGCGGTTGACGCCTAAGTGCCCAGCCATAGGTTCGTCATGGTACGCTTGCAAAATTTCCCTACGTAGTGCTGATGGTACGACGAGCAGGAATTTCTCGTTACTGCCGTCGTAACTCCGCCTATAGAGCACGTTGTCACGTAGACAGTACGAAGCTATTCCCTTACGGAAGGTGCGGGGCGGCACCACGGTGTCATCCCGCAGGTATTCGATAAGCGGTCGCAGCTCCGCGTCGGCCAGCTGGCAGTCAGCCATATCCGTGTTGTGGATGATCCCGATGAAGGGAAAGTCCTGGTCCCCTTCGGACGAACCCGCGGAAGCTGGTGCCCGTTACAAACAGTCAGCATCGCTGTGCTTGCTTCCGGACTTGTATACGACCGTGACGTCGTACTCCTGCAGCCTTAAACTCCAACGAGCTAGTCGCCCCGATGGGTCCTTCAAGCTCGCGAGCCAGCAGAGGGCATGGTGGTCGCTCACTGCTTTGAATGGCCTGCCGTACAAATATGGACGAAATTTGCTGATTGCCCAGATGACGGTGAGGCATTCCTTCTCGGTCGCCGAATAATTTGTCTCCGCTTTGGAAAGGGCGCGACTCGCATAAGCTATAACTTTTTCTACGCCAGCTTGCCACTGGACAAGGATAGCACCGATTCCCACGTTGCTGGCATCTGTACGAATTTCCGTATCGGCGGCATCATCGAAGTGAGCTAAAACTGGCGCAGTTTGAAGGCGGCTACGCAGCGTGTCAAATGCCTCCTGCTGCTCTTTCCCCCAGAGAAATAGAACGTCATCTTTTGTAAGTCGCGTGAGGGGTTCCGCAATTCTTGAGAAGCCTTCCACAAAGCGCCTGTAGTAGGCACAAAGTCCCAAGAAGCGTCGCACGGCCTTCTTATCGGTAGGTCGAAGGAAAAGAAGCGACGGCAGTCGTCTTCTCGGGGTCCGGCCGAACGCCGGCCGCACTTACAACATGGCCGAGAAATTTAAGCTCCTCGAAGCCCAGGTGACACTTCTCAGGCTTGATTGTTAAATCTGCAGAGCGGATGGCCTCTAGAACACGTCTCAGCCGTGACAGGTGTTCTTCAAACGAGCTAGAGAAGACAACGACGTCGTCGAGATATACCAGACACGTCTGCCATTTTATCCCAGCGAGAACGGTATCCATCATGCGCTGGAACGTAGCCGGCGCAGAGCATAGGCCGAAAGGAAGCACCTTGAATTCGTAGAGGCCGTCCGGTGTCACGAATGCCGTCTTCTCACGGTCCCGTTCATCAACTTCAATTTGCCAATATCCAGATTTCAGGTCCAGGGAAGAGAAAAATTTGGCGTCGCGCAGGCGGTCTAATGTGTCATCAATTCTTGGGAGTGGATACACGTCGCGTTTTGTCACGCTGTTCAATCTGCGGTAATCGACACAGAAACGGAGCGTGTTGTCCTTTTTCCGGACGAGCACGACGGGTGAGGCCCATGCACTTTTAGACGGCTGAATAACGTCATCATTCAGCATCTCCTTCACTTGTTTTTGAATTACTTCACGCTCCGTTGGGGACACCCTGTATGGATGCTGATGAACAGGCCGGGCGGATTCGTCCGTTATGATGCGGTGTTTCGCCACGCGAGTCTGGCGAACCTTAGACGTCGTGGCGAAGCAATCAGAAAAATCGCGCACCAGACTCATCAAAGCATCCTTTTGAGTGGCTGAGAGGTTTGGGTTAATTTCGACCGGTAGCATGACGTCAGCTGTCACTGAATCCGGTGGCACCGTTCCCAGTGTAGCTAGATGCGTGACGTCGGCGGCCTCTTCGATGAACGCGATAGTGGTGTTCTTCGCGAGATGTCGACGCTCATTACTGAAATTAGTGAGCAAAACCGACGCGCACCCATTTTTCAGTTCGACAAGTCCCCTCGCGATGCAGATACCCTTATCCAGGAGTAACCTCATGTTTCCTTCGGCTATTCCTTCACAGTCATGGAATGCGTCATTCTTTACCTTGACGAGCACGCTGGTGCGAGCGGGAAGCGTGACACTGTCGTCAGTGATGCGTAAAGCCGTGTCGCGTCGGTTTTCGATGCCACCTCCGATGGCTTGTTTTGTGGAGAAGCTGATCGTGAATTTCTCCAAGTCAATAACCGCGCCGTTTCCTTGTAAGAAGTCCATACCAAGAATTAAAATTTTTGAGCAATCGGGGAGCACGATGAAGGTGCCGATGTATGTGAATCCATGGATCGTGATTCGCGCCGTGCACCTACCCACAGGGGTGATCAAATGGCCTCCGGCAGTACGGATCTGCAAGTCAGCCCAGGGAGTGAGCACCTTCTTCAGTTCTGTGGCCAACGTATGGCTCATAACGGAATGGTCCGCACCAGTGTCGGCCAACGCAGTAATCTCGCACCCGTCTATATGTACAAATACGTCGCATGTCACATGTTCAGTGGCGCAGCTCCCGGTATGCGTTTGGCCCGCCGAATCTTGCAGTTGTCGTCGTCGTCGTCGCAATGGAGGATCTTGATTCATGTCGACGCCAGCGGCCTCACCTCCCGGGGTCGCTGACCTCAGTTTCCCCGTGTTCCAGGGCTGCGCGATGCACGGTCGGTGGAATTCGGGGCAAAGCGTGGGCTCAGGGATCGGCGTTGCATAGGGGATGGCGAACGGGACTCAGAGCGTCGTGGCGTGAAGGGTTCATGGCGTTCGGCGAGGTAGTTTTCTATCTCCGGCGGGCGCTCACCATTTCTCGGACGCGGCGCATTCGGTGCGAATCCTCGCAACCCGGCACGACGGTAGGGACATGCGCGGAGGACATGTCCTTCTTCTCCGCAGTGGAAACAAAGTGGCCTGTGGTCGGGAGTGCGCCAGAGGTCACTTTTGCGTGGGGGCATTTCCCGCGGGTACGGCAGGTAGCTACGAGGCCTGGGGTTGAATAGCGGCTTGGGCGCAATGCTGGCGACGGTCGGGGGTGCGCCGTAATAGGGTTGCCGTACGGCGGCTGCGTACGAACACCGCGGTTCTTCAGGCAGCGGTTCCTCCGCCGGGTCAGGAATCCGCACCGCTTGCTTCACTTCTTCCCTTATGATCTCGGCGATGGACACTGTCGGAGGTGAAGCTTGGTTGGCACGGAGCGCCTGGAGCTCTTCTCGCACGATTTTCCTCACCAGTTCGCGAAGGTCGTCGAAGTTGTTCCCCAGCCCTGTCATGCAGTTTGCGTTGGAGATGGTGGCATCAGCTCGGTAGTACTGCCGTGACCTTAGCTGAAGTGCCCGTTCTATTGCGGTGGCCTCCGCAATAAACTCGGAGGTCGTGCGCGGAGGGTTCCTCACGAGCCCGTCGAAAATCTCTTGCTTCACACCACGCATTAGGTGCCGCACCTTCTTGTCGTCCGCCATGGATGAGTCTGCGCGTCGAAACAAGCGCGCCATGTCTTCTGCGTACATGGCGACGGACTCGTTGGGACGTTGGATCCTCGCGTGTAGTGCAGCCTCAGCTTTCTCTTTGCGGTCGATGCTAACGTAGGTCTTAAGTAGCCGCTGACAGAACTCCTGCCATGTAGACATGTCGGCTTCGTTGTTCTCGAACCACGTTCTGGCCGCTTCCTCCAGGGAGTAATAAACGTTGTGCAGCTTGCGCTGTTCATTCCAGCCGTTGAAGTTGGCGGTACGCTCAAACTGTTCCAGCCAGTCCTCCGCATCTTCAAAGGCTTCCCCGTAGAAAGGCTTCGGTGTGCGAGGTTGCTGGAAGATGTACTGAAGAATCGCCTCGTTGGGAGGTGTGAGTGTTGCGCTGGCATCCCGTCTACTCATCTTGGGTGTCCGACCGAGCAACGGCTCGCACTCCGCAGGTAGTCCTTGCAGGCAGTGACTGGCGCGCTTGTGAACAGGAGTGATCGGGATGTCTTGACGGGTGCTGGGCGCGTCCGTAAGACCAGGGATCATTTACCCGGCACCTCTACCACTTCTGTAACGATGGTTTCGAATGAGGACTGGAAAAGGTTTATTTACAAGGCGAACTTGTGCCCAGAAATGATGCGCTGCTCGTAGACTCAGAGCTGGAACGTCGTCTACCTCCTCTTCTTTACCTCTAGTGCCACTCGTCTTCTTCTTCCTTGCCTTCCACTTGTTCGCTGATGCGTTGACGTCAGTTTCCAGTCAACGCGTAATACTCAAACATGTTTCAATATGTATGCACGCAGGCACAGCCTATAGCTCTGTGTGTAAACGTTTCTGACACGTGTTGGGTTGAACACAAATACATACAATTTTTTACAAACTGAACCCTCTGCCTTATTCCGTGGCATCACCTAAAAAGAAAAAAAAGAGAAAACACAAGAGCAATTAGCCACTCCACACAAATTTAAATTAAAAGTTAAATTTATTTGTCTTACAACTTTCTCTGCTCCATAAATACAGACAAAAATGGGAGTGACGGAAAAAAGCTCTAGTAGACAGCTTGACAAGGCCACAGCCCCCTTTCTACTCAACAGCAGCGTCGTCAGAAAGCGAACACAGTTATAAGAAATACAACCAGAAAGAAACAACAAAGAGCTTTCAGTACTACATTTCTTTGCACCACACGTAATTCCCGTTAGCTTCAACGGCTGCACAAAACTAAGCAAACAAGAAAGCGAGAAGACCGAAAAAAAAGGCTAACCAAACATTTTGCTACACATGACACGTAGTTGATGCTTCGGACATGTGCACACATCAAAATCAGCACTACCAAATATTCAAATCAGAAGCCAGAGCGTTCAGTAACCCATCTTTCCCAGTATTCAAACGGGCCGTAGAGCCCACCCAAGGTTTTTTATTCTGTCGAAACTGATCCACATTACGCATATGGTTTATATTAGTGTTCCTACTTTGAATGGGGCATGAAGGTAGAATGCAAGTTTTGGTTCATTTGAATACCTCGTTAGAATAACACTGACTTTTAACACAAGCTTCACTCACATAAGCTATATGAGCAGTAAAAAAGGGAATGTGACCCACTAGCCCATTTCCTGCACTACAACCTATTGCCGCTACCCATATACGGGTTTGTTTATTTATTGTTTGGTTTTAATTCCCGGCCGCGCCCGGATCTGTTACCTGTGTCCTATGCGAAGCGCGTGTTCCATTTTTTATTTTTATGCCGCACGGGCTATCTCATTCAAATAAGCAGAGTGTTTCGCCCGAACGCCGCTGGCCCAGAATAATCTTCTGTGATCTACAATGTTCTGGATGTGAATCGACGGTTCCAGAAACTCTGGCGCCGAAAGATAAAAGCCTGCACAGCAGACGCCGCGTCATTAGATTTTGCGACGCTCGCCGACGTACGTCACTTTGTTGACTGCTGCTTCGCCGCCTGTGTACTTTTGAGTTGTTAGGGGAGCACAAGTTCGCTCCAATAAACGTGCTTTTCCTTCAAGACGACTGCCTCATCTTTGGCTCCGTGACATCTGGTGGAGGTGCTGGGTAGGCACCCTCTATGCTCCCAACGACATCTGGAAGCCGCCAAGCGAGTCCCACTAGAGCCAGCCGCCGACTGCAAGATCTCCCACCGGAGTTTGGTCTCCTGCCAGACGGACCCAAAAGAACGACCGCTGCAACCAACACCATGATCAACTCAGGCACCATGACCAGCGCTTCTAATCCTGCCCTCGTCCTGCAACAGCCCCGGGAACCACCATCGTTCCGCGGATCCCCCGGAGAAGACCCTGAGGACTGGTTGGAGAAAGTGGAGCGCGTCCCGCATCTTTAACAGGTGGGATGACGATGAAACCTTCCGCCATGTTTTCTTCGTATTTAGAAGATACGGCCCGAACGTGGTTTGAGAACCATGAAAGCTCCCTAACCGACTGGACTCTCTTTAAGGGCGAATTATTCAAAACATTCGCTACAGTTGTGCGGAAATAACGAGCCGCCCTTTTGTTGGAAACGCGTACGCAACACCCCAACGAAGGGGTTGTGATCTTCGTTGAGGAGATGAAGCAACTATTTCGCCGCGCGGACCCCGATAGGACGGAAGAAAAGAATCTACGCTTCTAATGCGCGGTGTGAAGGAGGAACTGCTTGCTGGACTTGTCCGCAACCCGCCCAAAACCGTCGCCGAATTCGTGACCGAAGCCCGTACAATTGAGAAGGCGCTCGAAATGCGTGCTAAGCAGTACGAGCGGAACTTTGTTGACGCGGCTAATGCGAACTACATTGACAACATGCAGATTCCGGCTGAAAGCCTACGCGAGACCATCCGCGCAGTAGTGAGAGAGGAGCTGCGGAAATTTCTCCCCACGCCGCCACAGCCCCAAGTCGCTACCCTTACCGACGTGATTAGAGAAGTGCAACAAGCGTTGGGAACTTCTACGCCATCCGAAGTACCCCGAGAGCCACAAGCTATGACATACTCCGCAGCTGTTCGTCGACCCCGCCCTCCCCCAACACGCCGTCAAGAGACCCCGCCGTAGCGCCGCCCCTGTCACCCGCCCGACCCCCGGTAGCCCGAAACCAGACGCCGAGGAAGACGGACGTATGGCGAACTCCCGATAATCGTCCTCTGTGCTACCACTGCGGAGAGGCCGACCACATCTACCGTCGCTGCCCATACAAGAGACTCGGACTGCGTGGTTTCTCCGTCGACGCACCTCGCCCTCTCCCTGGCCAACGACCCCGTGAGATCGACGAGCATCTATCTGAAACCAGCCGTGGCCCAGCGCGTTTCAACCGTTCGCCGTCGCCCTCCCTACCCATACCAATCGCCGAACCGCCGTAGCAACTCTGACTTCGCCCGTGGAAGGTCCCCCAGCCCACGCGGGGGAAACTGAAAGCAGCACCTTCTGGAGGTAAAGGTGCACGACCACGGAAAAATGAAAACCCTCCAACGACGCAACGACTCGCGGAAGGCAGTGATTCACGACATGCCCTTATCCCGACGACCCGACCTAGCCCTGACGAGACTCCTGAACACGACGACAGCTACACGGCGCGACGCGTACCCGAGCTGACCGAGACGTCCGCTGAGAAGACGACGACAACGACGACGCACAGTGCCCGACCGTCAACACGTACAAGCAGAGATACGACGCCCCGACACACCCGGAACTCGAGGAAGGCGGCATCCGACGTCAAGGTGTCCATCGACGGCTTTGATGTAGTCGCCCTCGTAGACACGGGAGCCGACTACTCCGTAATGAGCGGGCCATTTGCGTCTAAGCTGAAGAAAGTTATGACCAGATGGGACGGTCCGCACATACGCACAGCAGGAGGCCACCTCGTGACGCCAAGTGGAACGTGCACATCGCGCGTCACCATAGACGGCACGACGTACACTGCGGTGTTCGTCGTTTTGCCCAACTGCTCCCACGACGTAATTCTCTGAATGGACTTTTTGACAGACAATGGCGCAATAATTGATCTGCAGACCAAGTCGATAAAGTTTTCCTCCGATCACTCTATGACGCCGGAACGGAACCCCGAACACCGTGCAGCTGTAAGGATCGCCGATGATCATGTCACCCTGCCACCCCGCGCAAGCTTGATGATCACCGTCTACTGTGAAGGGGCTGCTCCTGATGCCGACGCTATCGTGGAGAGTGACCAAAGGTTGCTTCTCGACCGCGGTGTGTCTGTCGCAAGAGGCATTGTGTGGTTTAAGCAACGCAAATCCCACGTTTTGGTCACCAATTTCACCGAGGAGTACCAGCATATAAACAAGGGCGCTGCAATTGCATTCCTCGAAGAAACGCAACAAGCAAGTGACGTGATCGCAGTCGCCGACTTTGAACGCGCACACGAAGATACCTTCAAGTTTCCGCATCCCTTCGACGTGAATCCGGCGCTACCGCAAGAACAACGGAACAGACTATTGGCTTTGCTGCGTCGCTACAGCGAGTGTTTTTCGTCGAACTCGAAACTACGTCAGACACCTCTAGCGAAGCACCGAATAATAACCGAAGATGGAGCCCGACCTACCCGACAGTCAGCCGTACCGCGTTTCTTCCCACGAGCGGGAAGCCATCCGGACTCAAGTCGACGACATGCGCAGCGACGACATAATACAGCCATCGAAAAGTCCGTGGGCTGCGCCGGTCGTACTCGTGAAGAAAAAGGACGGCACTTTAAGGTTCTGCGTTGACTACCGGAGACTGAACAAAATCACCAGAAAGGACGTGTACCCCCTGCCACGAATCGACGACGCCCTCGACCACATCTGCCACGCGAAGAACATCTCAACGATGGATCCGAAGACCGGCTACTGGCAAATTGAAGTGGACGAGAGAGACCGAGAGAACACTGCATTTATAACGCAGGACGGTCTGTACGAGTTCAAGGTGATGCCGCTTGGGCTGTGCATGGCGCCAGCAACGTTTCAATGAGTCATGGACACTGTGCTAGCTGGCCTGAAGTGGCACACCTGCCTCGTCTACCTCGACGACGTTGTGGTATTCGCCCGGACTTTCGATGAACACCTTGCAAGGTTGGAGTCTGTACTCGAGGCTATTCGCTCGTTGGGGTTAACGCTGAAGCCCGAGAAGTGCCGCTTCGCTTACGAGGAACTCACGTTTTTGGGACACGTTGTCAACGCCGCGGGAGTCCTGCCTGACCCGGCGAAAACATCAGCCATAGCGAACTTCCCAAGACCGATGAACAAAAAGAGCGTGCGAAGATTTCTCGGACTGTGCGCATACTACGGCGCTTCGTCGCAAGCTTCGCACGCATCGCAGAGACACTCACGCACCTTTCAAAAGGTAGCACCCCTTTCGCCTGGGAAAACGCTCAAGAAAAAGCATTCTGCGAGCTGAAGCAACGCCTGCAAAACCCGCCAGTGCTCGCTCATTTCGACGAAAACGCCGAAACGGAAATGCACACGGACACCAGCGATATAGGTTTGGGGGCCGTCCTCGTCCAAAAGCAAAGCGGGTGCGAAAAGGTAATCGCCTATGCAAGCCGTGGTCTGTCGAAGGAGGAGAAAAACTACTCTGCCTCCGAAAAAGAGTGCCTGGCAATCATATGGGCCATTTCAAAATTTCGCCCATACGTGTATGGTAGACCGTTCAAGGTTGTGACAGACCACCATGCTCTGTGTTGGCTAGCCAATTTGAAGGACCCCTCTGGCCGTCTTGGGCGGTGGAGCTTGCGCCTGCAGGAGTTCGACGTTACAGTCGTTTATAAATCCGGCAGGAAACACTCCGACGCCGACTGCCTGTCCCGCGCCCCCGTCGACCCACCACCACAAGACTCTGATGAAGACAGCGCGTTCTTCGGGATCGTGACGGAGAGCGACCTAGCCGCCCAGCAGCGTGCCGACCCCGACTTACGCGTCATAATCGAGTACCTCGAGGGATGCAACGTTGCCGTTCCTAGGACCTTCAAACGCAGCTTACCAGCATTCAGCCTGAGAAATCTCCGTCCTCGTGAAGAAGAATTTCAGCCTCGGAACAAGAGCGAATTACCTTCTCGTCATCCCCGCGGACCTTCGTGACGAAATTTTGGAAGCGTGCCACGACGACCCGTCTTCCGGACATCTCGGCACAGCCCGCACTATTGGAAAAATCAAGGCGAGGTACTACTGGCCCGGCCTTACCTCTGACGTCACCCACTATGTCCGGAGCTGCCGTGACTGCCAGCGACGAAAAACGCCGCCGACAAGACCCGCTGGTCTTCTGGAACCGATCGCCGTCCCATCGAGACCATTTCAACAGATTGGAATGGACCTTTTAGGCCCGTTCCCTACGTCACGATCACAGAACAAGTGGATTGTCGTAGCGACAGACTACATGACGCGCTACGCAGAGACCGCCGCTCTTCCGAGGGGGACTGCACAAGAAGTGGCGAAGTTCTTTATAAGCCAAGTTGTGCTGCGACATGGAGCCCCGGAAGTCCTAATCACAGACCGCGGAACGGCATTTACTGCGGAGGTGATGCAAGGAGTATTACGCTACAGCAACACGGATCACCGAAGAACGACGGCGTACCACCCCCAAACGAACGGACTAACAGAACGTCTGAACAAGACAATCGCAGATATGCTGTCAATGTATGTTGACGTTGAACATAAGACTTGGGACGAAGTGCTCCCGTATGTCACGTTTGCGTACAACACGGCTATCCAGGAGACGACGCAGCTGACGCCATTCGAGCTTGTCTACGGTAGAAGGCCGACTACGATGCTCGACGCCATGCTTCCGCACGTAGAAGACAACGACCTCAACGGCGACTTCCACGGATATCTTCAACGTGCGGAGGAGGCCCGCCAGCTCACTCGAGTTCGTATAAGGGACCAGCAGCTGGTGGATGCCGGCCGCTACAACCTCCGACTCCGAGACGCCGAGTACCAACCAGGGGATCGTGTGTGGGTTTGGACTCCCATCCGACGTCGCGGACTCAGTGAGAAGCTTCTGCGACGGTATTTCGGACCCTACCAGATTCTACGACCTGTTGGCCAATTAACCTACGAAGTGATCCCCAGTGGTGATTTCCGGCACATCACGATGACGCACGCGACCCGAAGTCGTCCGCGTGGTTCGCCTCAAACCGTACTTCGCAAGATGACGAACTTTTTTGTAGTTGTTTTGTTGTTGCTGTTTGTTCGAACTGTCGTTTTATTTTAGCATCGGGTCGATGCACTGTTAGAGGGGGGTAATGCCGCGAACCATATACAGGTTTGTTTATTTGTTGTTTGATTTTAATGCCCGGCCGCGCCCGGATCTGTTATCTGTGTCCTATGCGAAGCGCGTGTTCCATTCTTTATTTTTATGCCACACGGGCTATCTCATTCAGATAAGCAGAGTGTTTCGCCTTAACGCCGCTGGCCCAGAATAATCTTCTGTGATCTACAATGTTCTGGATGTGATTCGACGGTTCCAGAAACTCTGGCGCCGAAAGATAAAAGCCTGCACAGCAGACGCCGCGGCATGCGATTCTGCGATGCTCGCCGACGCACGTCACTTTGTTGACTGTTGCTTCGCCGCCTGTGTACTTTTGAGTTGTTAGGGGAGCACAAGTTCGCTCCAATAAACGTGCTTTTCCTTCAAGACGACTGCCTCATCTTTGGCTCCGTGACACTATGACGTATTATTGGCCGCTGTACCATTGGCTGAGGCCACCAAAAGCAAACATGTTAGGCCAGGCTTATAAGCTTGCAGAATGAGCTTATTACACTTAAATGAACATTTTTTTATACCAGTAGGAAGGGTGAAGCTAAACAACGGAAGCTACAAAACTACGCTTTCCACACTCGCTCTGTTTTTGAGTGGATTTGTACCTGGTTTATTTTTGTTGCGGTTGACAGAATCGTTTCGTGAAACATTGCCTATGCTCGATAAACAGGGTCACGTAAGACATTTTCGCTTATGCCAAATGGTCAGTGTCATGTGAGACAACCCCAAAGCGCCGGACTGCGCTCTGCAGCTGTAACAAGCACAATGCTCGTAGTACGCACTTGTGCTTCTAGTACACGTAAACATAAAAGCACCAGTCTGTACTGCATGCACTATGCTTGTTATAGCTGCACAACCAAGTGACATTGTTTTAAGTGACCCTGTTTGCCGAGCCTACCGAATGTTTCACAAACGATTACGGTCAGCTGTAACAAAAATAAACCAAGTGCAAATCTGGTCAAAAATCGAACGAGTGTGGACAGTGCTCATGAGTGGTATTGTGGTGCAACCGATGAGGACTGGCAGTAAACAAGGCCCACCGTTGTACCCTGCAGCCCTATTCAGCCTACTAATGTTCGCTTAAAGACTTGCCGAGGTTACGTAATCTCGGACGTCTCGAAACACACGATTCCGCAGGAAAATCAATGTTTGGTCATAAAGTGGCCGTGAAGAGAAAATTCGTTTCTTTGGTTAATTTCGTCTGCTTGAGCGACCTACTAAAAACAAATTTCAAAATTTTCACAATCCATTGCTTCTGGAATTTAAGAGACGTCTTTGAAATTCTAGTTTTGAGGCGCACCGGAATCGACTATGCGCGCATCATCGGTCAGCAGCGCAACCAGCAGTGACGTCACAGTAAGAAGTTGAGCAATTTTTGCATATTGTCACGAAGCCAAGGACGATGCAGTTGTTTGGAAAAGAAATAAGTTTATTGGAGCGAACTTGTGCTCCCCTAACAACTGAAAAGAATACAGAGGCGGCGAGGCAGCGGTCAACAAAGTGACGTACGTGCGTCGGCGAGCGTCGCAGAATCGAATGCCTCGGCGTCTGCTGTGCAGGCTTTTATCTTTCGGCGTGAGAGTTTCTGGAACCGTCGATTCGCATCCAGAACATTGTAGATCACAGAAGATTATTCTGGGCTAGCGGCGTTAGGGCGAAACACTCTGCTTATCTGAATGAGATAGCCTGTGCGGCATAAAAATAAAGAATGGAACACGCTCTTCGCATGGGACACAGATAACAGAGCCGGGCGCGGCCGCGCATTAAAAACAAACAATAAACAAACCCGTACATGGTTCGCGGGAATATATTGCTCGGTACAAGTGCGCACCCGGTATTTCAAAAATATTGCACCCTTTGTTCGTTGCCATACAGTTTTCTATCGACGTGACCGGTGTCGCGACAGCTTCAGTTGTCTGGCAACCATTGTAACAGAACTCAGATCTACTGGCTATTTGAACGATTTGTAGGCAGTTCCCTGCTATAGTTTCGCGTTGTTTTGCCTAATTCTCTTTTGAATCATACCTTTTTTGTATCACACGGCACAAAACCGTTCAAGCAAAAAAAAAAAAAAGTGCCGCGTGTGCGATTCGAACTTGGGGCCACCGGGCCAGCTCAACGTTACTGCCATCCTGCATTGGTCATTGGTCACACGCTTTACTACCGATGCGAGAAGCGCGCGCAGCAGAAAACTGTGGCATAAAAGCTGCTTCGAGTTTGTAACCGAGAACTCTGGGGTGTTTTCATAAATTCTCGAGGCAGTATTCAGCTCCTTATGGATAAAAAAGGAGTGCCGCAGTAGATATGAAGGGCATGGCGATAGCGCACGTAGACGTCGCCGAGCCCACCACCACTGCTAATATACCGCGCGAAGACGAAAGAGGCTCGATGATAGAAGTCGACGTTGATTCAAAGTTTTCTTTAAAAAAATGGCAAGAGTTGGATCCACTCCTCGAGTTTAACGACTGTTTTGCGACGTTTTCTGGAGAATGACGTACGGGGGTGGCGGAAATGACGGAACTACGCATATAACGCGCAAGTCACCATATCTTGTTTTACCAACACAGCGACAATCCATAGGAAATCAGATGCGACGCATGCTGAAAGACTTTTTCAGCCATCCAATAGTCGATGGACTGCACCTGTGGTGCTTGTTTACAAGAACGATAGAACGTGCGATTTTGCGTGGACTTTCGGCGGCTAAATAAAATAATATAAAACGATCGGTAACCATTACACCGGATTGACATCTTGTTCGTGTTCGAACCTCCCTAGTCGCTCTAGTCGAATCGTGTTCGAACCTCCCGCACAAATGTTACGTGGTTCGGATGAGCCACAAAAGGAAGAGCAGCGAATGGCGAGAGTGTGAAGGGGAGGGCGCTCTTCGGCGGCGACGCATGGCCAAGTGTGAGGAGAAGACGGAGATAGATGACGCCATAGCAGCGGCTGCCGCCCTAGCCCTCACACTTTCCCCAGACGCTCCGAAAAGCGTCTCATGCGGGCTCAGCATACTGCCCTCCCAGTCAAATTTTCTCCGCGCTTCCCTCCGCGTTTTCTGTCTTCGCTCGCTCGGCTAAAACGCTGCCGTCACCATTGCTGCCGCCAAACCCCAGTAGTGGCCGCCAATGTGCTGCCCAGTAAAACTTTCTCGAAAGGCTGTTTCCGTTGTGTATTTTATAGCATCCTCGATTAACCGCACCGGTGCGCACCATCTGTCCTCGATAAACTGGGGCGCACCGTGGCGGGGCAGTTTTTCGTTGCTCCGCCGCGCACCGTGAGAGTTGACGGTGCGACGAAGTGAAATCCCGACATGCATCGCGAACGACGCCGGCGAAGCGGCTTCCTCCGCCGCCTGCTGCAGCGACGGTGCATCGGTACAGTGAATTGTGGCATCGGTGCACTCGTGTGAAGGCGGAACGGGCTGTATATTGTTGACAAGCATGAATTGCTTGCGAATTATTCGGATAGCGATGCGACGGGCTCATAACGGGCGTTAATAAGGGCAGGAGATTGAAAATGAGGACGCGAACTTCGTGTACTGCAAAGAAGGCTGAATGCATGGCCAGTCAGTTGGAGCTTTGCATTCGTTTCGTTCGATTGAATTACACGAACAGTTACTGGAGTGCCTAGCCCAAGAAGACCTACATGTTTTGCTGTGGCGGAAGGACGGAACATAAGAGGCACTCGCGTTATGGCTCTCAGAACGAAGGTGATAAGCAGCTTGTAGGCAGATGTTTAGTAAAAGCGGTGAAGTACGTTATCGCGCATGTGTGACGGATATGGCTTGCGTGTTCGTATGATCATTAGCTTTCAATAAATATCACTTTGTAGTGGCGCTGTGTCATATTACGCTTTTTAGCCACTTGTGAACGTTTTGATGAGTTGCTTTCACAGCTTAAGAGATGGCGCTAGGGTAGAACCGCTCAGTTTGTCCTGGATCAATGCACCGGGCCGGTGCGCACCGTCGTTACGCACTGTGCACCGCGCCGGTTTGGGGGGCAACCCCGGTGCGTGTTTATCGAGGATGCTATTAGTGCGCAAGCACTCTGGCGGCCGCTGCTGGAGCTTCGCGGCGGCAGTGGCGACGGCGGAAAGAAAACGGCGGATGAAAATGCGGCCAGCGGCCGACGGCGGCAGGCCCTGCTATGCTGCTAGGCATAGAGTTTCATACTAATATACACTAGAGCGAAATCTGGCGCCACTGTCTATAGGGGAGCCGCGCTTCAGCGAGCGTGCCGTCATGTACGGGGCAGGCACGTTCCACTTGTCCTTAGTATGGCTCACGAACAGGCTGAAAAGTTGGCTTTGGCTGCAAAAATTCAACAATATTACTGCAGAACATAAACCGAATTTGTTCTGTTAGTATAAAATTAATGCTCCAGAAAGATTTATTTGTCAGGGATTACTTAGAAGCTTCATGGAAGATGAACAAAAAACAATGTTACTCCTTTTGGCTTCAAGACGAAAAAGAAGCCATGTGGCTAACCAAGCCAAGGAGGCGAGGAACGTCGCTAGCTGAAATGGCGCCGCCCTCGGCGGCCCGCGAATGCAGCGCCGGATTTCCCTCTAGTATATATTAGTATGAAACTCTATGCTGCTAGGGCGCAATTTCTCTCACGGCTCCCCTCTCACACTCTCGCCAAGCACTACTCCGTGCTTGGCTCATGTGTACCACGTAAGATCTGCGCGGGACGTTCAAACACGATTTGTTTTAACATGGTCACCGGCGGCGGCGACGCTCTTCGAGATAACAGCAGAGTAGCGCACCGCACGTTAGCTGATCACGCGATCACTTCCTAAGACGCAGCAGATATGCTCCGTGACCGAGAAGACTGCAATTCGCGCTTCGCCGAGTCGGCCATTTTGCGGCAACCGGTGCGCCATCTGGCGGGCATTTCTTGGGCACTGCGCCGCGAGCAGACGACGCCGCAGTCACACGCTGTTGTTTCGTGGCGCGCGTGGATATCAGACGTCCCAGGGGCATCAAAAATCGGTAAGTGCCATTTATTCAGTATGTCAGCAGCGCGAAGTTTAACAGTGCTTTAAGGAGAACGTTCAAAACGTCCGAGAGCTGTCAGGTTTGCCCATAAATTCCGTTCTCAACCCGCTAAGGCGGCGTGCCACCCTACGCACGCTTTATCCTCACGGGGGTTGCCTGTGAGGCTACTTTTCGCCGCGCCAGCAGGACGCCCGACTTTTTATCCCCAATGATGTTTATTTTCTTAATTCTGGGCAGGTTGCCGTCGTTATCTTTACTTTCGATGTAAAGTATCTGCTCGTCTTGGCGTCACTACGCCGTTGTTGGCTGCAGCAACAATCAGCGTAAGCGCAAAGTGCTCATACAAGAAACGTGCGAAGTGAACCACGACAAAAGAAGTGTTTGCATGTGCGGAATCTATTCGCTGCACAAATTTCCTGCGTCCCTTGAGTGCCGCCGCGAATGAGTCGTCACGCTGAATCGGAAAGGTTTCGAACCTAGCAAATTTACGAGGGCAAGTACGGTCGTACGCTCATTTGGGAAGCGCTGTTCATTCACCCGCATGCTCAATCCCTATCGAACATTTCTGTGCTCGGGAGGCATTCTCTGTTCATTTTATTGACGGGAAGCGAACAAAAAAGGCGAGCCGAAAGAGAAATAGCAGCGTCGCGGTGGCGTAGCACGCCCGGTCGTATCGGTAATTTAATTGCTGTTGGCGGTTTCCACCCGCCGCTGAAACGCAAAAGTTCTTTTGAGCAATCCGTGAAATCTTGGTGGACCTAATACGTTACTGCTGTGTTTGTAGAAGGAAATAGTGTTATGCGTTGGCAAAGACATGTCTCCTGCGAATGCCTGTTATACCCACGCTCAGAAGTAAGTGGTTCGGTACATTCAGCGGATGCCTCCGATCGCGCGGTAGGGCAAATTTACAAGCATGACATCCTGCTGCCGGTGTGCGAACGTGAGTCGGTTCTTAAACCAGACCATGATATATTCGATTTGCCTGTGCAGGTCGTAGACGTCACTTGCTCACAAAAGTAAAATATGTTTTAACAATATCTGCCACTGCATAACAAGCTTATAAATTTGCCCTACCGCGCGAACAGAGGCATTCACTGAATGTACCAAACCACTGACGTCTGGGAACCGCCAACAGCAATTTCATTACCGACACGACCGGGCGTGCTCCGGCACCGCGACGCTTCTAGCTATTTCGCTTTCGGCTCGCCTTTACCGCGTACCCGTGCTGCAGCATCTTATGTGTCGGGTTGATTTTTGTTGGCTGCCAGTCAATAAAATGAACAGAGAATGCCTGCAGAGCGCAGAAATGTGCGATAAGGATTGAGCATGAGGGTGAATAAACAGCGCTTCCTAAATCAGCGTTACACCGTACTTGCCCTCACAAATTTGCTAAGTTCGAAATCTTTCACATTCAGCGTGACGACTCATTCGTGGCGGCATCAAGGGACGCAGGAAATTTGTGCAGCGAATAGATGCCGGCATTGCAAACACTTCTTTTGTCTTGGTGCCCTTCGCACATTTCTTGTGTGAGCACTTTGCGCTTACGCTGATTGTTGTTGGAGCCAACAACAGCGTACTGGCGCCAGGACAAGTAGGTTCTTTACATCGAAAGTAAAGGCAATGACGGACACCTGCCCAGAATTAAGAAAATAAACATCATTGGGGATAAAAAGTAGGGCGTCCTGCTGGCGCGGCGAAACGTAGCCTTACAGGCAACCCCCGTGAGGACAAAGCGTGCGTAGGGTGGCACGCCGCCTTAGCGGGTTGAGAACGGAATTTATGGGCAAACCTGACATCTCTCGGACGTTTTGAACTTTCTCCTTAAAGCACTGTTAAACTTCGCGCTGCTGACATACTGAATAAATGGCATTTACCGATTTTTGATGCCGCTGGGACGTCTGGCATGCACGCGCGGCACGGAACAACAGCGTGTGACTGCGGCGTCGTCTGCTCGCGGCGCAGTCCCCAAGAAATCCCCGCCAGATGGCACACCAGTCGTTAAAAAAATGGCGGCACCCACTGCACAGTGGAGATTCTTTTTTAGATGCGACTGCATCTCATTCACTCGCCTTGTCCCTCCGGCGGCGTCGTCGTCGTCCGCCCCTCCCCCATTCTTCTCGCCGCGCGAGCCGCGCTCAGCCCCTCTCCTCTCCGATAGCGAACACTCTCTTGCGAGGGGCATTGGATTGGATTCGATTGGATTGGCTTGACGTGGCTTGGATTGGATTAAAGTGGATTGTGTTGCGTCATTGCCGCGGCACGTTGCGTCATAGCCGCGGCAGGGGGTTCACCGCACGTTTTACGCGATGAGAGAATCAACCTAACGGAAACAACAACGGAACCCCCTATGCGTCGCATCTACACAGGGGTTCCCGCGAGGGGAGGTGGGAGTTTTTTTAAGCAGTATACCCCCCTCCCAGTTGCTACAAATTTGTTTTTTTAGGTCCTTAAATGTCGTTAACTGCTCCAAATTGATGTACCGTATTTACTCGCATAATGATCGCACCCCTGAAGTTTGTCGCCGAAATTCGATTTTTATTTCCCGCGCAAAGATCGCACCCTCGAACTCGCTGGAGCGATAGGTCGTAGTGCCAAGTGTAGCCAAATCCCGTCACGTCTGTTTTTTTTTTCTCTGCGCTCGTTCTGTCACTTTTTTCTGTCCCGTCTGTGTGCACAGTTTGGAGTTTCAAAATTAAAAGTCGTGATTGAATGAGAAATAATTAATAAAAATGTATATGTGCTGTTCATGTGATGTGTGCGTTTATTGCAAAGGTGAGCCATATTTACCCTTTATTTTTAATTGTTCATGACACCTATCGTAAAATTGTTGACCCGCAACTTGTTGCGTTTCCTGGGGTCAAATATTCTTCGCGAAAAATTTATCCAGCGTAATGATCGCACCCCTAAATTTGCATCGATTTTTTTTAAAGGGTAGTGCGATAATTACTTAAATAAATACGGTAATTATGCTCCAAAATCTAAATTTTGCTTCTCAACAGCTCTCTCACCTCGGCATTGCGTAAACGTTCAAGTTTAAAAGCAGTGTATTACACGAAATGACCCTGAGTGCAAGTTTGATTGTGCGCCCCATTTCGCATAAGAGGCCTAGCGCCTATCTGCATGTTTCCTCTGAATGCTCGTTGCAGGCCACTGATGCTGACCGACAGCGCGTCTAAGGTGGGGGCCGCCGGACCCTGGAATATAGCCGACCCTCAAGTGAGGGTCGTGAAGCTAGGAAAGTGGAATTTGATTCCACAGTGGCACGATGGAAGTTCATTCCATCGTTGGACATCAAACTGTCGCCTCGAAACCGCCTCCGTGAGGGCCTCGTTTGCCGGAGCAGTGGGTCGCCGTCAGAGATGCGCCGTAATAACAAGCGGGTACGCAAGTTCATCCATTCTAAATACCGCAGGGTTGTGGTAAGGGACGCCGTATTTTGAAGTTGACTGAGTACGATGAAGCGTGAAATAGACGACGACACACGAGCGCACGGCCCAGTGCTGACTAGCAAGTGAGGGGTTTATTGCCTGACAACCAATAAATAGTTAAAGAAAAAGGACATGTTACTTAAGACTGTAGAGGGATAATATACATAGCAAAATAAGTAAAAATCTACTTGAAAACAACATTCGCAGTGCACGGCATAGCGATGTTCTAAGGCACGGTTTTGTCACCACGTGCACCTCATCTAGGCTTTAAGAAATAACATTTCCTTCGGCGAGAGCAAGATGGATGCTGCGGTCGCACAACCGGTATGCGCACTTGCCGCATGCGGAGCAAGCGTGCTTCCCGACGGG
This sequence comes from Haemaphysalis longicornis, assembly GCA_013339765.2. NCBI lineage: Eukaryota > Metazoa > Arthropoda > Arachnida > Ixodida > Ixodidae > Haemaphysalis > Haemaphysalis longicornis. The sequence goes on along the minus strand of CM023457.1, from coordinate 83,671,605 downwards.
TTGCGCGCATCACACGTGTGCTCCCGCAGTGGCTTCCCGTCTGCCACACGTAGAAGGGTCCATATGCGTACATGACATCGTCCGGATTTTTCGGAGGGTTTAACGCGCGGACGCTATACAGGCGATGAGGTGCGGCGTAGTGGAGTGCTCCGGATTAATTTTGACGAGGTGGGTATCTTTAACGTGCGCCGAAATCGCCAACACACGGGCGTTTTCGTTTCCGCATGCCATCGTCCTCACATTTCACAAGTTGTCTGGCGTGCTATAGTGCCGTTTTTAATGCGTAGCACTCTTTGCGAGTATCCCCACAGCGAAAATCGTACAACGCCCTGCGTTCTCACTAAAATCCAGAATCGGCGGAAGTAACGTATTTACAATTACAATAACGTAAATGATGATTCGTCGTACAGAATTTTGAAAAAGCGAGAGATAAGATAAAGAAAACAAATATTTACAAATACAAAATCACACCTCCTCCCAAAATCGAAGTTAAACAAAAAAAAAAGCCACGAAAACCACTTCACAAATACAAAAAATAATGGCGGTGGGGGTAAAACGTTTGTGCCAAAGGGAAGGTGTTGAAGGGCGTGCTTAGCCTTCTAAGTCCAGCAGAAGGCCTCTTGTCGGGGCTGCCGAGCTCCAGCGCGCGCCGCACCAGGGCGACCTGGCGCTCCGGTGTGGAGCTGATCAGCTCGGGCTCCCACTGCTCAGGTGAAGGGAAGGGGTGGGAGTGACGGTGTTGGAAAGAATCCCCCCCCCCCCCCCCCAAAAAAAAAAAAATCACCATTCCTTCCTAAAGATAGTTTACAGGAGCGGGAAAAGCGAGAAGGGCGCCCACCCTTCGCTGAAACTGCGTCTAATCAAAATCGCGAAGGAAGAACACATGCGACGATAGAGAGTTTTAGCATAGCGGCTAGCGGAGGCTCACGCTATGGTGGCGGGTTACCGGGACCCGACTGCGCATGCGCGCGAAGGGAAAGCGAGGAGGTTGCCCCTCAGTGGAGAGAAGGCGCGGGCATGACGACGGCTGGCCGGCGGAACTAATACCCCCACCAGAACGAATTTTCACCTTCCCAGTCGGGCCCCGCTGCCCGCCGCCGTAGCGTTAGCGGCCGGTACCCGGTATGCTAAAACTCTGATGTTTCCGCACTGCGTAAACGCACCTACCAACAATCCAATATTTATATCGATAAGTAGTTTGTGAGCTAAAGGTATACTATGTTTTTCCTTAATGATCGATGCGTGTATTGTCTCACCCAAACCGTTCCTTTTTTTTCCCGATGTTCACGAGACCATTTTGACACAATGGATGCCCGGTTTCACGCATGCGCCGTGTCCAGATATCTTATCAGACATGTTTGGTCGACCAACCCGCCTATGGGGAAATGCATTAGTTTTCTGAGAGAACTCCATCAATCCTAAGGAAGCTTTCGCTTTCTTAGCGCCCCATGCACAAAATGGGCCACTGGCGGAAGCAACACATTAGTCGTAATATCGTACCTAGTAATAACTTGCCGAGCATAATTTCGATAAGAAAATAGTGAAAACGACATTTTCACAAAGAACGTCTGCCAAAGTAAAGAGAATGTCAATACATCTCCGAACAACGGGAGATTAACCCAACAAAGCCCACAAGAGGGCGCTCGAAAAAATTATTAAAAAGAAAAAAAAAACGGTCGTGTGGGGCCCTGCTGTTCCCAAAAATTGCATAACAAGAAGTAACAGATTGAATCGGTATTCGCCCCGAGCGCGAACACAGTCGGCCCCTGGCGGCGGCGGGACGAACCGCTCCTAGTGTGGATGGCGCTCTCGCGTCGTCTGCTTTTTCACGTTGCGTGCGGCGCAAGACGCGTGCTGCACACGACAAAACAACCAATTTCTATGCTCGTTTGGCAGTAAGCAATGACATAGTTACCTCTGCTTGCGCATTTCCTCTAGAAACGCAATAATCAGCGGCCATTGCGGGTTAATGCGCTGGTTTAATTCCACAAAACATCTTCGCCCTGGTTACCGCTTGAGTGTGAAACGTGTTATAAACATTACTTCCACACATTGCACTTTTCATATTGTTGAGTGCAGTCGTCTGCCGTTTCGGGAACGTCGAAGGGTGCTTTTTGAAGGTGGCGTGGTGATTATTTAAAGGATAAAAGTTTAGTACGCGAAACGGGTAAGAAGCGACAAGACCTGTGCATACGCGTGCAAATTCCACACCCTTGTAAAATTGCGCTGTGTCCTTATAGAAAGAAGAAACGAACAAAAACATTTACACTGCACACGACCCGTGCGCTATCGCGCATACATTGCCGGACACGTATTTTACACGCGCAAGCGCCTGTGTGATCGAATTCTTCTCTTACCTTTTCTAAAATAAATACCATTTCTGAATAGTCGTTGTTTATACTGAGGAGGAGGAATAAACATTTATTCAACTGTATCGAGTTGCTAATTTTACGTATTATTTAAAAAAATCCGCTATCTCATGAAGGAGCTAGCAGATGACCCCCAGGTCCGTTACACTGACGTCGCCTATGACTCCTGCGCTCGACGCACAACTTTGGTCACCCTAAATCACGCTGGCCGAATCTCCACGGCTGTCACCACGCACACCAACAAAATACAGACGGCAGAAGCTCTGGCAATCGCCTTCGCAGCCACCACCCATGCCAAGCATCCGCATATCACTGTAGTCTCCGACTCCCAGCAGGCATGCCGCCTCTACCAGGCAGGTCTAGCCCCACCCCAGGCCATTCCACTCCTCCAGCGTCTACCTGATGAGACCACCATTACGATCGTCTGGACTCCCGGACACTCCGGCCTTCCGGGGAATGAAGCGGCACACGCCACCGCCCGAGCTCTGCACTTCCGGGCATTCTCCACCGATGGTCAAGTGATCCCATCACCCCGCACGAACGACGACCTCCTCCAAATTCCTCTTGATAACACGTACAATGCCCTTCTGTCCCACTACACCCTTACCCGCCGAGTCTACCCCCCTCCACACCACTCCCTAACCAACCAGCAAGCCATAATATATCGTCGCCTTCAGACCGGTACCTTTTACAACCACGTCATCCTCCACCAGATCGCACCCACTATCTACCCCCGTCAATGCCAACACTGCGACACCCCACTCACCACATTCCACCTCGTATACTCCTGTCCCCACTCCCCTAACTCACCCCCCTTCCCCACCCCGGAGCAGTGGGAGACTGAACTGACCAGCCCGGACCCGGCCCGCCAGAGGGCCTTGGTTTCTCGGGCCATTGAGTCGGCCCGGTCGAGAGGCATCCTGGACTAGGGACGCTTCACCACCACCCTTTTCCCTTTCCCTTTTGCTCCAATAAACGTTTACTACTACTACTACTTATTTAAAATACGTTTCTATGAATGCGCAAGAACATTTAGGGGGGATTTTTCAGTAAAATTAAGCAGTTGTGAGTTTGCGTCTGTCATGTGGCATTTCGTGTGTCATTTTCATATATATCATTTTCGAATCCGACATGAGTAAACGTGTCTCACTCAGCATAACCAAATGCCTAATACGGTCACGTCTTAACCTCTTAAGGTGGACCTAAGTTGAAAGAAAGGAGAAAACGCGTAATATAATGCACGTTGTTGCCCACATGTGTGAGGGGTGTGTGCCATGATTCGCTGTTTTTTTTTTAATTTTTCCCCACAATGATTGCTTTCAATACAATTTTGAAAAAGGCGAGCCACAATTCCTGGACAATCCCGTACCAAAGGGGGGTTAATCAGTTTTGACAATACGTACTGCTTTTCACCGCTACAGAACACGACGCCTAGTGTAGTTTCGATTGTAAGTAATACTGATAACCATAGTTTGGCTTTTCGCGTTACATGCGTTCTCTTCTCGCTGCTCTTGCAACGTTGGAAGGACCCCCCCCCCCCCCCCCCCGTTCCCGAGAAAAAAACTAAATGCACAGAATTTCATTTTTTAACCAATCCTCAAGAATTAAATGCCAAGACAAAGTCGATATTCAGTTTACAAAACAAAGTAGTTACCGGGAACCCGTTGCGCTGATTCGCAACGAGAAATAAAACGGAAATGTTTTACTACATCTGCAACAGCGCAACTTCATTTATTGCCATCTTTAGGGTTCGTAAGTGACCTTATACGCAAGAATGCAAACACATGTCGCTGTTGCAGCCACCTGTTAGATTTTAAAAGGAACGCAAATGGTCAACAGAGCAGCCGTAACAGAAAATTTGTGCTCACTGTGAGGTCCCAGAAGCTTGGTTTGCACACTGTAAACCTGCTTGTCACTTTGCGAAAACCTAGCTAAACATGAGATGTTGATTGTACTGCGTTCGTTGACAATTCAATTCGCAAGTTCACTTGCGACGAAAGCTGTAATTAAGTGATCCGAAACCGTTATTCATCAAACCTTCCTTCAGAGTCGTTAAAATTTCATTTAAAAGACCCGTTAGAGCGGTTACATTTATATCTCTGTGCTGATCAAAATTCAGTAATATTATGTTGCCTTTTGAACACACAAAAATATCGTAACCTCTTAGAATTTCGGGACAATTAAGTAGTGTTATCATTTCAGGGCATCCCACAAATGCAAGAATGCGTCATGCTACCAGTGAAAGCGATTGAGATTGCCGTTGTAAACTGAATTTCAGAGATCGAGGCTTCCTGATTAGTTTCTATTTATGCTTTTATTGAAGGCTCAAAGCCATAGTCTGGAAAGATCGAGCTTGCTACGAGCCACAGCGTACTAGTTCATTGTCACAATTACGGCCATTCTGGGATTCCCGATGAGTCGTCGCTTTTTTTGGCGTAGTAATGAAAACTGACTGCCGCTTCCATGCTATACATTGAACGTTGAGGAACCGAACTACAGCATACCACTCTTGTTTGCACCTTTCGTGCGCACATACGGCGGGAAAAAGGCACGAAGCGCGCCCACAGTGTGCATTCTTACGGGCCGCTCAGCGGAGCATCCACACTAGCAGCGCGACGCTGTCGCCACCTACATGTCGAGCTCGCGGCGAATATTAGCGTAAATGGAGGTAATTTTGCCGAAGGGAATTTTTAAAAATCCAACAATACGAAAGAAGTTTTACGAGACAGAAATTTCAAATTCGAAATTTTGCATCCATTCAGTGATATCCCCAAGGCTAAACTAGAAATGGCCCTTGAAAACGAATGAAAAATAGCAAGAAAAAAGCAAACCACGTTACGTTTCCATTTCTACAAAAATCTACAACAGGCGGAAATAAGACAGTTAATCGTTATAGTAGCGTAAATGGAAATGCTTAGTGGAACGGATTGTTTACAAAGCCAAATGACAAAAATAGTGATAATGCTACGAAAATGATGTGACGATATCAAAACTATGCATCTTATGTATGTCCCGCAAAAAAAATTCGAGAACTCAACTATAATATACTCCGTTTCATACATCAAGTGCAACGCTGTGAAGACTACACAAGTAGTCCGCAAAGAAAGGTGTATCGCACCGCGCGGCAAAATATTAATAATATTAAAAAAAGCGGTTTTCTAGCCGTGTGGTCTAACGCGTCGCTCTTAAGAGAAGACACCGATTAAAGTGCATGGGTTCGAAACCGCGTGCCGACATTTTTTTTAAATCACATTTTCTGGGAGTTCAATTCTGAATCATATTTTGTTCCCAGTAACTCAAATAACTGCACGTATGTGTTCATTTGATGCGTAGCGTGTTCAGTTGTGCGGGCCGAAACAAGCTCGCACCGATGTTTGACCAGCAATAATGATTGTGTCGCGATTCTGCAGCATTGCCGATTTACCTCGTTCGTTCGAGCGAGAACGTTGTGTAAGAAGCTGACGTTAGCTAATTGTTTAGTTAGCACAGCATGCTCCAACGAGGCTGGTTTAAAAACAGGTGTTCACTTTCAACTTTCGTTTTCGCCGTTGCCCTGATGATCCACTTGTTTCTGGGCTTCTCTTGAAACACTAAGCATGTTTTTGATTATACCGGGCCGCCAGCACAGCGACGGGTTCAGTTTTTACCGAACCAGTTTGGAACCGACTTTGGCACTGCACTGCGGAGTAGACCGAAACACTTTCTGCGAATAATGCATCATTGAATATTCATGTGAAAGGCCAGAAAACAAATTTCTGTACCTTGGAATACGGATTTCTGGCACAGAAACGCATAATACATATTTTAAGATTTGTTGTTCGCCCCTTTCCAGCCCGAATATATACAACATTTTTGTGAATTCTTGTTCGTGATTTATTTCTTCACTACAATGCTTACCCCCGGAAGCAAGTTATATTCTTTTTTATCATTGAAAATAGAGCTCTTTAAGCTAGGCTCTTATTCTCCAGAAAATCAGTTTTATTGTATGGGTCAATTGTTTAATATACGGAAGCTTGATATGAACTTTTTCTTTGTTAAGGAAATATCTATGGCATAGGTGAATGCAGTGACAAAAAACAGTAATAGTTCATTAGTTGGAGATTTAATGCCATACATAAATGCACACAGGGGCAATACGGACTGCGTGCAATACACAAATATTGCAACAGGAGGCCGACTTTTGCGGTTTAAAAAACAAACTTTATATATAGGGCAGTACCTCTTGTCGATTTCCTGGTGGGTTCCGACTTCTTTCTTTCGTTCCTTTCTTACACCCAATTTTTGCAAAGTCATATGATCCCTGCGACTGTATAGACTTCACGACAGAACAGGACAGCACTACAGTGTAGTGTCCTTCATAGCCCGGGTCAATGGTGACGTTAAACCCCACAAAAAAAAAAAAAAAAACACACGAAGAGGAAACACAGTTTGCTTTGTCGTGGTAACAGAGCCTCAGTAAAATAATGCTGTTGGGCTACTTGGTGCATTGCTTAAGGAAAACGAGCATTACAAAACCAGGACAGAAAAAACGAAGAACGACGAGGCAGATGCGCTGTTTTTTTTCTGTCCTGGGTATGTAGTGCTCGTTTTCTTTAAGTAACAAAGCTTTCTCGGGTAATCGGCTCAGCATGAAGCAGCGCGAGCAGGCTGGACAGAAGGTTAGGATAGAACGTCCACGCTTCGGCTGTGCCAGTTGACCCTCGTGAACAAAGCCGCCGCTGACAGGTAACACATTCCTGGGAAGTAAAATTCACCAACTATTCCCACCTGCCATGTCTTCGGAATTTCTTGATCGCCCGCATGTTCCTGCGGCGCCAAGCAATGATGTCGCTGCGCTCGATCAGCGTAGGGTTCCGTTTTCTCTTATCAAAGGCGAAGCCGATGTCTTTCATTAACCTCCACAAGGTGGTTTTCGTGGAGTTCGGCAAGTCGTCGTCTTCGTTGACAGCCTTTCGCACACTGTCCAATGTTGGGATCTCCCTCTTGGAGTGCATGCTCTGCACTTTCAGACGGATGGTATGGACTGTGAAGCTCTCATGTTTGACGGTTCGCGAGCTTTAAATCTTCACGTTGCGAGGTCTTTTCTTTAGAGACACCAAAGGCCGACGCAGACGCTCCGGAGTGCCTTAAATTTCGCCACGGTACGGGGAGATACTCCTGTGTCCTCGCTCACAAAACTCAGCACTTCCAGCACAGATTTCTTCGCGAAACGCATCCTGGTACATTTGAAATTACTTGCTTGCCGTTCTCGACAACTTTTATGTGTGAACCCTCGAAAAATGCGTACAGGAGAGGTGGTGGAATCCGCAGAGCTAGGAAGCTAGGCGTTGCACTTTGGCACACCGCGAGGATGAGAGCGTCATCCTCGCGGTATGCCAAAGTGCAACGCCTAGCTTCCGTGGGCATCCGCGGGCGGCGCTGCATGTACCGGTGGCCGCGCGCTCGCGGTTGATCGCGTTTCAATCCGTGAGCACTGTACATGGTGCTCTTCCCACTGCGCCACAAACCGACACAGAATGAAAGGCTACGAACGCGCCTTATATCCTTGACTCATTCAAACTACGTCAAGAAGCTGCTTGATACAACGCATTGACTACCACCAACTCCCCAAACACTAACGTTAACGTACATACACCCACCCCCTATGCGACGCATTTACTCGAGTCCCCCTCGCGGAGAGATGGGCCCTTTTTTACGATGAAATGATTCAAGAAGCAATCGCAGCTCGTGAGAAATTTTAGTTTCTACAACACGTTAACATTGAAGTCACCCACAACAGCAACGTTTAACTCATTAATACAAAAAAAAGCAGAGCAGATGTTTAAAGAAGGCAACAAATTGCCAGCGTTGCCTTCCGGTGGGCGATATATAACGACAGCTGCAAACTTTTTGCACTGTACTGTTAAAAGTTCATAATCCGGTGTAATGAACAAGAATTCTGGAACTAAGCTTAACAAAGCCTACGTGCATTACTCATTCATCTGAAAGCCAAATTGACCTATTTGCAACGAGCATCGCAGAAAATAGTTTGCAGTCCGGAGTGATAGCGGGAAACTTGGCTGGCCACTTGCCTATTTTTATGTTTTAGTATGTGACCAGGTTTCTAAGCGCCTATGACAATCGGACACTTTTCTTATTCAAGAAATTATTGCTAGGACTTTAAGAGATTGGACTTTGGTCTTTCATTACCAAATTGCTAATGCTGATGAGGCCTACGATGCCTTTGTGCATATTTTACTGTGTATGAGGAATGTTTTTGGTTCAAGAAGGTTAGAACGTCCAACAAGATACGGAAGCCGCGGCTTTCGGAGGAGTGCCAGAGCGATTCGCGAGGAAAACTCGTTGTATCGTAAGTTTCTTAAAACTCAAGATACCGCTGACTTCTGTTTTAAAAAATTACATAAATCAAGTAGCAAAGTTGTTGAGTTTTACAAAAATGCATATTTTTTCAGAAGTGAGCCGTCGCGGTGTGAACTAAACAAGTTCATAAAATCTAACGCTTACCAGCTTAATACACTACTCACAGGAAAACAATTAGCAGAAAAGTTTCATTGATTACTTTACATCCTTAGTAGCAAGCTAGCACGATGAAGAAGTAATTTCGTTTTTAAGCACAGCCAACGCGCACACGGCCTTTTTCCAACCAACCACTCCGCGAGAAGTCTATACTGCGTTTATGTCATCGAAATACAGTAGGGCACGCGATATAAACGGGATCCTAAAAAGGCCAATCAGTTCGCCCTTGATATTTTCTTACCGGTTTTTACGCACATTTTAATATGTTTATCCACAGGTGTCTTTTTTAAAAAAATACAACTTACCGACCAATTTCGGTGCTCCCTGTAATATCCAAGGGATTAGAAAAAAATTGTCAACGCGTTACCACATTTTGTGAAAAGCATTGCACAAAAATTTGAATTTTGCCAAGGAACGTCGAGTTAGCTTTGCTAGTGCAAAAAGAATTGATTTTGAACGGCTTTGAGGATAAAAAGTTAACATTAGGAATCTTTGTGGATTTTTCTAAAGCATTTGACAGGATAAATCATTTAACTATATAATCAGCAACACTAAGGATTTCGCGGCATTTCGTTCGACCTTTTACTGCAGTGTCTAATGCATAGAAGAAAAGCAATTCATTTCAAATAAACTTGAACAATCGACGATGCAAAGAATAACGCAAGGTGTTTCGCAGGAAAGAGTTCTTGGTCCAATTTTGTTTAATTTACATGAATAACTATTGTCAAAGTTACTGAGCATGCACTATGCATTGTTTATGCAGATGATACATGTATGTTTCTCTAGTCGAGCGATGCTAATTATCTCGAAAAACTAGGAAATGACGCCTTGAGTAAATTATAAATGGAGTAAAATGAATTTCTTGTAAATAAATGCAGTAGAAAGAAAAGCTCTTCTATTTACGCCACCGCCAAAATGTATTAACAAACTTATTGCAATTTATGGATCCGAGAACATACAGTTGTCGACAGAAGTTAAAACATTGGGGGTAATTTTTAATAAGCATTTAACATGGGAAGTTCAGAATATTTTGTTCCCTTGTAGAACGTATGCAAGGAGCTCCATGAAATAGCGTGGTTGTCCTCAGGGAGTGCGTTGCATTCTGAAGACTGTGAGAAAAGCGGATCACTACAGATTGTTTCGGTCATCGCTCTCTGTTGCTCAGTGTTTTTATCGTGGGATTTTCTGATGGGTTGGCATAATGGTACCCATTATATCCTACACGACATTTTTAATTCTCACAGTTTTTAAGGATAGATAGGAGGAGGCAGGAGATTGCTGTGGCACGTCGCGATGCAATAGCGGTCGTTGCAAAAGCACACCTTGCCTTCAGGCAAAAGAGGGACCCGTTCTACAGTTACGCGGTTTACAGGCCACTTGGTTTGACCGGGCGACGCAGATAACTGACGTGGGGAAGAAGGGATAGTGAGGGGGGGGGGGCGCAATTCGAGCACGTGTGTGCGCCCTTCACTCACGAAGCCAAGAGGATGCCCTTCCGTTTTTGAGGATCGCGTACGAGAGCCAACGAGATTCCAAGCATGGACGCATAGAAATGCGGGTGAGCGCACCGTCATCAACGGTGTGTCGAGGCACCTTGACTTAATCGCTGCTAAAACGCTGCGCTGCTCACATGACGTGGCGATGACGACTCGACAACAAACCAAGTAAACAGGACCGGTTTGGAGTTTTTGAAGGCTCCTAAAGTCACGCCATTTTGGTACACAATGTGCGCTTGATGAAATGTGCGCAGTAAATTTTTATCGCTGCAGAATCTACGCCCGTGTCCCATCGTGTTTCACTCCTCATGAAACCGTTTGGTCTGAAACAACCTGTTTTAAAAGCAAAAAAGTGCGCATTCCTTCATTGTTTCCACCGCTGGCGCTTTCTTTACGTAATTGATTGAATGTAGGGTTTAGCGCGCCGAAGCAACTAAGGCGATGAGGCGCGCCGTAGTGGAGGGCCTAGAATTTAATTTTGACCACCTGAGGATCTTTAACGTGCGCCGAAATTTCGTGCACACAGGCATTTTTACTTTTCGCCTCCATCAGAAAAGCGGCCACGGAGGCCGGGAATCGAACCGGCGACCTCGTAACAGCGGTTTTACCTCTCACCAGCGACTGGCACCTTGCCATTTCACCAAATATATCCTCGCCTTTGCAGCCGCAGGCGTTTTCTCCCTCATTGCGTGTTTTATGGGCGTTGTTCTCGAACATCACAAGTCGCGTTCATTTAAGCTCGTGCTATTCCACCATATGCAATGTTTAAGAAAACGTTCGCTATGAGTTCGCTGATCACTAACGTCGAAGCATCATAACATGCACAATTATTTATAAGGTGCTACTAATGGTCGACAACATTGCGCATGGAAATAGTTGCGAGTGATAGAAGTAATTCACTTTCAGTCATTCATCCCAAGAATAAATGAGTTCAATGATAGTGCAAGCAAAGTCTTTCAGTGCCAGACGTGCATACAGCAGGCAGGTTCGAGCTCTAAACCTTCTTGGATCTTTCAAGAAATCGTATACGCGTAATGTGCTGTATGCAGTCATTCCACTTTCTCTGTTTTGTTTGTATATTTGCGAATGTGAAGTGACGCATGGATTCCTTCCCAGTCTGACAGATAGTACTGGGCACAGAGTTTCTCACTCATTTTTTGTAGAATGTTCTTCTGCCCTTCTTGGGCCTGTCTGCTCTTCTTGGGCCCGTAAATAAACGCGAATAAGTAATACAGTGGTGACGTTATTGAGACGATTATTATATTGATATTAATAATGTACTATACTTTGGTATTACGACTTACTGAAAAAAAAAATCCCAAGAGGGAGCGCAAAGTCCGTGGGTAAGGCTTCCAGAAACGAACCGTGGTACGCACAGCTCTCATGTGAGTTGATGAACGGCGCGGCTCCCCTAGTGAGGTGCTAGGAGTGATGGGGAGGCATTTTTTGCGGGGCACGGGGGGGAGGTCGCATTCAGATCCTGGGGGCGTCGCTGCACGAACAGGCCGAGTTCGACAATGCGGCTGCAGCGGCTGAAAGTGACGTGGTGGGATCAGCTCTATTATATTACGGGTGGCCTTCCGCTTCGGTGGTGTGGTGATGCGTACGTTGACCGAGGCGGCGCTTGCATTGATGGCAATCTACGGGGGTGTTCTTGTTGTTCAAGCTCCACAAAGCAGAGTTCAAAAGGCGGCACCGTGAGTTCTGCGAGCTATCACGGGCTCTCGGAGCACATCATAAGTGTACCGAGGTTTCGAGCTTCACCTGCTGCTTCGCGACGTCACGAAGCGAACCAAAGGTGACAGAGCGAAACGCGCAACCAGCAATGCCACGGCACAGATCCAGCGTCTTCTCGACGCAAACACGGGCGACAAATCGCCGATTTCCGCCCCGACGAATTCGACACCTACTCGGGAGGGCGAACCCGTCTGCACACCCACCCCTGTGCCGATGGCCTGCAGGAAAGACCACCGCAAAGACCAAAGTGTCCCGGCCGAGGCGTGAGCAGACCTGCAAGAGGGCACAATCTTCGTGCACGCTGCCGTCAATGCGACTACATATTATACGGCGTTATGGTATCTTGTGCAGAAGGGCTTGCGCAGGCGAGGAGGACGTTTCCGTTGGATACTTCCCCGGGAGCCGTCGATTGCCAGCTGGAGGTGGCACTGCTCACCGAAAATCCCGTTCAAGAGCGCTACGTGGCAGAGCGGCGCCGGGGCCGTGCTATTACCATATGCAGTCGACCCACGATAATTCGAAGTCGCTTATTGTAATGCTCGGTTAGCTGGAACTGAGGTTGGGGTAAAAAAAAAACCCTGGGTAATTGAAAGTTAACATTACAATATTAATTTGAAGTTCTTATTTAAATACAAGGCCTCGAAACGATCGAAGCGTTTGTTAAATTGGCTAATTTTAAAGAGCAAAAACAGCTTTGTGTGCAGTAAGACGTGCAGTGCGTTGACAGCCACCGAAATAATTGAGATTGTTTGACCTCAAGGAGCTAGTAACGAAAGTGGGGTCAACGACAACGTTCGTCACTTCCTCGGGCTGCTGATGTAGCTTCGGTCAGAACAAGGCAGATTGTACACAGTGTACGCAGCAATGTACCACATGCTTTGGGAGTGCCCGCGGCTCACGGGGGAGAGAAGAGCTCATCTTCCGCCATGCATCAAGACCCTCCAGGAGCACAAAATGCAGGTTACAATCGGGGCCGTTTCCAAACATTCGATTGCTGACACGCTCCACTGCACCAGGATCGTATTGTAAGGCTTTTGTTCTTCAATTTCGTTAGTTCGAACTTTCACAAACGAGGACTGTAGGATGTGCTCAACTGCTTTACCGTCATTTCTTAGTCCCTACGAGCCTTTTAATCACTCTTTAAAATAATATAGTAACAGCCAGGCCACAAATCAGCCTCTTTCATTAATGTTGCGTGGTGTGCCTGATCACGGATGACCCCGCATAAAAATCGTCCGTGCTTGTACCTTGTATCTACGCGAACAAAGAGGATCTGTATAAAGCACTCTCAGTTGATTATTTTGCGTCAATACCCTGGTATAACCGTGCCTCAGTTTCTACAGTAATAACCAGCATATGAAATTAAAACTTAACAGGAACGAGTTATAATTTCGGTGTTAGGTAACGAACTTTTCCGACTGACTTTCTAGTTCTAGTAAGAGCACCAGACATCAATTTTAATTCATAGTATCAATCAATAAAACGTGCCGCAACGTGCCTCTGAATTCTGGCTTGAACAGCGTGTATGTTGTTGCACCGATCCTGTTTACGGTGTGAGCGCCAGCCATAGTTACAAGCTTATCACTATGAAGAAGAAAGACACGGACGCCGACCACAAGTTAGTTGATTTTAAAGGAAATTAACGTTTCGGCTCCCACACGGAAACCTTAGTCACAATAAAATCTTCAAGGGATACGCGTTGCACAACGCTGCGCAGGCAACTTGCGTAGATTGCGTGTGTTCCGTCGTCTGTATTTGAAGTGATTTTAGTAACAGGCGTGAGGTAGCATTCCTTCCTTTTGCGAGGACGCGTGCAGCAGACGGAAGCACTCGAGGGGCGTGCGCTCACCTCTTTTTCACCGCAACCGAGGACGTTCTTGCGTTACGTCGATGACTGCTTCTGTGTTCTACCAAAAGACTCGCTACAGTCTTTCACGGCTCACCTCAATGGAATGGAACCGGCCATCCAATTCACGACTGAGGAAGAGGCCTATGTGATTCTGGCACTCCTAGACGTCCTGGTGAAGCGTGATGGTGCGGGGCTGTCCTTTACATTGTTCAGAAAGAAGACTCCGACCGACCGGTAGCTACACTTTAATGCGGTGCCTCCGGCAGCACAGAAACGGTCTGTGGTCGCCTCCCTTCTCCGCAGAGCTGACAGGATCTGCAGCAAGCCAGAGGACCGGGTGGCGGACAATACGAGAGTAACGCTACGAACTTTTGTCGTGCGGTTACCCTGAGGCCTTCATCAACTCTGTTCAGCGGCAGCGCACTCGCCCTGCGCACGTTGTCGACGTCGGACTTCGAAAGCGCGCGGCAATTCCCTACGTGCCCGGCATCAGCGAGGCTTCGTCACGCACACTCCGCTCGTACAACGTGACAACTGCGCATGTGCCGTCTCGCAAACTAAGGCATGAACGTGTGAACGTGAAGGACAAATGGCAAAAAGAAAGGTATCCAGGAGTTGTCTACGCCCTTCCTTGTGCAGATTGCCAGTACGTGTGTATTTGTGAGTCAGGAAACTTTGCAAAGCACCTGCAGCAACATCGCAACGATGTAACAAGAGCCACGTGTCGACAAGCGCCCTAGCCGAGCACTGCGATACCACATCGCACACAATCAACTGGTCTGCTGCACGCGTCCTCGCCAAGAAACGAATGCTACCTCACGCCTGTTACTGGAATCACTTCACATACACACGACGGAACACGCGCTGAATTGCAACTCCAGAAACCTGCCGCCAGCCTACGCAAGTTGCCTGCGCAGCGTTGTGAAACGTATATAAGGCGATTATTTCCCTTCAAGATTCAATTGTGGATCAAGATTTCCGCGTGGGAGCCGAAACGTTAATTTCCTTGAAACTCAACTAACTTGTGGTCGGCGACCTTGTCTTTATTCTTCAAAATGCATCCCGACCAGACGGGCTTCCGTCACCATCCTTGACTTCAAGCTTATCACTAGCGCCACCTCCAGTGCTATTACGCCGACGCAGCGCCATGCCGACGCGAGTGTCACAAACTGCAGGCCAGGCCCTCCATTTTCTATATTCGGGCGGCCGACATGACGGCCTCCCGGACGGATTCGGCTATTTTGCGCCTGGCTAAGGAATTTGGGGTCCCCCCTTCGGGTTTGTGCTCACGTTCTTTGTTTCGCCCTGCCAGCTCCGAGGACAATGCGAGCTGCCGCATTCCAGCGTGCAGGTGCGGAGGGTGACGTCACGATCGCTAGCTCGGACGCGCGCGTACGATCGTGGCGAGTTGCCGAGGGCCCCGAGAGGGGGAACGGAGGAACAATGGGGAAGACTTCGGAGTGGGTCTACGGGACGGCCGGCGGAGGTTATTTAAGCGGACGCAAGCGGTCGCTTGTGGCAGTCGGCTGGAGATTCGTGGTCGTGCTACGCGGGTAAAGGTCCGGGGGTGACGCGCTTTAGCGGAAGTGCATCGGGAGGCTCGCGACGAATCGAACCACGCCTCGGCTCAGCGCTCGAGTTCGCCCGTCGCCGCGAGTCCCATGGCCGATCGCTTCTGCACCCAGAGCCCCGAAACACGTAAGCGGCTGCCCGGCGAGGTCGGCTCCACCTCGTCGGGACTTTCCGTCGGTGAACCGGCGTGTTCCTCTTGCCTCGTAGAGACTTTCTTTTACAACGCCCCTCCCGCCGTATTTTGTTTGTTGCCTCGGATTAAGATATCCACATCCTTCCGGGTTTTTTTTCTAGCGTCACTTGTAGCTAACGAGCTGAGGGTTGGTTTTTTTTTGGTGTCTTGTTTGTAGTAGTGTTGTTGGTGAGGGTAATGCTTTTGAGGACATTTCGAGTGTCGTGTACAGCTTGCGGAGCTGTTAGATGCTTCTTATGGTGAGTGCTGTTGGCGGGGGTTAACGATGTTTGTCCCATAGAGTGTTTCGCGTGTTGCTAGTATTTTTTTTTGTGTAGTTGCGTTACTGAGGTGTAACAAGTGTTTGCCTCTAGAGTGTTTCGCGTGTCGCGTACAGCTGTCTGAGTTATGTTTTTTTCGAGGTCGAAGGTTAAGGCGTAGGCCACGGTGGATCGAGTGCCTCCGTAGTGGCCACCTTGTGTATTTGGTTGTCCTTCGTTGTGTTACTATCTAGTTAGCGCGCGCGTGCGCTCAGTGTACGGTCGATTAGTGCCTGCGCGCACAAGGCCGATGGCAGTGTGCAGGCTTCTTTTTCTTGTGTCGGGCGTTGCCCTGTAATCTTTTGTTCGTGTAGTAAACTATATAGTAAAAACGCAGTCGAGCATCTCCGTAGTGATTTCATTCACCCCAGCAATCTCGGCACAACGTGACAACTCACGGGCCGGCCACCCTGCTAAAATATAAATAACTGTTGTCTCGCTCCCTCCTTTGGTATTTGCAAGCGGACGCAATTCCGCGGGGAGGAGATTGTGACAGGAGGTCGGGGACGCGCCTGCTGGTTCTGTTCTTCTTTTGTGCCCTCCGCCGGCGTCGTCAGTCGTGTCCTGCAATGGGCAAATAAACGCCTCCTTTTCAATTATTCCGCTTCGCCTCGCCATGCTACTTCAACGCCCCAGCCTACACGCCCAGCCCTCACAACGGATATTGGAACTGTACGATTTGGTTCCGCCAAGTCGGCATAGCAGCCTGAGTATTGAAAAGCCCATTAATTCGAACGCGAGGGGCCTCCGTCACAGATAATTGTAACTGCGCACAACCGCACCAACAGTGCCACCAGCTTGGCGGCCGGCGCACGGCAAGGGAAGCGGCCCCGCCTGCTCACCCGGCGGCGTCGCCTCCAGAAAGGGGAGAAAAACAAGTTAAATTGGGTAAAAGAATCCATAGCGTGTGTGTTAGAATAGATTTTTTTGTAGCGTAAGCCACACGGGCCGAGGTTGAGCAGTTTCGCGTGGGCCGTAAAGGGCAGTTCTGCGGAAGCGCGAAGAGCATTGGATTGGTTTGGATCGGATTAGATTGGATTGGCTTGGATTGGATTGTGTTGGATTGAAATTCAATCCAATTGGAGTACGGGTTTGTAGAGAATTGGGTCTGTACATTAGCCGGTCTGCGCATTCCTGAGGAGTGACGTCATAGACGCAGCAGACGCACTGGCGCCGGCGCGTGCCCAGTTGTGCGCCTCCTTTGCGCAGTAGCTAAGTCTGACGCTTCGCAGGAGCCGCTTGATAGCCGTTTCGCGTGGCTCCTGGAGAGCCGTGATGCGCATGCGCGAGGAGCGGGGGAATAGACTGGACTGGACTGGATTGAATTAGATTGGATTGGATTGGAAATCGTTTTAGCAGCAGCAAGCATAATCAGCTAATCCTAGACAACCAGGAAACCTAAGAATAACCAGCTGAAGCTTAGCTCACGCTACGTATACCCTGGCATAGCCGAGCTAAGCCACTGCTAATTGTTTTGCATACGTCTATGAGGACACGAATTCAGGGTGTGGGGCGTGCTGACAGATGTCATCATCACTTGTGAGGTCAGAAGCGCATGGAAGCTGGCGCTGCCAGTGACCGCGAAGAGGCGGCGGACGAAGCGCCCGTGCGGCCATCACTGGAAAGCATTGTCCGAATGGAATGCTACCCGTCTTGAGATCAGCTTTGGAGCACGCGAAAAGTCCTTCCGCTGCATTCGCTGGTTAGATATAAAAAAGCTAGCTTTCGCCTTCATGCACAAAAAGCAGGTTACAATCGGAACCTTTTTCAGCACCCGATTGCTGTTACGATCCACTGCAGCACAATCGCATTGTACGGCTTTGTGCTTCACTTTTGTTAGTTCGAACTTTCGTTAGTTCGAACTGAGGTTGCGTCCCCTTGGAGTTGGAATTAACGAGCTTGTAGTGTAAAGCAGATGACAGTCGAAACGCTGCGGACACAACTAATAAAAGACGTAAGAATTTCCGGTAGCCTACGGTCGTGTTCCAAATTTATGCGGTGAAGCAAGCCAAACGTCTTAAACAAGTGTGCGCCGGCGTAACAGAGAAAAGGAAACGTAGGTACTTCTAGCGATGCCAGAAGAGGAACGTACCAAACGCAAGGCTGTCAAAGGGTCTCCAATCTTAAAGGAAAGATTTCACGTCTGGCCAGATTGGGGTTTGCACTACTCCGAATCTCGTTGATACGATTCGCCATAATACGTTTTCCGGTCTAATACGTTTTTATTTCATTGCCGGCCGACGTCCCTCAGGAATATTTCAGTTTCGTGCGTCTAATACAATCACATTTTTGCCTAAAATTGGATAATACGACCGCAATTTTCTAGAAAGCTTACGTTTATTCTTCGCTATACTAAGTGAAACCGCATTCCAACAATTCGCGGTCTGTGCGTGCTGAGGCCGTGGCAGCGCAGGTTTTGCGTCGAAAAAAGCGCTGCCAGGCGTTGCCGCGCCGTCCAATGATGATCATGCGTCAGACAGTGCATCGCATCATCTAGCGAAGCGTATCACAGTCAAGGAAGGTGTACAATGCTCTGGACAAGCTGCGACTTCCCTACACACGTCTCACCATGCTCCGTACTTCCGACGCTGTTTTTTTTTTCTCTCTCCGTTTTGTGGCTGTGTTCGGGGTGCTGCTGTGGTTCTGAGGCTATTTTAAGTGCAGGGCAGTTTATGAGCTGACATTGTCGTCGAAGCTCGCTAATGGTCGATGCGACTGCCGGAATTAGGCGGCGCAGCGAGGTAACGGGTCCGAGTAGAGCCTCATGTACCGTCGTCAGGGGGTCACGCTGAGGCTTTGCAAAAGACGCGGTTTAGTCAACCGTTACTGCACTCAAAATTTCGACCTCTTGAAAACACTATTTCCGTGTAGTCTGCCGAAAAAGAAAGCACGATGCAAAATACAACAGCTGAAATACGCGCATGGACGCCGCAAGCGGTCAGCAAAACTTGTCGATATTAAAACCGAAATCGACAGGAGCGCGGCCATTGAAGTGACGTTGCAGCCGTCCAGCGAGCGGCCGGACGGCCACCAGCTCGGGAGCAAGCCTGCGCGCAAGCTCTACGCGCGCACGGGCAGCCAATGGGTGAAGCGTTCGCAGCAGAGCTCGACAGGTTCTCCAGCTGCGTGGCTGGCCAGAGGAAGAATCCCGTGACGGCCGGTGCGTCACAGGCACGTCATGGCTGTTTACGCGATCCGCCGGCAGGTGCGGTGTGGTCTGCGGCGGAGCCTTTTGAAAAGCTTCTGACTGATTAACGAGGCGTTTCACGGGGCTAGCACTCGTGTCCCAGCTCATTTGGCGGTACTTACTACACATTATGTGGTCGAGGAAGCACAAAAACAACAGAACTGCCGCAGTTCCAGGCAGGGGGCGCGCGGGCACTGTGAATGCGGGAAGTTTGAAATGTATTGGGTGCAGCAGTGAGCGGATAACAGCGCTGCAGGCCACTATTGCGAATAACAGCGCCGCACTTCCTACAGCTTTCACACTGAGTGGAACGGCTTTAAGTTTTCTTTAATTCTCATATGACTGCCTTTTGCATGCGCGATGGTGCTGCCAGGTTTGTGAAAATGTCGAGGAAACACAAGGCGATCAGCTTAAAAGATAAAGTGGACATTGTAAGCAAATCCGAAGATGACCAGAAGAGGAAGCGCGTGGACTTTGCACACGAGCTCGGTCTGCTAGCTTCAATGCTCAACACTATTGTCGGTCAGCAAGAGGAACTTCGAAGGAAGCTGCAAGTTTTCGGCCCGGCGGAAAACGCGCGAGGTGCAAAGCATCAGCAAATGGAAGGCGTCCTTACGTGGGTCAAGGAAGATATAGCGACAGGAGTGAACGGCGCGCCGAGCCAGTCCAAAGCGAGAATGTTGACAAATCCGCGCTCTTCTTATACATCGAAGATTTCCAAGCGTCCGGCAGCTGGCTTCACCGATTTAAGGCACGACACGAATTATCATTCAAATAGTGTCCGGTGATGCGAAAAATACCGCCAGCTTCTTCTTTTACGTTTCAGAACAATTTGCTCCTGGGCTTTGAAAAGAAGAAAGTGCCACATAAAAGTGTTTCTGACGGAGTACGCATATTTTCCTCTTTTTCTTTGACCTGTTTGGATAGTGCGATTTTCGCATAATACGTTTTTTCCAGCTTCCCTGGAAAAACGCATCAGAAGATTTAACTGCCCATGCATTCCTTTCCTTAAACTATGGAAAAATGCCACTTGCTACAGGAAGCAGAATGTTGGTTAAATGTGGTTTTACACTGAACTTTAAACTACAAACTTTTAACTACACATTTATGCTGTGTTTTACGTCAAGAAAGTTTAATGATTTGGTTAAAATATTCCTGTTCAGCGGGTTCTTACCGAAGGTGCGAACTTTGTTATCGAGGCTACAAAGGCCGGGTGTAACTTCTGGGTCGCAGTGGCTCAAATGGCAAAATGCTATTCAGATGTGTTGGGGAGGCGGAATGTCCTTAAGAGAGGCTGAAGCATTTGACAAAAAATAACCACGTCTTTGATGTATCCCACCCGCAGGTTTTACGAAAGGAGGAAGGTAAAGGCCGGCAAGCGTGCCCCGTTTTTGTTCGGCGTCGGAATGATGCTGATGAAGACCCACCAAGTATATTGCTGCTTGCCGGCATATACGAGGAGTCAGCATCAGAGGTATTTAACGAATACATGCTTTTCTAGAAACTTGAGAAAATAATTGTGGTATTCGGAATGGAGAGAATAATCTCAATGAATAAACAAAAGCGAAGTAGAGTTAATGAACGCGTAAAAGCACACGTCGGTTTTCCCCCATTATAAATGAAATAAAAAGGGAGAAAGCGCTGTTCAATACTGTGAATGATGCAGTGGTCCGACTTGAGAACCATGAGCTCTGCGCATCTGCAATCCTTCAAAGCAGCACGGTGCTTTTCGACTGTGAAACTACAACCTAAGAGCGATGTCAGGGTTGAGTCGGCAGCTGTCAACCGTTTACAGGGGAAGTGGGGGGGGGAGAGGGTGGGTGACGTTTTTTTATGTTATCACGTGCATACTCGGCGAAGTGCCAGGGCTTTGCTGTATTGGTCGCCTTTGCATCACTGTGTCACTGCACAGGCTCAACTGTGACCCGCTTGTAAGAATAAAATTGCATGTATGGCGGCAAATGATGCTACTTCCACTGAACAATTAAACGCCGCATCGTGTTTCATGACGTCGACGATGGCGTATCCAGGGCAGGTGTATACAACAATTTCGTTTTTTCATAAGGCTGCCATGCAAGGCGTAAACATATTGTTTGTTTGGCGTCGTTACCGTATTCGTTCATTGATGGCGTGAAGATATCCTGCTTTAAGTGCGTCTTGCTCGCCAGCTGCCGCCTTCAAGCACAAAAGGCAGGTTGCAATCGCGGCCTTTTTCAAGCTCCAATTGCTGACACACTCTAGTGCTCCACAATCGCATTCTACGCCTCTTGGGCTTTACTTTCGTTAGGTCGAACTTTTGCTTAATTTGAACTGAGGTGGCGCTCCCTTAGAGTTGGAATTCACGACCTTGTAGTGTACACAGGACGACGGGGCATGTGGTGCGGCCACAACTGATAAAAGACGAAGGAATCTCCGGTAGCATACGGCCGTGTTCGAAATAAATGCGGTGAAGTAAGAAAGACGTGTTAAACAAAAGCTAAGCATGAGGGGTGAAGTTTGGTGCAACCGCAGGCAGCAAGATCAAAGTTCATAACCGTCCTTAATTGGTATTTATGTTACGCACACGAGGGATACATTTATAAGCACAGTAGGATTGACCGAAGACATGGGTCAGCATTGCTCAGCTTGATTTGACTGACATGTTGGCACCTCCAAGGTGAAGAAGCAAAACTTTTTATATTTTATTTGTAAATCAATAACTCCCTTGCAGAGTCTGCTATGCTGGCCAATATACACATCACCTGAAGCTTGGGCATGGGTTGCAATGTCTCCACGATTCATTATACATTGTCAGAGAGACGCTTGCTGTCGGCAGTTGTGGGGAGGCGTTCCTAAGGACTCACACCGTCTTGTTGCAAGTGTAGAGCGACAAAATATGTGCCCACCACGATTTCTGCCAAGACTGAGCGCGCCAATAATCATATAAACACTACGAACAAGCAATGGTAAAGCAGCGACATCGAGTGTTAAGAATATTAAGCTGCGGAACCGACCCAGCATATTTTTGCAGGTTGCTGGGATGGTGTGGAATGAGTGGTACTGTGCATATGCATGTAACAAGAAGAATAAACTTAAAAAGTTAGGCGATATTAAAAGTTTCCTCTATTTGTGCAAGACGGAATCGGGGCTTTAAGCTCTTGGTGCTTGCAACGAGCCACCGGCAAATGAAAACGACTTGAAGCTACAGGTTATTATTCCAGGAAAGAAAAGACAAGGTTAAAAATGCGTATGCTCGACATTGAGGGGGAAAGAATTTTATGGCTCAGATTTGCGCGAACGACCGTCGTCAATAGAAATGAGCGGAAATGGCAGCCTCTGGAGAGAGGTGGTAAGAGAGGGAGTCCTCATTTGTGCTGGTAACACCCCAGAACCGCAATATTCGCGCATCGTTCAAAACACGACCATAAAGAGCTCTGATTATGGGAACAGCGCGCACCGTGAAACGAATGCAGCCGTGACAGAGAAAGGTACCGAAGGGACCAAACAAGCGGCTCCTGGCGACGGCGAAGGAGCAGAATGAGCTACAGGAAGTTAGGTTCTACAGAAAGTTAGGCACACACAAGAGAACGTCAAACAAGGCTTTCTCGCCTTGGCATTCATAAATGTTTTAAGCATCCGGCGTCATTTTTTCGTTATTCGGGGCTCATTCGTTTCCTTACCTGACAGGTTGTAGAAGTTTATTGCAAGGGCACATGGTGAAAAAATTCTGCTAAGGCGGCTCTGTACTATCTCTTGCTGGGCAAATGCACGTTACATGCCGTTGACCATTGCACAACGTATTTAGGCCTTTACTTCTAAGTGTGTAAATAGCGAAATCGAAACATACGTTGTTGATAAAGCCGTGATAAGAGAATCATTTGCAAAAGCAGTGGTGCCGTTGCCCCCACTTTAATTAGGCTTTTGACACGGCAGAAATGCTTGATAAAAAATTAGAGTTTGAAATGTATTTATGTCGTGTTTATCCGATAGTCGTGTTCCCTGACCATAATTGACTACGGAACACCCATTCAACACCGTTTCACCACGCTAAGCCGCAGGCGTTGTCACCTGTCTTAGAGGTAAGGGCGTTTGCGCTAATCACAATGCATGTCACCACCCTAAAATGTGACAGTTTAACGTATGGAATGCTCGAAAGCGTCAAGACAGGCCGCTCAGTATAAGTGACTTTGGTTAATTTCGTCCTGCCAAAGCAGGTTCAGTAATGCACCACACGTTGCTGCCCCGGCAGCAAGTGAAGCAAGGTTTTTTGTGGTCTCCACATTTTCTGTAGGTCATTCAAGTGAACTTTTCAATCGCTCAGATGTACGCAGCGCTTCCGCTGGATGACGCCGCCGAGCTGCTACAGGAATGTAGATAGCACAAATTTTTTTCCTACATTATTTATTGGGTTCGAAAAGACCGTTTACTCACTTCAAAAAGAGAGGGCGACGGGCTGTTTTAATGTAAGATTTATTCTGCTTTCCACGCGTTGTAATCTTGGGAAAAAGCTATCCTTTTGAGGGCTGAGGACTGTCACATCGGGAGCTGACACCCACCGCCCACTATGTTTCTTCTCGTTGAGGATCCACGGCATAGGTCCAAATCCAATGTAATTTTTTCTCTCTCGGTCCTGCGAACATAGCTGAGCTGACCTTGTATCTCCAGGAGTGGCATACCGGTTCTTCCCTGAAAAATCTCTTCAAGCCTGAACTTTGTTCGAAGGCACCACAATACTAACAAGCTGCATGCTGATTTCCAATGACTTTTTTCGCAATGTGGGTGTTTTTGTTGCGGGGTGCCGCGTACAGCGTGCGTCAGGCTTGTCTAGGGCAAGCGCGCGCGCGGCTTCCGAGCATGCTGGCGACATCTGCTGATAGTGGCTGGGTTGGAGATAGCTTGCCATTTCACGTGCGTGGATCTTGGACAGGCTTGGGTCGGTAGTCTTACAGCATGGGCCCCTCAAACTTAGAGACACCACACCCCACAAGGGCGCGTTTATTCTGCAGTGCCAATAGTAGGCGGTGACACGGGGTAAGCGCGTAATTTGACGCGATGCATTATCAGTGCAGCTGTTACTTAAATCGCACAGAAGTTTCAAAGGAGACCGCTGCAGTGCGTTCTTGTTGCGTGCTTTTCGTTTGCTAAACGTTAGATTCAGAAGATTAGCGGAGGTCGTTTTGTAGTATTGAATAACCACCTGCTGGGTTATTGCACCGCGTCGAACGACGGGTCTATCTCGCCCGTCAACGCTCCCGGCTGTCACTGTGAAAGACAAACGCCCAGCGCCCCTCGAGGGTGGTGGCGTCTGCAAATTCGAGCGGCACATGCGAAACGACGACCGACCTGACCCTGTCCGAGATCAGCGCACGCGCAATAGCAAGCTATCTCTAACCCAGCCGCTATCAGCAGATGTCGCCAGCACGCTCCGAAGCCGCGCGCTCGCTTGCCCTAGCAATAGACAAGCCTGACGCGCACTGTACATGTTTAACCTAGTAATGTCAGTCGTATCGCCTGTCACGCCTGTGTACGACAGCCGCCCTTTCCCGCTCGTCCGGATAGAGGGAACGTGGGTATTGCAGAGCGTGTCGTTGGTGGGAAGGCTTGTGCACCAACACAGTTAAACCAAGAGCTTTTATTCACGCAACCCCGATATACTGGTCTTGGGCAGGCCGTCAACGTGACGGGTGCTACAGCCTAAAGTTTCGTGGGAAAATCGGACCACTAGTCTGGTTCTAAGGCCTTCTTCCACTTCGAAGCGATGCCGGTGCAGCTATGCCTAACGTGGGCCTCGGCCTCCCCGAACGCGGGCGGCGAACTCCGAGCGAAGCGGTGCGGCCTGAATGGCGAAGCAGGGACAGCAAGGGAAGTAATGGCGCCAATCTAACATGGAGGTCGCCGTAGAAGGTTAGGATATTTCACCGGACCAATTTTTGGTGTGGCTCGACAGCCACAGGAAGAACCAGAAAGCGCTCAAAAAGGCTAAGCCTAACAAGAGAAAGAAGCAGAAAACAGGAGGGCGCCCGGGACGTTTCAGCCTACGTGAGAAGCTGAATCAAAGAAAGCAACCAAAAAAGCCACGGTAACCTGATTTGCCGAAGGAAGACAAAGATATTAGACCAAGGCATGGGCTAGATGTAGCCAGAACAACCCAAGTTCTCCTGAGGGACTGCATAATGGCCGCTGCAAGCATCGACCCAACAGAAGATGAAGACACGCTGCGCACCAATAATAACGAGAACATAATAGTCTGAAGATGAAGGAGCACAAACACAAGATTGTTGCTTATGCAATTCCTCCAGAGGATTGTACAAAAGGAGTCGTCCACTATATCCCAAGCGAACAAAGGGAAAAACCCCACCATTTTACAAGCACGGCGAATGGAGACAAACTCCGTGTTAATTGTCTTCGATGGAGGAAAAATTCCCTACTTTGTTTACTATAAACGTACCGAGTACAGGTGCTACCTACACGGAAAAAAGGCACGGGATTTGCAACTCGTGCGGAAGACTGGGACACGGCCGATGTCTGCCCAGCCCCAGAAAACAAGATTTGAATTGGCTGCGGAATGAAAAATACCCCGTTTCGCAAAATTCGCACTGTGCGGCGGCGATCGTCAAACAGGGGACAAGAAATGCAGCAGGCGCTACCAGACACCCTTCATACTCAAAAAGAAAAGTTTGCATAAGAGAACCTTGCAAAGGCAAGGTCGCGACAAGGACCAAAGAACGCCTGGAGAAGATGCCGTCGGAATCCTGAAACACGGAAAGACAGAGACGGCCATCTTCCCTGTAC
Organism: Haemaphysalis longicornis; assembly: GCA_013339765.2. Taxonomy (NCBI): domain Eukaryota; kingdom Metazoa; phylum Arthropoda; class Arachnida; order Ixodida; family Ixodidae; genus Haemaphysalis; species Haemaphysalis longicornis. The sequence goes on along the minus strand of CM023457.1, from coordinate 83,645,616 downwards.
CCCTGCGGCAGGCAATGGCGCAAATCAGCACCAGGAGAGTGGTAGGACGAGCAGAGACTCCACTCCCTCCCATATGATTAACAGAGAAGCGAATCCAAGGCGAGGTCCAGGTCCACGTCCAAGTCCAAATCAAGGAACGGGACTAGCTCGACGTCGAGGGACGCCCGACAGGAGACGCACTCGACCAACACGGTGAGCTGGGCAAACGCCGTCTCCCAGGGGGCACACAGGCACACAAACTACACTCCACAGCCGTACAAACTAGCCAGAGATAGCCAAAACAAAAGATGCCACAAATAGTACTTGAAGAAAACAGACAACCTAAAGAAGAAATTGCCAAATTGAAGACAAAACACCCGCACAGTAACGAAGAAACGAAAATGGATGTAACGTAAAATGGCAAAGCAACAGCAGCCCAAATGGCATGTGTAATAAATCTTCCCTAGCAAAAAGGGCCATGCCGCATGAAGACGACATGGCAAACAGTCAGCCACAGTCACTGCACGACAATGAAGAATACTTGGTCGAGAAATTCAAACAATGCACCGAAGAGCTAGATCGCGAAATAAAAGCGCAAAGCTGTGATAGACTCGACGCGTCAATAGCTAAACACATTAACAATCTCCACATAAGGTTAAGTGCACTAGAAAACGCTAGAACCCAAGAAGGTAGGGGACGTCAAATAGGCTTCGTAAAGACTACAAAACCGCACGCTTGACTGTCAATGATAGAATCGACGAGAAACGAGAAACAGAACTAGCACCATGGCTGGTAAAAGCAAGTACATCATCTGGCAATGAAACTGCCGGGGGTACAAAAACAAGAGAGGCAACATAGTAGCCGATTTCAGTATACGACTGACCAAAAGGGGCCGTACCTTATCGATGGATGCCCTAAGCCTTGGCCTCGCTCTCCTAAGTGACTCGTGTTTTCCGACAAGGATGGACAACAGCATCAGGAAAGACACAACAGCAGACCGAACGTTCACCATAAACTTGAGAAATTCGGCTGGGCCAACCTACACAAAAATCTCGGAAGCGATCACTACATAGTAAAAAGTACATTGGAAACGGGACCTCCTCAAAAACGAAAAGACAAAGAAATCTGCATAATGGAATGGGACAAGTTCACAGAGATTAGACACGGAAGAAAAGAGGCACAAGGAGAACACTGCGCTGAAATAAAGAATATCCATGAATGGAACTACAAGAGGACGCTCGTACAGCCACGAAAACAATACCACAAAAAGTCGACGTGCACCAAGCAGACGCCCGACTCCTACACCTTTGGCAAATAACAGTCTGCACAAAAGATTGGGCTCCCAAAAACACAACAGAACCCTCAAAAGAAAATAGCAACGATAAACAAGAAAATAGAGGAACACGAAATAAACTTTCGAAGCAGTACTGGCACGACATGTGCAGCACAATGGACTCGCAGATGAGCTTAGCAAAAACCGGGAACACCTCCAGGCGCCTAATTAATCAAGAAGACCGCAAAACGGCGCAAGGAGAAAACCTAGATTATTCAGCTGTGCGAAGGCACGGAAGAGGACCTAATCAGACATCCGAGAGAAATATTTTGGATGAACGCATCAACTAAGAGTCTCGACGGAAAATTCCAAGGCAGGCTGTAACCAACACTCGACAGACCAATTTCGGAGAGCGAGGTCAGGGCAGCCATCCAGGAACAAGCCGAAATCGCCGCGGGGAGCGGACGGCATCACGAATAAAATAAAAATGGACGACGCCTCCATAGAAGCACTAACCAAATTCTTCAGTCATGTTTAGAACGAGGGCCAACTCCAGGAAACATGGAAGGCCGCCAATATAGTAATGATTCCCAAACCTGGAGAAAAGTTTCATCTTAACAACCTCAGGCCAACCTTGCTCTCATCGTTCCTCGAAAAGCTCCTCGAGCACATAATCCACAACACACTCAACCAACACATGGAGTGCCTTTAGCCACACACGATGATTGACTTTAGAGCAAACCTCTCGACGCAGTAGTAGTCCTACAACTAAAGCAAGGAATCATAGACAGAGAAGGAATATCGATATTAGACATCAGAGACTTTTAAGACTCGACATCACCAAAGCATTTGACAAGGGCAGCCACGAAGCGATTCTAAATTCCATCGATGAACATGGACTTGTCGAAAAGACCTTCAACTATGTTGGCAATTTTCTCAAGAACAGAAGTGACAAGGTAAAGACTGGAGAAATCGAATCTAAGGAATTGTATGTGATTGACAGAGGAACACCGCAAGGCTCGGTATTATCAGCTTTTTCAACATGCCGATGATAGGCCTACTTCAGAATACTAATAGAATTAAGTACCTAAAAACACCATATATACTGATGACCTCCTATTTTGGGTGGCAGGAGGCAGCGATGAAAACATGCAGAGTACATTACAAGAAGCAGGATTACATTACAAGAAACAAGGTTGTGGAGTTATCTTCGAGAGGCCTGGAATGCTACCCCGCGAAATCAGAACTACTGGTTAAGAAGTACCGATAACCGATTAAAGAAGCGCGAAGGGAACGTGATCACGCTCACTGTACAGAACAGACCCATTGGAAGGTGGACGCTATCAAAATATTAGGCCTCAGAATAAAAGAAAACGGTTCAAACACCGCGAAGCGGTCAACGCCCTGGAAAGAAACACATAAACCAGACCATCAGGCTCACATCCAGGGTGATAAATCGACACCACGGGCTCAAAGAAGGCAATATAACAAGACTGATACAAGCATACATATCACGGATTACGTACACGACTCCCTACCTCAAAATGTGCGTACAAAAGAGTCATAGGAGTACCGATCAGCACCTGAAATGAGAAGCTGGAGGCCCTTGTACTACATGACACGCTGGACGAGGTAATCGAAGCACAAGTAGCACAGCACGAAAGACTCGCAAGGAGCAAAACAGGCACTTAGACAAACTAAACCAGAACACAGCAGGAGGGACGCAAACAAGAAATGGACACAAGGATTAGAGAAACGTTCATCGTAGCCAGCATCCCAAGGAGCATGCACCGAAATTACAACCGAAAAAGACGACAGGAGAAAGCGAAGGCTCCCCACAAGAAATATGGTAAACTAGAAGTACCCTATACACAGTCAAGGCGCTTCAACAACGACCTAACAGACAATCTATACGTGTAGTCGTGGACAGTACGGGATCTATTGTAACAGCCTGCACGGTTATCACCAAATACCCGCACATAGCAGAGGAGGCGGCGATAACCCTCGCTGGCCACCGGAAAGGCAAAGAGAATAATTAGCGATTCAAAAACAGCAATCAAGCTTTTTCCCGGTGATACATCTCAACAACCGCATACAATATTATTAGAGACATAAACCGAGACCCCGAAGCCAAAATCGCATTGATATGGACTCCAGAGCACTCCGGAATGTCAGGCAATCAAGTCGCACATGAGGTTGCTCGAGATAGTCTACCGAGCCCACCAACCCCTTGCGGACACACTGCCACATGAAACAGCGTATGACAGAGACGCACTCACAACGTATAGAGAAATCTTAAAGCGCTATAGTTGAACCAGAAAAAAAAGTACCCAGAGGCACACGACAATCTGAAAAGATCCCAGGTCATCGCTTGGCGACAAATAGACAGGAACCTTCCCTTACCCACTTCTGTATAGCTACTACTACCCCGGGACAGTCAGCAATCTTTGCGAAACATGCGGCCAAAGGGCAGATCTGAAACCCGTAAAATGGGCATGCACAGAAAAGCAAGAAGACACACAAAGAATAGACATCTATAATCAGGAGAAATGAGAGACGGCAGTGCCCATCTCGAACTACTACTCCAGCAAGTACTGTTTCAAGATGCTGAAGAAGCCCCCAGATGGCGACTCCTGGCCGACGACTAAAAAACAGGGCAAGGCAATCCCACTCCTTCCCCGTCAGGCTTCCTGAAAAAATAAAGTAGTTTCTCTCTTCCTTTTTTCTGTACTCCCCTCATTTCGAATGAACTAAACATGCATTTCCTCTTCATGGCCCCTTGAAAGGCAGCAGCATGGTCCGGGTTTGTAATGCCATTAGCAAAAAAGTACCATTGCGTGTGTCTCATCTCCGGCTTTGATTCCTGCGGTTAATTCTGTAACCTTCAAGTACCCGTCACTCATCGAAAATAAAAAAAAATCTGGTTGTTTCCTCTTTTATAGGAACCGGTAAAACACGAAAGTGAAATGTGCATTCACAGGACCAGCTGAATGTTCATTTGTGCATCGATATGAACTTGCACGTTGCTATTTATATTCCGTCAGAATGGCACCGTTAGACGCCCCGGAGCGTTGCGTAAATCCGACTGAAATCACAGGCGCTCGCAAACCGTCCTTGCGAACGAAAAGAAACGGATTATCAGCGAATCGTTTGTTGAACACACGGTCCGTTGCAGCGAAAGGAGCAAAGGAGCAGCGGACCGGGTCACGAGCGCGGCATACGCAAGTCGGCTCCGCCGCAGCTTACCCTGCGCGTCCCCCGCACACGTAGGCGCTGGCATCCAGGCGCCAACTGTCGGAGCTCATTAGCGTCATGATGCAGCACCCATGGCACAGAACAATGCACCCATGACACAGAACAATCTGGTGCCGTTGGCGCACCGGCGCGCCGCCGGCAGCAGATCGCGGAGACCACGCAGCACCATCTGAAAGGAATGCTATAAGTCGCGTTTGTCGTCTCATTCACGCATCTGTTCGTAGCGCAGTCAGTAGAGCGCCGCATACCTCAGAGTTGTGGGATCGAAACCGGACGCCGCCTCGTCAATGGAACTTTTTCTTGCAATGTCACTTCTGTGACAGATATCACGTCACCAAAATCTTTGGGTAGCCGGGCATAAAACACTTTCGTGTTAAAAAAAACCGGAAGGGCAGCTGAAGTCGCGAGGGGCCTGACGTCGGCAGTCTTCAACGGTAGACATGCGAGATGTGTGGTACGTACCATTAGCTGAATTCGGACGCCTTGTTCAGTTTGGTCTGACTCATTTGCGGAGGAGACAACAGAGTTGCGGAAGAGCAGGGAACCCGCGAAGAGAGAGAGAGGAGAGAGAGAGAGAATCAACTTTACTGAGCTCGAAAATTCGATGGTGCGTGCAGTCACCAGACGGGGTGTTCCCTATTCACGGGACCCATATGTCTCCAGCAACTCCTGGCCCCTGGCCGTCAGTGCGAGCTGAGTTGGCAGGGCGGGGCTGGACAACAAGGTCTCCCATCGCTCGGTGGGTTGGGGATTGGGGTGTTGGGGGGAAGGAGAGGTGGGGGGTTCTTGAGGTCTTTGCACTCGGCTATGATGTGTGCCAGAGAGCCTCTTTCCGTTTTGCAGAAAGGGCAGAGCATGTCGTGCTGCGCCGGGTACATTCGGTGTAACAGAACGGGATGCGCTAGCGATCCCGCCTGCGTGCGCCGCCGGATCGTTTGCTGTTGCCTGGTTAACTGCGGGTGCGGTTCGGGAAGTTTGCACCTCGCGTTTCTGTACATCCGAGTAATGTCTTTAAAGCTCGTCACGGGATACAGTAGCTCAGCCGGCTCGTCCTCGGCCCGGATGGACAGTTCTCGGGCGTGGTGGTCGGCGAGGGCGTTGCCTTCCACCTTCGAGTGAGCCGGTACCCACACGAGCTCGATGGCTGGTCCCGGAGGCTTGTGCTTGGAAAGAATAGCTCGCGCCGCGGGAGAGATCACTCCCATTTGGAAGCTTCCGTAGGCTGACTTCGAATCTGTGACCACGGTGTCGACGCTCTGTTGCACGAGTGCGAGTGCCACGGCTGCTTCTTCCGCAACGGCTGGGTCTGTCGTCCTCAGCGACGCGCTGACGATGAGCTTGTCGATGGACGTGGCTACCGCCGTTGCTCGGTCGTCTTGTTTTCTGAGCGAGGCGTCCGCGTAGAGTACCCTATGGTTCTACTCCAGCTGTCGGGCCAGGGCCTTGGCTCTTGCGGTCCGCCTCCCTTCATCCTTCCCCGGTTGCATGTTCCTGGGGAGTGGCTTGGTTTGAATGGCCTCTTTCCACTGCTCGGGAAGGACCGCCTTGGTTGGCAGTGGTTCTATCTGCCATCCTATTTTCCGTAGGACGACATGGTCGTGCTCCGCTTGGCTTAGCCGTAACCTTTGTTTGGACAGGTGAGCCTCGATCAGCTCCTCCGCCGCGTTGTGGGCGCCCATGTCCAGCAGTTTCTGCGTGGACGAGTAGATTGGCAGGCCCATGGCCTGCTTGGTTGCTTTACGCAGCATCGTGTTCAGGGTGTCTGTGTGCCTTCGTTAGCAGGAGGTACGGGGCAGAGTAGGTCACCCTCGATACGACGAACGCCCGCACTAGGCGCATTGCCTCGTCTTCCTTTATGCCTCTGTTACGGTTAGAGACCCTTCGGATCATGCTTAAAATCTGTTCCGAGATGTTCTTGATCTTCGTGACGGCCGCGTACGCTCGTCCGTCGCTTTGCAGCAGCAGACCCACGATTCTGATCTGTTGCGTTGGTTTAATGGGCGTGCCGTCAATGGTGATGGTCACGTTCGGCGGCAGTTCCTTCTTGGGTCGTCCCGGCTGAACCATGAGCAGCTCCGATTTCTGGGGAGCGCAGCTCAGCCCGCAGGTCTTTGCATATTGGTGTACGGTTGTTGCCGCCCTCTGCAAGGCTTCCTCCGCCCAGGCATCGGACCCGGCTCGGTTCGTCCACACCGTAATATCGTCGGCGTACAGCGCGTGGTCCACGCCTTCGATATGCTTGAGTAGACTGGGCAGGGGCAGGAGGGCCAGATTAAAGAGCAGGGGCGACAAGACTGACCCCTGAGGGGTGCCTCTGTCGCCGAGCTCGACAGGTTTCGACTTCTCTTCCCCTATTCTGATGGTCGCTGTTCTTCTCGTTAAGAAGTCCTTGATGTAGCCGAAGGTCTTCCGACCGCATCCCGTTTTGTTTAGATTCTGGAGCACGCTCGCACGTTGTCGAAGGCCCCTTTTATGTCCAGGGCGAGTATCCCCGCGCCGCGTTTCCCGTCGCCTTCTTGAGCACGAGTTCTTGCAGTTGGATCAGGACGTTCTGGGTGCCCAGGTGTTGTCTGAACCCATACATGGTCACGGGCATTTGGTTTGTTTCTTCCAAGTGTTTTTGAAGTCTGCGAAGGACCATTCGTTCCATCACCTTCCCTACACACGACGTAAGGAAGATGGGCCGCATGTTTTCAATCGTCAGCGCTTTGCCGGGTTTCGGGATGAATTGAACCTCGGCGTCCCTTCCATTCGTTCGGCAGCCGCGAACTCTGCCACGTTTCGTTGATGAGCCCCAGGAAGCCGCGGGCCGCCGCTTCGCTCATGTTTCCAAGCAACTTGTACGTGATCGCGTCCCTGCCGGGGGCGCTCTTTCTGTTGCTGTCGTCAATGGCCGACCAGAGTTCCGTAATGGTGAACGGTCTGTCCAGCTCTTCGTTTTCGGGGCCTCCGTACCTCTCGGGCGTCGGGTACTGGCCTCGCTCGGTCTTGAGGTATTTTGCCTTCAGGTCTTCCAGTAGCCTGCGGCCGTCCCCCTTGTACGTGTTGAGGACCTTGGTGAGGTTGCGGTTGGTTGCGGTCTTGCTGCTCAGCGGGTCGATTAGGTGCCTGAGTAAGCACCATGTCTTCCGTGCCGATAGCTTACCCTGCAAGCCATCGCAAGTGCTCATCCAGTTCTCTCGGCATAGCCTGGCCGCGTACTCGGCGATCTGTTTGTTAAGGACCGCGATACGTTTGACCAGCTTCTTGTTGTGACGTTGGCGCTTCCACCTTCGCGTTAGCGAGTGCCGGGCAGCCCACATGTGAGCCAGCCTGGCGTCCACGAAAGGTGTCTGCGCCGTCGTCGTTATTTCTTGCGTGAACTCCTCGAGGGCCTTTTTCTGATCCCTCGCCCATTCGGCGTACGTTTGCTTTCTGTCAGCTTCCTCATCGTTCTCCGAAGCCTCTTCTATTTCGTGCGTGTATTTCCGCATCTTGTCCCAGTCCGTTACGCGTGCCGTCCCCAGCATGGCGCGGTATTGGGGTCCCTTGATGGTAATGCCGATTACGCTGTGGTCGGAACCCAGGTCCACGTCTTCGTTTCTCCAGGCCACGTTCAGTGCCCCCAATAGCCACGACAGATCCGGAGTTGTGTCCCTATTGGCACTGTTGCCCCTTCTGGTGGCCACGTCCGGCTCGTTTAACAGGGCCATCTCATGGTTCTCCATGGTTTTGGCTAGAGCTGTGCCCCTCTTCGATTGGTACTTGTACCCCCACGTTGTGTGGGGGGCGTTGAAGTCGCCGAGGATCAGGAGCGGCCTGCTCCCCGCCAACCTTTTCGCCTGGCTCACTACTCGATCAAAGTAGTACTGCCTCTCTGACGGGCGGCAGTACGCGCTCAGGACGTATAGATTTCCCGTGTTGCCAATTGTTCTTGCGTGAATCTCGACGAGCGTGTGCTCGCATCCGCCCTGCGCCGTGACGTGTTAAGTAGCCGCCACGTTTCTGCGGACGAGCACCGCTGTCCCTTCCTCCGTCGGGTCCGTGTCCGTCACGTATCCCGGGAGTCTGGTCTTCTGTAGTGCTATTACATCGGGCTTGTGTTCGAGCCTGTCAGTGTGAAGTAACAGTTCCGCCACCTTGTTGCGGAACCCCCGGCAGTTCCATTGATAAATCACGGTAACGTTCCCCCCCGTTGGTCTTCTTTTTCTTATTTGGTCTCTGCTTCATCTTCTTCGGATGTTTCAATGCGGCCGCGCCTGTAAGCGATCGATGCCTTGATTTTTTCCACCCGTTCTTTCTTCAGGGACGCGAAGCGGTTCCTTGCGGTAAGGGTTGCTACTATGGTCGCTAGCCGTTCGTGTTTGATCGATCAGCGTCCGCACTTGGCCTTCGAGGGCCTCGAATCTGGCGTCTATCGCGCTCAGTTTCTCGTTGATTTGGGTGCTGGCCGTTAGAATCGCTGTAAGCTCTCCTCTCTTTGGAATCTGTGCCGCCGCTGTCGCCGTCTCGCGGTTGACGGTGCTTTCTTCGGAGTCCATTGCTTCTTGGTTGCTCGGCGCCTGTTGCGCCGGCCGTGCCGCCCCGCATCCCCCCCCCCTAAGCGGGGCAACGGGGGGTCCCTCCGCGGCACCTTGCGCATTCCTCCGGCGTTCTCCACCGTGTTCTGATCGGCTTGGGGTCTCGCGTTTGCTGAGCTACCGCTAGCTAGCGCATCGATTTTGCTTCATTAAGGCCCTAATTTGGGCGTTCTGTCGATCTATGATTTTCTTGAGCTCTTTACTTCGTTGCTATCCCGTTGCGGGCTAGCTCTTCTTAGGTTAAGGGGTTGGGAAGGGGTGAGGGGCGGGAATTTGGTTTCGTTAACCCGAGCGACAGAAGACATACTGCTCCTGCCCACCTTTTTCTCGGTGGTGGTCCCTCGTCGTCCAGTAGACTCGGCCCGGAGTCTCGATCCGGCCCGGGGTCTCGAACTAGCCCTGGATCTTGAACGGGATTTGGTCCGGGACCTGGATCTTCCGCTCGAACCTCGACCCGCCGCCGCCGCCGCCGCCGCCCCCGGATCGTGACTTCGATCGTGAGCGGCTCTGGCGGCCGCCGCCGTTGCTGCTGTGGACCGGCGTCTGGGACCGGCCCCGTGGCGAAAAGGCGCTACGTTGGAGTCGCCCTGTAGACCACTTTTGCCTTGCTTTCGGTCCTCGTTGTCCTTCTTCCGCCCGGCGCCGTTCCCAGCGCCGTCGACGGACGACGTAAGGCGTTTTGAATGTTGCCTTGCAGGCCTTGTAGGCGGTCAGATGTTTCCCCTTGCACAGGCCACACTTGGGTACGCACTTGTGGTCTTCTCCGGGGTTGTCGATGCCGCAGCCCCGGCAAATCTTGTCGTGAGGGTTTGGGCACACGTCCATCCTGTGCCCCACTCGGCCGCATGCGTAGCGCACGTCAATCTGCATTCTGTGCAGGGTGCACTCGATTAGCAGGTTCCCATACCGGACGTAGTTGGGCACTTTGTGTCCCTCGAAGGGGATCACCACCGAGCTGGTCTGGCCGATGCGGTTCGCCTGCAACGCCGTGGGATTGTGCTTGTGAACGACAAAATCTTGTATTTCTTGGGTGGCGTCCTCCAGTGGGATGCCCCGTATTACACCTTTCATGGTTCCGTGAGGGGCCGACTCGTACGCGCTGACTTCGTGGGACGTTCCCCGAATGTCGATTCGCTCCACCATGGCGTATCTGTCGGCGTGCCCCCTCTTCGAGGTACTCACGACTATGATGATTCTGTTGGTGGTTTAGACATTCCACATCTTCTCTAGCAGCAATTGCGGCGACTTGCGCCGCCGCCGTTACAGCTCGGCTTATTTCCACGCGGGCCACCTCGCTTACGCGGAGCCCGCCTCGTGGCCGCATGACGATCTTCATATATCTGCGCGCGGCAGTTCTGGCATGCGCGCGCCCTTCAGCAGCTTGCCCTTGTCTATTCGTTTCTTCGTCCTCTGCTGACGTAGATCGTTGCCGGTGGCGCCACCGAGGTCGTTGCCCCGACCGTTGATGTCAGTCGTGGCCTTGGCGCCATCTTGGCTTTCTTGAAGTACGGGCGTTAGGCTTAGCAATCCTACGCCGCCTTGCTTCACTTTTTCGCCAGCGGTTTCCCACCCCTGCGCTCTAGTGAACTGATCCGGCGAAATTTCTACGCCGTCCACTTCTACTCGCATTGCGGTAGACATCTTGGGTCGTTGCGCGCTTGCGTAGCAACCGATGAATCGATGTTCGGCTTTCGGCGTCGCCGGGGCTCGGACTAGGCCTGCCGCTTCCCTCGGCCGGGGCCCAAGTTGTCGCTAGGCCTAGCGGCTCGCGGGCGCAAAAAAGTCCTCAAATTTCCGAAAAAATGGTCCCCTATCTCGGAATTGGGGTTCCCGCTGCTCCATGCAACTTCACACATTCGGTCGATGCACTTTCATAAAGCTGCGGGTCAATTAACCGGTGCAATTAGTGAAAAAATGATGGAGCGCATGCGAAGCTTTCCCAAAGTAGAACGCGTCAGCACGGGCCTCCCCTCAGGAACCCGCAAGCTCTGTATTCTTCGCGTGTTCGACGGCGAACAGCAAGCAGAGCGTTCCGCACTGCCAGCATATCAGGGACGGACAGACTAAGCTAGCACACAGGGGGTGACCTCTATAACTGCAGGACTAGTAAATCTCCGTCTTTTGTCGCCTATTGGTACCTACTTTTCTCCCATGGCACGTCCTCACACACAGTGCTACATTCTTTAGCATGGGGCCATAACCACACGTCTGCGGTTGTTACTGTAGGTGTGTTTAAAATTGCGTGCGCTTGGGGGTTATTTTTGTTTTAACGAATTATGGGATGCTTTTCGGCGAGCTGATAACTCATAGCCGTGTTTTGAAAAATGCAACTTGGTTTGTAACTTACTTTCTTAATATATAATTGCCCTACATGTAGTTCGCTGCTGTGCAACTGAACTACCACAGTAGAAAGACTCACCTAGAAAGGCAGTAGTGCGCTTGGAGGCTGCTACTGCTGAAAACCTTGGTCAATTAGATCATTTTTGCAACGAAGCGTTGAGTTTTGTATTTTCAGATTACAGCCCATCTTTTCGCTGCCAAATAAGTAGTGCGAAAGATCGAACTACGGGCTTTCCAGGCCTGATAATGGGGAAGAAACAAAGAATGCCTGCAGAATTAGAGCAACCGATTGAGGTGACTCAAACAGGGCGATGACTTTCTCTCCGCCGCTCTTGACAGCTTATTCGCAGCTCCGTTGCCAGGGGCCTGTCCCCTTGTGTGCATCCGCCGAGTAGTGGGTTACTTTAAAATGTCCCATCTTCCAGAGGAAAACGTGAGGAAGACGTACGCTGTCTTACGTGCGCTGTTTGGTCGGGAATTGTTCCAAGCGTATGCAGAACGATGAGAATTTTAGAGAATGTTTACAAACTATCCGCGCCCTGGCGCAATGGCAAGCCGGTAGTCCGCTTAACCAGCACGACTGAACGCGCTTAAGTTTACAGCTCTAACCATAAAAATGCGTTGACAGAACCACCATTTGTTCGGTGCCTCTTCACCCTGATTCAATCTTATTTTTCCCAAGACCCATTGATTAACGATACGCCTGGATGTGAGACTTCTAAAGGTGAGGCATGTGTACGTATGAGGTACGGCTAAAAAATGCTAATGGCTATGGTCAGGGGTAGTGCGTGCTATACCTCTGACGTCAACTTGGTGTGACGAGGCAACGGGATAGAAAATTAAAAAGTACGGTCAAGCTTAGTAGAGAATGTCCCCGACATTCGCGTGGGAAATCCGATGCGGAGGCCACTGCACAGCGCGATACGCTGTGCAGAGCATGACGGGCTAACGGGCTAACGGCTCATGCGGTGCACGCGTCCCTGCTGTCTATCCGAGATGATTTTTTACATCCTAAAGGCGTGATGTGGCAAGCGTCTCATCATTTAGGCAAACATTTCCCTTTTAGCGGGAAGTTTTTCAAATTCTTTGTGTATACGGAGCACCCCGAGTTGTTGCATTCCTTCTCACCCAACGTGACGATTTCACAGCGCTCTAGGTGGGGATCTTGAAATTATGCCAAGTTGCTAATCTAGTGAACGACACGTGTGCAACGCTGCCGATCACCTTAACCAACTCTTGTTTGGTGTTTGGTTTGCAGCCGCAGGAGACCACTTTCGCGGTGTTTACGAAGGAGCCACCGCCGCACCTGACATCAGTCCTCTGTCGCGTGCCAGTAAGTAATAATCGGACGAAAATGGGTAGAATGAAGTGAGAAAGAAGTGCTATGGCGTATATACCATCAAAATCAATCTTCCAGTCAAGCGGCTGTGGCGAACCACTCCTGGTCGCACTCGTCTCACAAACAAGTTAGTGATCGCTTTCAGTCCGAACACTTAATAAAACAGCTTGGACGTATGCGAAGAAGAGACGACGAACACTATGCATGGATTGTCAAAAGTCGGCGGACAGTTATTGCTGCGTAAGTTTTATACCACATATTGCTAGCAGCTTTACTGACCTGAAAATTTCTGAAGAGCTTGTGATTCGTCTGTGGGAGAAGCAACATGTAGGGAGGAAACTGGAAAACTGAAAAAGCGAAGGAACTAATTGCGAAACGTACGAACCTAAAAGTGTCAATTACGGCAGATCAGATCGAACTAGCCGAGCTGTCCAATCTGATTAACAGAAGTAAAACAAACGACATTCATGCGTACATGGGAGTCACCGAGGAAACGCTGCAAATAGGGGGAAACTTTAAAGGGGCCCTGAAAGGCGTTTTGAGCACACTAAATGAAGTAGCCCAATCGTTAGATTGGGTCGTCAAGGTCATCTGGGTCAAGTATTACTCTTTTACGCGCAGCGGAAAGCTCACACTTTTGTTGCAAAGTTTGTCGCTTTTTTCTCACCCTTTCCTTCGTGGTTTTGGACGCCGCCATCTCCACATGTCTACATCATTGATTCCCAGATGTTCGTCATGAGCTAGACATCCTGCTATTGGGCGGCTTTTTCACGCACTTCCGGCAAAGAGAGGAGTCGTCTGCTCAGCGTCGGCTCGCCGGCTGATCTGCCAGCGGAGTGTCGGAGTGCTTGGACATTTTACGACAAACGAAACAAGTGTAAACAAACGCTTAACCGTTCGTATTGAATGCAACACGGCCATAACACGACATGGATATTCTCTTACCTGAGTACGTTTCATAAAGAAAGCGTTGAAGCCCCGTGGCACTTCTTTCGTGCAATCGCAGAGAACGCCCTGGCCGAATGCCCGGGTTTGACGGATACATTTTATTCCACTTCAAAACAATCCAGAGATGCGTTTCGAACGAACACAACGTCACAACATGCGTTGCAAGTCTGAACCGCGATTGACAGACGATGGGTTGCCTCCTCCTGCCCGTCGTAAATTCGGCACTCACCTCGCGCGCGGTTGCGGGGACGAACAGCAAGTCATTTAACTCTGGCGCGCAAGCCGAGATGGCTTTTAGCCACGCACACTGCACATACCCCATGCGAGGTTGAGTCGTACGTCGCTCGAGAAGATAATCCAGACCATGGGAAGCACTATCCAGCCGCAGAAGCACAACGTCGCATTTCATCGCGAAACAAAGGCGTCCACAACACACACACACCATCGCCTCCGGTAATGCCAAATGCATCTCGCACTTCCAAATGAGAGTGAGTAGTATGCCTGCAGTGCATGCCGCGAGGTGGGGCCCCAAGCTGAACCGGGATCACGCAACCGTAACTGACTTCTGGGTCGGTTTGTGCCTTGTTACCAAGGCAACCGATGTTTGAGATTGTTAAAGAAATGGCGCTCGCTCCAGCGCTAGAAAGCTCAGAGGCGCGCCGGAGCATGTTTTGCCAACGTTGCCGCTCTCCACCACGCGTCGCCCCAAGCTGAACTGGTCACATGATTGAAGCGTTTTGTGCACGGGTTCTGTATCGGTTTAAAATGTCTTTTTCACACGCCGCCGGCAGGAATTACCACCACCGCGAAATAAGACCCGGCACCAGCGGGGCCACATCTGATACGGCGCTTTTGGATAAACAGTGCGCGGTGCATGAGGGGCATGAGGGACCGAGCGCACGGTCCTCCCCGAGCGGCTGCGAGTTCGCCGCCGATTAAAAGTGACGTGCTGCCCTGCAGCAACGCACACCGCGAAAGGGCAAGGCCAGGCCGCCGCACAAACGCGGCCAGATTTTTCGTTCGCTTTTCCAGCCTTGAGCGGAGCGAAGGATTGAAGGTGTCGACAAAGCTTGCCCGTAGCAGACGACAGTATGAGCAGCGCGATAGCGGAAGTACGTCACCGCCGAGGAGCCAGCATCACGGGAGGTAAGGCTGGCGCGCCGTCAACAGCGGAGAGTAAGTTAAAAGGAGGAGGAAACGCGGCGCGACGATAATGCGCGGTTTTTGATTTACGATTTCTCAGCTAATAGTCATCGCTTCAACAAAATTCTTGCGGGAGGAGATTGCTAATACATTGTCTTATTTAGTTACATGTACATCCATGCATGGGCGGAAGGTATTTCAGGACCCCTTTAAAGCAACTGAGAGAAAGCTAGGCATTGGCAAAGACAGGATAGGATGTACGCACTAAGAGGCGAGCAGGGTAACATAATGGACTTGGACGAGATAATAAAGGCAGCAGAACAATTTTACACCAGGCTGTGTTTTCTTATTTCTTAGTCAATGATTGATTGATTGTAGGGTTTAACGCGCCGACGCAACGCAGGCGATGAGGCGCGCCGTAGTGGAGGGCTCCGGATTAATTTTGACCACCTGGGGATCTTTAACGTGCGCCTAAATCTCGTACACACGGGCGTTTTTGCTTTTCGCCTCCATCTGAAAAGCGGCCACCGCGGCCGGGAATCGAACCCGCAACCTCGTGCATTTCTTAGTCAATGACCGTGTGGTATACAACAAGAGTTTCGTGCGAACGATCGTTCGCGGCTGGCCACAATAGCAGCGCCGTTTGAAGTTGAAGGCATACGCGCACTTGCACGTCGGAGACGAAACGCCAAGCGGCCTCAACACGGTGCTCTAATAAAACGCAGAGCAGAAGTGTGTCGTGAGCGCACCTCTCACTCCCGCAAATCGAGGCGGCAGAACTGATGCAGAACGCCCGTGTTCGCCGTCGTAACGCACTACGCGCAAATTAGGCGGCCGCACACACTCAGCGTCCCAGTCACACGCTGCACACCACCGTGAGTGCTCTCCAGAAGTTCTTCGAGAGCGCCCTTATCACAATCGCAAGCCAAACACCTATGCACCACTGCAACGGCAGGCAAAAATCACGGTTAGAAGAGCGCAGTGAGATACCCGTTTTTAAAACTATGACATCACATCCGGCAAAAAGAAAAAGTCGCTTTCTTTGTTTTTTGATGTCTAGTTGGCACATGCGCAGTAAGGCTCGTCCACCGTTCCTGAACGTCAGGTCCCGGTTAGCGGAGCGGGCCCCGCTCCGATATCGCCGCTAGCGCCTTTGCGCGCCACGCATGCGCAATGACGCTGCTGCTAGCTATCGGAGCAGAGCGGACCGTCAGAAACGGCCAGCTAAAACTCTCTATTGTTTGTATAGCGTGGTTACCGTATTCAATCATTCATGGCGTAAAGATACCACGCTTTCAGTGCGTCTTGCTAGCTAGCTTTCGCCTTCAAGCATAAAAGGCAGGTTACAATGGCGGCCTTTTTTCAAGCATTCAATTGCCGACGCTCTACGGCTCCACAATCACATTCTACCCCTGTTGTGCTTGGTTAGTTCGAACTTCGCTTAATTTCAACTGAGGTGGCGTCCGCTTGGAGTTCGAATTAACGAGCTTGTAGTGTACAACGAATGACAGGGCATGCAGTGCCGGCCACAACGGGTAAAAGATAAAAAAATCTCCGGTAGCATACGGTCGTGTTTCAAATTAATGCTGCGAATTATAGCTAACGTGTTAAACAGACCGTTAATTTTCACTTTCAAAGCAAAGCTTTCTATCTTCACCAGCCAACGGTTTTTTTGTGGCGTGCTCGACAACAAACTCTTTACGCGTCGGAGGAAGCTTCCCACTCACGTATCACACTAGAGATGGCGCCGCGAATTTACCCAGCGTTCCCCGCGCGGGAGTGCCTTCTCACCGGTGACGGCGTCGGCGGTACGACTTTGTCGTCTGCTTCAGCGGAAGTTGTTTTGGGCCTGTTTTGGTGCAGCTTCGCGTCCATTGCGCGGTGCCTTCGAACGGCTCGATTACAGCACCTTCAGGGTAACCCGCACGCGACGGAATGAAGTGGTCGTACGGCAAACATACGTCAAGGATTGTTTTGCAGGGCGGGGAAAAAATGAACAAACCCCATACAGGCATCTGTCCGCTAGAGAAGCGCTACCTTTAGCGCACTGCTTGCACGAATAGGACTCCGTTTTCTAAATTGGTGATTACCGATTCGGTTATGTCTTAAGAGGTATTACAAAAGGTGAAAGGAGCAACTGGTTCCGATAAATAGCGATTATATAAGTTCCCTCAGCTTTCCCGCAATTCTCAAAGTTACTAACTAGTTTAAATCGGTATAAATCGGAATCACTAAGCTCACATGCGAATTGTTTCGGTGTGCGCGCTTGTGTCGCGCGGTGGTGTAGCCCGAAGCCAGCACATCAGGATGGCTAGGTTGCGCTGTTTCACCCTTTGAAAGTCACTCCTTCCCGTTTTCTTACTGCCGACGCATGGCCGGGCTACAGCGGCGGCGTCCGCCGCTCTAGCCCGGCCGTGGCCGACGCTGCTTTGTGCGTTCGGGACGCCGCCCCAGCAAATTCGAGGTAACGCCTTGCACTGTCTCTGGTTTCAGTCTTTGTAGAGCCACGTGTGCGAATTAAAGGGATGTCGCATGGGCAATTGTTGTGGGTGTCGTTTAAAGCTTTGCTTTCCAACCACCTTCACACCTTGGATGGGAGCCAAATTTTTTTAACCCCTATTGTGGTTAGTGAGACAGTTGAAACTCACATATGTTTTGCAGGGTGCTGGGATTGGGTAGAATGAGTGATATTGTGTTTATGCATTTGACAAAAAAATAAACGCAAACATTGAAGCCTTATGCAAAATTGGCTTGTCTTTTCTAAGACAGAATCATGACGTTCAGCCCTCAGTTGTTTGATTCTTGTAACGAGCCACCGGCGAAGGCAAACTATTCTTCGATGCAGACTATTAATCCAGGAAAGCATGGACATTGAAGGTTACGAAAGTGTCTTCTCGATGTTGAGGGAAACGCCTTATAAGGCTCATCTAACGAGAACGATCGCAATCAATACAAATGAGCCCAAATGTCCGCTGCTGGCGCAAGGGGGTAGAAAAGAAAGTCCCCTTGAATGCTAGTAACACGCGAAAACGGAGAGTTCTAATACGGGAAGAGCGCGCACCGTGAACGGGAAGCAGCAGTGACGGAAGAGGGCACCGTTCTGTAACGTTCAAATCCCCGTTACTCCTTGAAAATAAATAAATAAAAAACTGTGGTTGATTCCTTTGTCATAGGAATGCGTAAAAAGCGAAAGTGAAATGTGCAGCAAAATCTGCAGCTGACGAGCATGATTTGCGGGTCGGCGGCTGTCCTGTGGGTGTGCTTGGCGAGCGACGTCCTGCTAGCGGGGCGCTTCGGCAAAGGTGTACTGGCGTGTATTGCGTGACGGATATGACGGCAGTGAATTCTTGTTGTATCCCGGCATAAAACACTTTCGTGTTAAAATATAAAACCCTAAAACAAACAACCCGAAGTATAACGTACTTTACTAGTAAAGGTTGTTAGGAAGGTCATTGTTAGGAGAATAGGGGAAAGACCACTTTTTGTACGGGTTGTCTGCTCTCTAAAATGTACGCATGAATGGTGACGACAAAACCCCAGGGATATGGCCCAGAATGAAAAGACACACATCGGCCCAGCGAGGCGTTGAATTTCATCCGGTGCCTTAAGTGATGCAACTGTACTTTGATTATCCGTACATTTACTCTTGAGAAGGAATGCGGAAAGCCCTCGCAGTCTTTTTCTGAACGCGCGGAAAAGCGAAATTTATGGTACTCCTGTTTCACGACCGATATTGTTCGGCGGAACATCGCGGAGTAATAAAATTCACTCAGTTATCAGGGGTTTTACTTTAAACAAATTTCTATGCCTCCTTCCTTCGATGATAATTCCTAGCGCAGTCCTGATTCCATCTTTCGTGCTTGAAGTAACAAATATTTTGAGTTTCTTCATGAGGTTTTTAATAAGGTTGTTACCTCCAAACCGATTCTTTCCACCTTATCATTGGGTAGAGGTGAGAGGGACGAACATAGTTTAAAGTGCGGACTGTACGATTTGGTGCGCTCGGTGAGACTGCTATCTCGAAAACGATGTATGCGCGGTCGCTACATGTGGCGCATTTTAAAGTATTCCCACCAAAAAATAATCCGCCCTTTGCAAATTAAATGAAACACTGAAAGCGTTTGACTCCCAAAGTATGTCGCAGTGCCGGAGTTGAAGCAAACCGTTATTTTAATCTGTCGAATCCAATAAACGGCAGAAGCTCATCATACCTGTTGTGAAACCCCAAATAACGTGATGATAATTAACGTCTCCTGCACATTTTACCCTTTGTTTACAGGACGAAAGGGCAAGATCAAGAGGACCGGTCGTAAGCACCCCGTTAGGGAAATAAGCGTCAACTAACGCGAAGGGTCGACACCCAGGGAGAGTGATCAATGACGATGAGTTTGCAATCTGACGAGGGGCAATAAAAGTACAATCTGGCTTGAGGCAAACGCTGTTGGGAAGGGTTATTGTAGAACATCATATGGGCAATGACTACTCACAAGACATTTAAGATCACTGTGAGCCGCAATTACCGAACGACAATTCCACTGAGAAATTGGGATAGACATTAATGGGAGTCGATGGCAGCCACAGCTGCTTCAGAAATGCTCCTAAGTGTAACCGCGAATTGGTCTTTTTTTGTTTTTGGAACGAAATTATGAAGGGGAAACAGGTGGTTGCGAGCTTGGTGATCTTTTATTATTCGCTCTCTCCTGTTTGTTTTTAGACTTCTTATCAATCTCCTTTTCCTTTTTTTAACTCTTACCAATTATGCCTCAAGGAGGCTGTATAATCGGTTCCACACGGGCGGTATCACAATGGGGAAGGCTAGGGGGGGGGGGTGCGGCGGGCGTTTGATGGGGTTCTCTTTGCAGACTTACCAGTGCAGGTGCAAGGACGAGAGCGAGGCTTAGAACAAGGAATCGTCTACTCCGCCTCAGCAGCACTGAACCAGCCAAAAGAGCAAGAGCAAGATGCCGTCTTCAGAACCACCTGTATTCGGAGAGAAACCTGAAGAATTCCGTCCCCTAAAGTATACTGGTCAGGAGATGACGAGACCAGACCTGTCACCGTGGGGGTGTTTTTTAGCCCAGCCAGGAGAGGGAGGCAAGGTTTTTCACCCCCACGGGACAGGCTATTATCCCTACTTGACGTAAAAACTGCAATACCATCAATTACAATTCATTCGATTGGTCATTTCAATTCGGTTTCGATTCGGATCATTTCAATTCCGATTGGTTGTTTGAATAAACGTCATAATTGGTCCCGGCTCCTCCGTGAGTCTGGTGACTTAATATTTATAATTTCTCTCTCTCTCTCTCTCTCTCTCTCTCTCTCTCTCTCTCTCTCTCTCTCTCTCTCAAAGCGCGCCTTCTTCCTGGGCTGTGCGAACTATCCGCGGCCGGCGCCATGTGGAGTCAATCATCCCCTACAGGAGCTCGACATTAAAGTCGCGGCTCTTCAACGGCACAGAGCGCATGCGGACGGCGACACACGCTATGACTTCTTTCTCGTCCTGAGCAAATGTTGCCGCGATATGGCGAAGGCTTAAGTTCTGTTGCAATGCTACCCAATCTCCGTAAGTGGGTATGCTTAGCTCGTCGAAAATGCGCTCGAGGCAGGCGTGCACGAGTGCTCGACATTTGCTTGCTCAACAGCTCCGCTGTTAGAAAACCGTACAAAATGGGAGAAAATAGATTTTATGCCGAGCACAGCGAGTTTCTCCCTTTAGCTCATAACATGTAGTGCTGTCGGTACTGCCCACCTATGAAACACGGAGTAGTTTCTCCCTTGCCGTCTGCGATCTGCCGCTGGCGCCGATGACACATTGTGAGAACCACTCACGTGCGCCTGTTCCAACTTACCACTGCGTTTGAGGACGCTTTCAACGGCTTCCCAAGGGTAGACGACGGTTGTGATAACTGCTTCTCTTCATCAACGATCACGGACCACGAATATCGCTGCATCAGTTGCGTTTCGGCTAGCGTACAAGGAAATTTGCTCCGCTCTTATGGTTGCCAGACTAGGAGTGTGGTCTCGGCTAAAAGAGCGAAGGCGCGTGTTGTTACGCTAATATACGCACCAAATAGCATCTTACGGAGCTTGAAACTGATAAAAAGTTGCACTTATACCGCCTACAATTGACGGAACAAGAAACCAGAGGTGGGATTAAGTCATTGCTGCGCCCATAGAATAATTAAAAAAATTGGTGCAGCTTGCACTAATGGTGCGAGGGTGGCGAAAAAGCAAAGCTGGGGTTCGACCTAGCATGCTTGCGGATTCCAAGGATAGCGGAGCAAAAGCGGCAGTCAATGCGCGTTCCTAATACTGCGAGCGCCAACCCGAGACAGTAGTAGTAGCAGTATGAAACTTTAATGCGCCTTATAAAGTAGGAGTGGTTCCCTAGTCCGGGAATCCAAGTGACGAACGGGCGACCGACGCCCTAGATGCGAGTAGTTGCTGGACATCCAGGTGGTCGCTGGTGATCAGGTTCTCCCACAGCTCATTGAGGGGGAGGGGGGAAGGAAAGGGTGGGAGGTCAGGGTTATGCGTACACTCTAATAAAATGTGGGCGAGTGTGCCAGGCTTAGAGCAAAAAGGGCATTTGGCGGGGAATTGAGTGGGAAACATGTGGTGTAAGCGAATTGGATGGACGAAGGTATTCGTTTGGATGCGACGAAGAGTCGTTTCTTCTGATTTGGACAGCTTGGAGTGAGGTTGAGGGGGAATTGTTGCCTGTCGAGTCGATAGTACTGTGTACTGTCCTGAAACGTAACCAATGGTGTGGACTCCGCTTGTTCTTCTGGGGCCTGGGAGGAGAGGGCGCAGGCTTGATGATGGGCAAAATTATTGCCTGTCAATGTACAGTGGGTGGGTGTCCAGACGAGGGCGACGTTTCTTTGTGGCTGATGTGGCGAGAGGAGGCGGAAAGTTGGTGGGGCCACCCTCCCCGCCAAGAAGCTCCGATAGGCAGCTTGGGAGTCGGTTAAGATGACCGCGCTCTTGGTGTGAATAAGTGCGAGTGCGATCGCCAGTTCCTCAGCAATATGCGTGGATGTCGTGGTAATTGAAGCACAGGTTATAAGGGCCGATTTGGTGGTGACGGTTGCAACCTTGTGCTGCCCGCCTGGATACGAGCTAGCGTCTGTATACGCGACGTCCAGACGGTTCCCATAGATGTTCTCGTGGGCTTTACTCCGTGCTTGTCTTCTGCCCGGGTGGAGATCAGGGTGCATTTTCTTCGGTATTGGGCGAACCCGTACAGCAGATCTCCAA
Organism: Haemaphysalis longicornis; assembly: GCA_013339765.2. Taxonomy (NCBI): domain Eukaryota; kingdom Metazoa; phylum Arthropoda; class Arachnida; order Ixodida; family Ixodidae; genus Haemaphysalis; species Haemaphysalis longicornis. The sequence goes on along the minus strand of CM023457.1, from coordinate 83,623,517 downwards.
GCCTCGGGGAGGACACGAAGAGCAGGAGGAGATGGTGGGTGCGCGAGTTGTAGGCGTTTGAGTAACCCAAGGCCCGCAAATGTTTGAGTAAGCCGGACACGTTTTCTGGCAAGGTGGCCTTCAATTAATTCTGAAACCGTATTATGAAGACCCAGTTGTAGAAACCGCTGAGAAGAGGTGTTCATAGGCAGGCCCAATGCCTGTTTGAATGCCTTGCGTATGAACTTGTCAAGGGCGTCCAAGTCTCCTTTCGTGAGGAAGAGGTATGGAGCAACATAGATAACACTAGAGATCAGAAGTGCTCGAATCAGTCTAATCATATCTTGTTCTGTCAGGCCCCGATGGTGGTTAGAGATGCGTCGGAGCATGTGTGTAACTTGAGTGAATGTCTTGGATAATTTGGATAAGGTCAGATCGTTCCGCGTATTTGCTTGTATGGTGAGACCGATATTTTTGATTGAAGAGCTGGGTTTGATGTCCTGGCCGTCCAAATGTAAGGAGATTTGCTCAATAGTTCGAGCAGGTGGGTGCTTGCGCACAATTATTAATTCTGACTTATGAGGTGTGCATTGAAGACCCACTGACAATGCGTAGGAGTGCACAATGTCCGTGGCTTCTTGGAGAGCATCTTGTATGTTGCCTATAGAGTCTGTATCTGTCCATATGGTGATATCATCTGCATATAGAGCATGATGTATCTTGGGGATGGCATCCAGTTGTTTGGGCAAGTCGATTAAGGCCAGATAGAACAGAAGTGGGGACAATACGGAACCTTGCGGCGTGCCTCGATCACCAAGCAATATAGGATCCGACGTGAGGTCGCCAACTTTCAGGATAGCCTGGCGTTGGGTTAAAAAATCTGAAATGTAGGAGTAGACTCGATGGCCACATCCAGTCTGATTGAGCCGGGCGAGAATAGCTGAATGTAAAACGCTATCGAAGGCGCCTTTAAGATCAAGTGCTAGGATGGCCCTCGGAGAATGACGGGTAGCCGGCGCCAAGACTTCTTCCTTCAAACGGAGGAGGATGTCGTGGGTACTGAGTTGTTTGCGGAACCCATACATGGTATTGGGGAATTGGCCTCTGTCCTCCAAAAATGGTTGAAGACACCTCAGTATAAGCCGTTCTACAGTCTACGTAGACATTAATTGCCGCCAAGACGTCACCGCTGCCGACCGATTCAAGCCCGCTTACATCGCCTGGCCTCCCTAAGAAGAAGACGGACTTGGGACACTATCACCATCATTGGCGAGAAAGGCGAAGTGGAAGAAAGGCATTCTGAGTTGTGCCATGGCCCCGGGAACGGAGTAAGATAAAGGGGAGTGCCGACTGTGGCCCAGAGGAGGTTGCGCTTAGGAGGAGTAGGATGGGGGTGGCATTACCTCACGCCATGACCCGCCAGTGACCTCAATACCGAGATTCCTTTACAAACCCTGGTTGCCCAGTTTGTCATGGCAGCGAAGCGATGGCTGACCTTCACCACTTGCTGTAGTCCTGCCTTGAGGCCGACGAGACTGCGGCACCTTGCGGCGACGGGCTTCCGCGTAGACGATGCCTCTACATACGCCGCATGGATACATGGGAGCCATCATCGTTCACTCTTGACTTTATCCGCGAAGCGAACATTTTCATGTTCATCTAATCACCTTTCGTCATCTACTCGTACTCCCATATATATGCCCTGTGGCAAAATAAACGCGTATGGAAAAATATTTGCGTGGACCAATAAAAATTCACGCGCCGCAGGGTGCCCAGGTTTTACTCTGCTCTCTTCTCTATAGTAATGCTCAATAGCCTCGGGAGAGCACAGTGGTTTGAGATAGCTGGGGCGGCAGTGAAAGTGGTAGGCGAATATATCTACTTAGGCCAAGTAATGACCCCGGATCCCAACCATGAGGCAGAGATAAGGGGCGGAGTGCATTCGGCGGGCATTCTCAGATAATGCATGGCAGCCTACCATTGTCCCTGAAGAAGGATGAGGAGGAGATAGCCTTTATTACAGAAGGAAGATGCTAGGTCAAGTGGGGGAAGCGGGAGTAGAGGGTGGTATGTTCGTAGCTTAAGAAGAAAGTTATGACAGCTGCATCTTACCGGTATTGACCCACGGGACAGAAACTTGGAGGCTCAATAAAAGGGTTCAACTTAAATTGAGAATGACTCAGCGAGAAATGGAACGGAAGATGACAAGTGTAACATTAAGGGACACGAAGAGAGAGGAGTGGGTCAAAGAAGAAAGGGGTGTTAAGGACATGTTAGAAAGTAAAAAGAAATAAGTGTGGGCACGGCATGTAATGCGAAGGCAAGATAACCGTTGGTCATTAGGGGAGAGTGGATCCGTAGAGAAGGCAAGCGTGGCAGGGGTGGCAGAAAGTTAGATGGGCAGATGAGGTCAAAAAGCTTGCAGGAAAAAAAGTATATGTTAGCGCAGGACCGCGGTACTTGCAGATCTATGGGAGCGGCCTTTGCCCATGCCTTTGTGACCAGTAGGATCCTCCTCTTCGCACCCTACCTACGTACGACCAAGCAACACGAGAATGGCATTGACGTCATCATTAGGAAGGCCACAAAACGAGCCGTTGGCCTCCCGGCGGCTACCTCCAACACAGGTTATCGGCGCTGGGAGTGCTCAATTCGTGTCTAGAGTTGAAAGAGGCTCATCTCACAAATCAGTACACGAGACTCGCACAGAGCGCGTCGGGGCGCCACTTGCTTAATTGCCTACAAATCAAACACGAGTGCACCCCAGAGGAGACGAGCAAACTCCCAGAGTTGTGGCGGGACAGCGTCTTGGTGCATCCACTTCCGCTTAACATGGAAAAACACACCCACGAAGGCAGGAGGGAAGCACGCGCTAAGACCCTGGAAAGGAAATACGGAAATAGGCGCGGTGTGTTCTACGTTGATGTGGCAGGACCGTTGCCTCTAGGGTTTTTTACTGCCGCTGTAATTCACTGGGATCAGCAAGTCGATGGGCTCTCCTACCAGGCTCCTAACTCCACGCAAACCGAGGCGATTGCCACAGCGCTCGCCGCCTCGGACCCGAAGTCAAGGAAAATAATCACGGACTCTTGCCGAGCATGTGAAAGCTATTTAGCGGGAACGGTACCACCCTTGGCCTACAATATTTTAAAACGAGTGGTGCGGTTCGTAGACCCCGCACCTAAAGAAATTGTGTGATCTCCGGGGCATCAGGGTCTGAGAGGTAACGAGGCCGCGCACGCGGCTGCCCGAGCGCTTACCCACCGGGCGCCTCACCCATGCTCTCCCTGCTCGGAGATTAGCAAAGCACTTCTGCGGTTTAGAGAAATCGTAACATTACTGCGATAACCGCCGGCTTTACCTAGCCCCTGCAAAGGGTCTGAGCCAGGTCGATGAGCGAATACTGCGGAGCCTGCAGACGAACACATGTGCCCTGCAGTAGCAAAGCATTTAGACCCTAAAACAGATGGGCGGTGTCTGCATTGTGGGGAGGTGTCGGACACCTTCCACATGGTGTGGACATGCCAGAGCAACCCTACGTTATCCCGCAACCCTTTCCCTACCAGAGAGGCATGGGAGGCAGCCCTGCTCAATTGCTCGGGGCTGGAGTCTCGAAGGGCTCTAGTTTGGCGGCCGAGAGCGGCGGCTTTGACCAATGGGGTCCCGGAATAGGGACTGCACCTGTGCGGAGAGCCGCACGCGCTAACTCTATTTTATTCTTAACAAAAAATAAAGTTTCACTCCTCCAGCTCCTCCTCCTTTGCCCTGCAGAGGGCGTAGACAGGCTGCTGCTGCTGATGATGATGAATCAAGGCGGACGGAAAAATACCGATCTAACCAGCAGATGTAATATGCAGTGGAATGACGATCTCGGAAAATCCGAACAAGAAATGAACCAGAGTAATATCGCAAACTACAACATGCACTCTAGCTTGATCTGGCTTAAAGCGATGCAGCACAAGGATCGTTCAGTTTTGCTCGCCCGCTAACCTGCCGCGACAAGCTTAACCATTTATGCTTCTTCTGCACTCAAACACCCTTCCCAGTCTCCATAGGCGTGCGGCAATATTTCTCACATTTCCACACGAGAAGTTGAGCGCTGCCGTCTTGCAATGAATGTGGAAAGGCGGTGTTAGCGCGAATAGGCGAGTAGATAATTTCGAACGCCGTTTTTTTTAAACTCGCGTCTTGACTTAGGGCCCGCTGTGTAGTTTCACTGTGCGGTTGTGTAATGTTGTCGATGCCGCCAGCGACATCGACAGCGGCATTGCTGAGAAACGTGTTCTGATAACCTCATTTGTGAACATAATTTTTTTTGTTGAATTAAGGGCCAAGCCGGATAAGAGCTATATTCAGTCTGAAAAATAGATTGCGTATTTTTAATTAAATTTTGATTTAAAGAACGTTAGTTCAAATAAACCTAGCATGGGCTGAAAAGCACACCGATCGCTATCCTATTGATGGTGTGACCGACAGAAGACTACAGCGTGCTTTTTGTATCTGCGTGCCGTAATTAACAGCTGGACAAACACTGAGGGATCGGCAAGTGTTGAGGCGTTGGAGAGGGAGAGGAAGCGGGCAAGTGATGCGGAGCCGTGCCCACTAAACTTTGTTGCGCCGTTCTTGCCAAAACACAGGGAAACTGGCGAAAAAAGGGTGTTGGGAGGTCATTACACCATTTCTCTTGAGTCTCAACACCCTTTTCGTAGCTGTGCACCCTTTTGTATTGGAAAAAGGGCTGTTGACCAATTTCCACACTCTTGGTTTTCCGTAGGGTGTTGAAAGAGTGTGGAAAAGGTGTTATGCTTTTGATTGATTATCGCCATGCATGTATGTGCAATTGCACTGTAAAGAACAAGGGATCCCCTCGTACCTTGCTCTCCACCTCGGAAGAAATGTCCAAAAGCAACAAAAAAAATGTTTCCTTATAAGGTGCGCCGTATTACCCAAGTTTAGCTTTGGCAGGTGAAACATCAATACAAACTTTTAAATAACAAAGACCGTATTTCTTTGGCGAAAACGGTGTTGACCGACTGCAACACGCTTGGCTTTCTGTAGGGTGTTGAAAGGATGTGAAATAGATGTACAGAAGTGCATAAAAACAGCGAAACTCAGGCTTCACCTAGTTTCTTGCCATGTTGCTATGTTTGGCTACGTTGCGTTAACCTTTGATAAGTTTTGTTAGGTTTCGCAATGCCAGGCTAGGCGAAGTGCTGAAAGGTGAGGCTAAGTTAAGCCGGATTCTACAAGGCTGTTCAGTCGTTCCCCTACACTGACAGTGGATATGAGGGGGCAAACCCCCAGCTCAGCCGTTCCTCCAGCTCTGCACCCCGAGTGCAAGCTGCACCATTTTTTTGCGTTTTAGAATCCCCAATAGACTAGTACCTTTGAAATGGTATATTTAGTTGTGCGGATACGTATGCACCCTTTGTGCTCACACTGGACATTTCCGAAAGCCGGCTTCACTGTTATAATACCGTATCGGCGGTGGTGCACCCTTTACAGGCGGCGCAGTTCTTTTTCTTGGTATTTTTTTTTGCTAACGACACAAAAACTAGCTCAAGTTTAAACAGCGTCAGTGGTAATAAATTATGCCAATTCATTTGCTTTAAACATCATGAAGTACAAAACATTCCCCCGCTTGCAGGAAATATTCAATACACCCGTGTAAACTGGCACAAAATACCCCCAAATTTGAAGGTCTCTTACACTGCTTCAGTCAGTTGGCGGTCTTTTATTACGCCCTTTTTCCCACACCCTTTTTCTGTGCACCCTTTTTGTTAGTTTCCAACAGCCTAATTAGCAGCTTTACACCCTTGTAGAAAAATGGTGCTGACATATTGAACACCCTTCTGAAGGGTTTTGAGATGGCGGGGAATATTTGTTAGGTGTTTAATAAAATTTATGACTTATTGAGCGTGATAACAATTTTTTTTGCAAATCCGCATGCTGATTTGTATGTCTACATAATTCACAATAAAATGCAAAATTCCAACATTAGCGCTCAAATATCTGTTTTTTTCCGACAAGCTCAGTGACACTATCGGAGGGCTTTCCTTTCCTGGGTATAAAGGCATGAAGAGCACATGTATTTTTAGGTAAGTATGGACTCGCTCCACCCATGCATGCCCTTGGTTTCCTTGCTCAAGTCATTTGTAGTTCAAGTGTGACTAGTGCGTGTTGAATTTATCTGTATATCATGCTGCGCTCTCCGCCAATCCACAATGGCATGCGCCGCTGCGCTGCCGACAGCCTTATTTTAGGGTTTTAAGCAACCTTACACCCTCCCTTTAGGGTTTTCACACGAACACCGTTTTTCCGTCCTTACACCTTTTTTAGCCAAAACACCTTTTCATGTGTGCGCCATGGGACAAGATTTTTACACCCTTTTCGGCCAAAAAGGGTGTAAGAAAGTGTGTCATGAAAAAATGCCTCCAAGCGTTCCCCCTCGTGCCCTTGCCGTGGTTTCTGATGAAAAGAACAGCTATTCACGCGATTCAAATAGATATAATGCTTTGAAACTTGGAGTTGCTTTCAAAATCATCCAGGCCAAATAATAAGTTTTCGAGCAGCAGTCCTCGTTTTACGTGCGTTCTTTGCAAGGACGAGCTATTTGGATGTAGTTCTTAGGAAGGCAGTGCACTATAGAGTAGTTCGGTATGCAGTACGCATAATGCAATGTCTACTGTTGTATGCAGTTCGGGGTTGCCCGGGGTTGCACCCCGCACGACGGAGCAGGGTTACTGAAACACTTTAGCATGAGAGCTCCTGTTTAGCGTTCATACCGATTTTGAGCCAATAAGTTTCTGAAATCACTATTTTGCAAAGCTAGTTGGCTCCAGTCAGCTTTCGTAATACATGGTGAGCACGACCAAATTTGTATTCCCCAATTTACGGAACATGGTTCCATTCGTGGCACGCACTGTGGAACAAGTTGCGTTTCCCAAGCGGGCAGATGTCTGTACGTGGTCTTTAAATTTTGTTTTGCCGCCCTGCCAACTAATCATTAACGTATCTTTGCCGTGAGACAGCTTCGTTAGGTCAGATATTGGTTATTCACGAGGAGCTGTTGGACAAGTTCACCAGGCCGTGCGCAATAGGCGCACAACGAACGTTAACCAAAATGTTCCCAAAACAATCGTCGTGGAAGCAGACGAAAAATTCAGACGGAATGCGTTCCGCTGCCGCTGCCGGCGGTGAAAGCAAGCGCTTGCGCCCGTAGAACGCTGGTAATAGTTCCGATTGGGAGAGCCATTTACACTACGCTCCGCGAGCTGTGGACATTAAGGGACCGACTGAGATGGCTGAGTCGGCACTACTGTTTTATCTTGCTCTGTGGTCCCTGGTCGAGTTCTTTAACATTTGGTGCTGCGAAACCCGGGAGGAGCGGCCCAGTCGACTGCATGACGGCGCAGCGTATCTTCCAGGCGCTCCAGGCCTGGGAATCTTCTGCATCGAAAACTTCTTGGTCCCCGATCCCCGAGTCCTTGCCCTCTTAGGGCACCTGCCTTGGCCGTCTGCCGGACGCTCCACACCGACCATATAGAACCCGGAGACGACATGAAGGACGGTTGCCAGCTGCTACGGCTAGGAGACACCCTTTGGGTACAGATTTCGAACCTCGCCAATGCGGAAGACCGCGCACTGCTACAACTACCCCTCAAAACCAAGTATGCTAAAAACCCTTTATGAATCCGCACAGCAGAAACAGATCAATCTCGTACAGCTTGACAACCGTATCAGAAACTTACTGGACTTGGAACACTACCCAAAAGAATATAATGAATCGGACGACGCATAGCTCGCAATGATTATTTGAACTAAGTTGTTGCTTCACTAGAAATGATCGAACAGTGGGAATGGTAGCACAGTGGTGACTATACACCCGCAACCCAGGAAAGGGGATCCTTTATGTAGAACTTGGGAGACCGCTCCTAACGTCGCCTTTTTCCAACCGTCACGGAGCCCGCTACTGTCCTGTCCAGTTTCCTGTCATAAACAAGTAGTCCTGGCTGAAGAATGTCGGATAGTAAAAATACCAGAGACAACCACAAAATTGTCTGTATGGGACATCAACACTGCGTCTTCTGCCCGTCCGTCGTCACAGGGCCAGTTCATACCGCAGCAAAAAGGAGGATCGGACAGACTACAAGCAGGGCTTCTCGAGCAAGTGAACGAAGGGTTTGGATCATTCAGTTGTGCCTCCTGTGGGTTCAAATGGTGCCCCCGTGAACATCAGCTCAAATCGTGGTAAAACACCGAAGCTTAGTCACAGGGCAAGAGGAAAACATGTGATGGCTAGACTCGACGCGCGAACACAAACTACTAGATATTTTCAGCCGCAAAAAGGCAGCCATTTTCCAGAAGAAGAACGACACCTTCTACTTTTTTGTCTATGGAAACGGTGACCTAACCCCGAAAAAAACCCATTCGGTCCTACATTACTAAGCAACTACATAGAAGAAAGCCCGTAATTTAACGCCTAGCCCGGAACACTTTTGCGGGACTTTCGTTGCCCGCGCTAAACGAAGCCGGGATTACGAAGCGGCAGCACTCATCAAAACATCGTTGGAAAAGAAAGCAACTGACGATTTGAAACACATTGACTCAGCGGATCCTAACCGGGTTGCTGAACTGACCTCATATAATATTCTTGCGGCGTTTCCTCCCCTGGTTCTTTGTATGTCTGCGCAAGAACCATTGTCGCGGGCGGGAGAATGTTGCGGAAAGACAAGGACGAGGATCTTGGGACACTGTCACCATGATTAGTGAGCAGACGAAGGGGAATAAAGTTGTTCGGAGCGGTGTCATGGTCCGGTGAGTTCGTCTACACTCCTTACGTAGCGCAAGGAGATTTTTTGGTATCTTTTGCTAATGCCAACGAACCAAGCTCAAGCTTAAACAGCTCCGCTGTTAATTTAAGGTATATCTCTTTGCACCCATCGGAAGTGTTACCTGATGAATATCCATAACGTGGGCTTCGGCGAGAGGCGCGGGATGACGAAAAGTACCAAGAGATGGCGCGCGGTATTGGAACGTGCAAACATTCAACTGAATTCTAGTTCCTGATTAGTGTAGATTAGAAACTCCAGCTCGCTTGTCTTAACGCTTGTTAGGACAAATTCGCGAATTCTTTTTTGGTGTTTTTACATCTAGCACCTGTCTGCAAAACTAATTAAACATATCAACGGGCTGAATATTCAGTGAGAAATCTTCCAAACCAAGTAGGTCTCCGAAATCCTGATTCCCCCCATTATGTGGCTGTTATGGAATATTCTTGAAAGCGGTTTTAGAAACCTGTATTGGTTACCCATACAAACAAAAACGTTTTCGATATCTCAACAAGCTTGCAATAAAAATAAAAAAAAGGAGAAGGAGGAAAATTAAACGTTTATGGATTCCTATAAAAAGAAAATTGAGCGCTGGATTATCTTCAGTGTAGTAGCGTTGACCATTCAAAGTGGGTGGCGTCCCTAGTCCAGGATGCCATGGCCTTCAGCTGCTTGTCTGGCCGGGATCACCACACCGCGCTGGTCATCCAAGACCTCGCTGGATAGCAGGGCCTCCCACTTCTCCGTCGATGGCGCAAGGACCTCTGGGAGTTCCTTCACACCTTTGCACTCCCACAGCATATGGTAGTGACTCTTGGGGGTGCCGCAGAATTGGCAGTCATAACTGTACAGACTGGGATGAAACATGTGTAACTGTGAGGCGAGCGGGAAAGAGTTAGTTTGGAGTCTTCTTAACTACGTTCCTTCTTCTTTGGTGAGTTGTGGATGAGGCGGTGGATATTTCCATCTGCTCAATCTGTAATGTTCCAATATGTCCCTGGTGCGTCGTGGAATAGGTGGGAACATTGGCGGGGGAGTGGCTTGAGGTTCTGTGACGGGGGTGAGGGTAGTGGTGGTTGACCGGTGGGAATGATCTCGGGCAGCGGAATCAGCCGCCATATTACCCTCCAGAAACTCGGGTCCCGGTGTCCACACGATGTGTATGTCCGGTACATCTTTTTATACTTTAGTTTCAGGAGTATAATAAGCACTACTGTGGAGATGAGACCCTTCTGAAAATTTATGCAGGTTGTTTGGGAGTCTGTGATCATAATCATGCGAGCTTGGCTTTCCGTGATCGTTGTAGTAGCGAGAGCAATCGCTGCTTCTTTTGCGGAGTCAATGTTTTCAGTCGGGATAGTTGCCGAGCATAGTTCCTTTCCTTTGCTGTTCGTCACGGTTACCGCGTGTGCTCCATGGTTTGCGCTTGAATATCTTGCGGCGTCGACGAACCTCGTTCCGCTATCATTAACATACGCTTTTTTCAGTGCCTTTACACTGGCATTTCTCCTTGCTTTGTGGTAAAGCGAATGCATGTTGCGAGGGATATTCGCAACATGGTTGGTGACGCGCTGTTTCCAACCAACCATGTCGCTTTACCAACTCGCCCAACTTTCCATCCTGCTGCATATTAGAAACCGTGATGTATTCCCTCAGACAAAGTGGGATGCGCATTGTTTGGGTTTGGGAATCCAAGTTCACCTCATCCCCAAGACTGCGTAAAGTGGCGAGACCTGTTTCTGTGAGTTTCAGCCGTTAAATTTGGTTAACCCTGTGGGCCTCTACAAGTTCCTCCCACGTGGTATGTACCCCTAGTTGCAGTAGTTTCTCCTTCGAAGTATTCGCCAGTAGACCCAGTGCTATTTTGTATGTTTTCATGATGAGGATGTTGAGTTTTTCTTTTTAGGTGTTCTTTAGCCCCAAATATGGGGTAGCATATGTAATTCTGCTGATAATTATTCCTTGTATTAATCGAATTGTATCTTCTTCCTTGAGTCCATGGTTTTCTTCGCAACCCTCTTGACAAGGTGGGTTACCTGGGTGATGGTGCTTTTGAACTTGTGGAGTGTAGCAGCTCCTGTTCCGCCCTTTTAGAGAGTGAGGCCTAATACTCGCAGTGTGTCGACTTTTCGGACAGGGATTCCAAGAAGCTTCACTTGCGGGTCCGGTGCTTCCGGCGGGGATCTGCCTCTCGTCCCCTTTTCTTAGTACCAGAAGTTCTAATTTTGCTGAGGCGATGGAAAGCCCACACTGCTTGAGGTATGCCTCGGTGCGGTCTACGGCTTCATGCAGGGAATCCTGTTGGTTTCCCGTTGACCCTCTGGTTGCCCAGCATGTGAGGTCCTCAGCGTAGATGGCATGTCTAAGACCAGGGATTGCATTTGGCTTTTCGGGTGCGTTATTATGATCATCGCGATATTGAAAAGTAATGGTGAGATCACTGAGCCTTGCGGGGTGGCCTTTGCTGGAACCTGGAATTTGTCACGCCGAAGCTTTCCGAGGCCCACTGTCGCCGTCCAGAAGTCCAGAACGTAGTTATAGACCCTCATCTTTCATTGCGAGTCTTGTAAGTTCTTCAGTATGGTCCCGTGCGATACATTATCAAACGCACGTTTAACGTCAAGCGCCAGGATGGCTCTTTTTTGTGACGTGCTGAGGTTGTCAGTGACCACTTCTTTGATCTGTAGCACAATATCTTGCGTCGATAAGTATGGCCGGAAACCGTACATGGAGTCGGGGATCCTTATTTTGTTGTTGTGCTCCATGTGAAGGGTTAGGCGATCCAGAACCATTTGCTCCATGAGTTTCCCTACGCACGATGTCAATGAAATCGGCCTGAGGTTAGACAATCCGATAGGCTTGTTGAACTTTGAAATCATGGTCACGCTTGCATGCTTCCACGGCGCCGGTATACTTCCACTCTCCCATACCTCGTTTATTCTGTTGAGAAGACCCTCCTTGATTTTTTCTGGGATGTTGCGGAGTATTCTGCTGGTAATCTCGTCCGCTCCTGGCGCAGTGTTCACTTGTGAGCTTGGCGAGCCCGCATCCAGCTCGGCCATGGTGAATGGTGTGTCAATGTCGAGGTTCAGTAGCCCTACGTAATCAGGGTGGGAAACGGGTATAATTTGGTCTTGCTCACCAATGAGTTTCTTTTTTGCCGCCCTAAGGATATCCCCTTGAGTACCCGGGTAATTGTGGCTGAGGCGCTCTATTTGTCGTCCAGTCGTGTTTTTGGATCCAGTGTTGGGGATGAGTGACTTCAGGATATTCCACGTTCTTTGGGTACTGAGTGTCCCCTGTAAACAGTCACATAACTGGTTCTAGTTCTGCCTTCCCAGCTGGCTAGCATACTCATCTGCTTGCTTTGTTAAGAGGGCAATGCATTTCTGTAGCTTCTTGTTACACTTTTGTTTTTTCCACCACCGTGTGAGGCTTAGGCGAGCTTCCCAAATATGTAGGAGGTGAGGGTCTACTTCTGGATTTTGAGATGCTTATTGGATCTCTTTTGTAAATTTGTTAGCTTTTTCAACCAGTTTCGGGGTCCATTCTTCGAGATCCGTGTCTATGCTTATTGATTGTTGGTCATTTTCTTCTTGGAAGGCTTTCTAGTCTGTAATTCTTGCCTTTCTTGTTTTTGCGGGTGTTCGCCGAATGGCAATTTACAGTTGACCAATGTAGTGGTCACTGCCGAGATTCTCGTCCAGTCTCTGCCATTCAACGTGGGGGATGCCCCTCATGAAAGTGAGGTCAGGGGTTGTGTCTCTCGACACACTGTTGCCCATTCGCGTGTGGTATTGGAGATCATTCCACAGCGTAAAGCGGTGTTGTTGAGTCACGTTGTGGACATTTTTTCCTTTCTTTAATGACCTTTTATACCCCCATGCCACGTGGGATGCATTAAAGTCTCCTACTACCACCATCCTGTGACGCGCGGTCAATTACCACAACATGTCGTGCAAAATATGAACTCCCCGACTAGGGAGCTCCAACTCATGGTGATCCAGCAGCTGGAGACAGCTCTGGCCAGGCAGAAGCGCGGGCGGCTTCCCGATCACGTCAATGGTCGGACCCCCCAGCGCCGACACCTCCGGCCGGACGCGGCCCCGTCTCCGGATCGGCTTTAACACCAACAGCCGACGGTGAGGGCGGAACCCTGTGTGGTGATCCCCCTCACCGATAGTGCAGGATAACCAATAAAAGTCCTTTCTCTCTCTCTCTCTCTCTCAATTTCAAGACCATACGAAAAAATCTCTCGAGGTCCCCCAAGTTTTCGGTGGGTGGACTATAGATGTTCAGTATGAACAAGCTCTGCAACGTTTTTCTGTCGGGTATGATCTCCACGAGGGTGTGCTCGACCCTGTGTTGGATGGGGTGCAACTGAGTGACCAACTGCTTTAGGGTAAGGATGGCAGTTCGGGTCATGCCCCCGGCTATATGCATGTCGTAGCCCGTTAAGCTAATGCTTTCAGCTTGAGTTTCCTGCAGAGCAATGACATGTGGTTTCTCAGTTGAGATGAATTGTAGCAAATTTTGATTTTAGATCAAATGGTTCTGCAGTTCCATTGCCAAATTTTGTGTTTGGAAACTGTTCGAAATGGGGGATTCGTGGTACATGAGGGGCTACTCGTCATATTCCAGCATTTCCTCCATTCGAGCTTGTCTCCCAGGATAATTCTTGGGTTTCTTGCGAGCCTGGTCCTTTCCCTCTAGAACCATCACCCTTTTGTCAAGGTCTTTCATTTCATTCAGTATGGTCATATTTCTTTCTTCAATTTGCTACTGCATCTTTTGGATGTCCTGGATATGCTCCTGAATCCGTTGAAAAGTTCTAGCACAGTTCGCTGAAATGCGGCGTGACCGTGTTTAATTTGGGCCAGATCCTGCTTGATTTGAAGGGTTTCTTTATCTTGCATTGCTTTTTGTTGTCTGATATGCATTATTTCCTGCATCATGCTTGAGTTTTGTTTGACCAATTCCTTGATCATACCAGTGTTTTCTTCGACGTTGCGTTTTAGGGCTTCGAAGGGAGCCACCCAGTCTGGGGTGCCTTTATCGTCGTTATTGTTATCAGTAGGGGCCGCAACCAAAGGTGGAAACTGGTCATTCGAGAATATTACTCTGTTATGTTCTCCACAATTCTGATTCCACGCTGTTCAAGGACATCGGGTTATCAACCTCGATCTCGACCTTGACTTTTCTGTGGCCCTCGACTTGGAACGTCACCTAGACCTGGATCTAGATGAGGAGCTTCTCCAAATGCCATCAAAAATGATGCGGAGCTTGTGCTGCTTTCCGGGTTGACCGAGCTGCAGTCCGTCCCCGAGTGTGCCGTGCCACCTTTCTGGAGCCTGGCCTGCCTGACATGTAGAGGAGGGGTGCTGGCCGTAGTCGCCTCATGCACTCTTTACTTGCTGTTCCATGCGGCTGGTTGCACAGCTTGCATACTGGTGGGCAATCGTGACTAGCTTCGGCTGTTTCTTTGCCACATCTAACGCATAGCTCTGGCTATGAGGACGGGCATACGTCCGGTCGGTGACCAATGTTCTCACATTCCCTACAAAACTGAACTGACTTGCGGTATGGACGGCATCTGGTTATTGCCCCTATTACTTTAACATAGAAGGGTACATGCGGTCCCGTGAAGTGGAGCAAAGCTGCTGACGAGTTCCCTAGCCGTCTGGCGGATACTAATTCATGCCGTGGTGCGGATGTACTCCATGAGGTTATCGTTCGTCAGCCAGTCCGTGATTCCAACCACCACTCCCACGCTTGTGTTCGTAAAGGCTTTAGGTATGGAACAAACGTGTATACATTTGATCTCACCTGTAGGTGGGCAATGCCGGCCAGTCGATGCACAAGCTCTTCGTGCGGCGTGCTAGCGAGAAGCAGGTTTTGCGTCTACTGTACTCGAGTGGTGACCTGGTTCACGAAATCCTTCAATAATAATAATAATATTAATAATAATAGTAATAAGAATATATGCTTTATTCCAAGAAAAGATACTTAACAAAACGTACATGCATAACAATGGCATGTTCATCGCCTCCGCCATCGCAATAGCGGTGTCCGAGTCCTTCCACTTTGCGACTTTGAGTCCGGGCGGTGGTCTGTACACAATCTTTTAGTCCATCTCCGGCAAAGGCGGCGACTTACTGGCAGTAGATTTCTTCCCCCCCAGTTGCTGGATTTTCTTTCTTGCCTGAGGCAGTGGCTCCTTCCAACTCTTGTTTTTGGTGCACCATGCATGACTGTAAGCTTGCCTTCCTCTTCCTTCTCCTTCCGAGCAGCCCCTATTCTGTGGAGGTCAGTCAGCCACACCGTTTGGTACCCCGTCCTACCGGTGTTTTCATCGAAGCTTATTCGGGCGCCGCTGCCATCTGCTCCATCACTTGTGTCCTCTGGGCTTTCTTCGGCCATCGTGTCGTCGTTCTCGGAGGTCATCGCCCTCTACGCTGGCCACCGGCAAGCGCTGAGCTGCGCGACACAAGGAGGAAAAATTTATTACCTCTTTTCACTCTCTATGTGACGTAATTAAATAAAAAAGCCATATTCGCAGGATTTGCCACTAGACGGTACACACGAATGCAACGGCCTCGTATGGGCTCTGGATTCTTCGCTGGAAATAAGCGGATCAACTCAATCGACCACTCCAACTGGACAACCAACGGATTCCTAGCATCCAACGCCGTCGTTTAACAGCTTGCCGACCGACCAGGACCATCTAGACCTCAAAAAGGCATGTTCTGTACGCCCGCCCCAGAGCTAGGCCTACAAAGCGCACCTAGCCTATCAAAATGCGCGCCATCCCAGCCCCGGGCCTAGATGGCAGGTGCGAAAATAGGACTATCAGCACTGGATCCCACGGTGGATGGCATGGACTTCGACCAGCATAGCGGCCGCACCGTGCACCCCACCTCGAAGAATGGATTGAAGTCTTACGCTTACGACGAAAGAACAGTTCATCGACACCCCATCGGCAAGCCACGAAAACATCCACCAACCATCTTGCAAGCTACTCCCAGGTTTGAGAACTGACTCTCAACCCACCACCAGGACTACCAAAAGACTATACAATCGTCTGTCGACCGCGATCTGGACTCAACGTTGCCACCTGAGCCCTCAAACTCACACACTGCATTGACACCACCAGAAACATCCTTGTGCAAAACTTTTACGACCCCGTATTATTGCAAGTGCAAATTTCACAGAATCTCGTCGTCGTAAGCACCACCCATGAGGAATACGTACTCGCACTCAGCGCAATGAAAACCACAGAATTCGGAACAGAAAAGTACGAACTCATGCCCCATATAAAACCTTTTTCGGACACCAGCCGCGGTGTCATCCAGGGCCTGTACTTGGAAGTCACCTCCGATATACACCCCGAACTACTTCAAGCCAACAAACCTCCGCTCTTACATCCCCGACTTGTGGGCATTACCACCTCGGCCTTACTGACGTTACAGAAGCCCCACGCACACTTCTATGCAAAGGTTCGAAGCATTCTCTACCGCTGTCGCCCCTTGCATCGTACCGCCAAGTGTGTCGACTGTGGGGTGACATGGGACACCGACAAGACGTGTGTTCCAACCCCAACCACCTTCAGTGCCCTGACTGCAAGACTGAGTAAATCCCAAAAAGACCATACGTGTTCTCCCAACTACAAACTGTGCAATCTTCCACACCACACACCCGGCAAGGACTTTCCAAAGAAACTGGTTTCAGCTCATCCAGTTCCCAAATCTCGTGGGTCCTCTTCCGGGGGCACCCCACCATCCACTAAAGCCAACGACCCAGAACAGGTGAGCTGTCTGCCATAGCATCAGGTACTCCCTCTACTCACGCCTCCCCTGCTCTCCCTGCACGTACCCTCGTCCCTCCGCCTGTCACACCTACCCCACAAGTTCTCCGCAATAGCGCAGCTGCTTGCATAAATCGAGCAGCAAAACACCACAATACTCGCGCACATAGTTCTCGAAGCAGCCAACCGTGCCCTCCCACAATCCCCAAATGAAGTTCCAACCCTCGCTGTTAGTATGACTGTGGGATCCGTCGAGCCCCAAGGACGAGACTCGAGCGTCAAGGGGAGAGAAATGTGACCATCATGGTCTGCATTTAATGGGACATCGAAGGGAACTAAGTGAAGAGGAAGAAGCAGTGCGTGCGTTCCTGCAGCCGAGACTTGATGATGCCAGTGCAGGGAGATTGACCTCTGTTCCTTCAAGACAATGGCTGGCCACACAAGGCCTATGGCGGTCGATCTCGATGCGGCTTTGGCCTCTCCAAAAAGATTTGGCATCTTCCCGGTGGCCAACGATGTGGGGACAGTATGCTTCTAAAGGGTACAGGCGTTGAGGGGCAGAAATGGTACAAGTCCCTCGGAAGTGGGTGCGTACAGTCTGGCATACCTGACGGCAGGATGCAATGCAGTGTAGTTTTCGCACAATGGTTTCAAAACCCATGTCAGGGTCAAAAGTGAGGTGAATGGCACTTGTGTTGGCGCAGTAGAAAATGACGTGGGTAGCGCTTCTTCGGAGTTGGCGTCTTGCAGAAACGGGGTCCTTTCAAGTCCTGGATTCCGTAGTCCTCTCTTATCCAAATTTTATTAGTCGTCGGAAGCGCAGTCGTCGAAGCCCGCTGATTCTTCTCTCGTTCCGAAGGTTGCTGAGAAATCAACACGACCGCGCAACTACTGCGCGGGTTCGCAGTAGGCAGCTCAATGGGGTAATGTCCGCCGGGTTCGAGGTACATACATATCCTAAGTGTACAAGTATGTGGACTCGTTTCCTCGGTTACTTGCTGCGGCTGCATGGGAAGATTCTCCGGCTCTTGGGGCGAGTTGCGCATAGATGCGATCTGTGGGGGTGCTTCCCACGACGCGGAATGCATCAGTGGCTGGCTTCCCGTTTTGCTAGATAGGGTTTCATCTGAGTTGTCGCTTCCTAAGCAAAAGTTTTGATCGTGCTTCTTTACAAAGTGACCGGGTCTTCGCTCAGATACTTCGGAATTGTCACCTAGGTCAGTTGCCTGTTTGGAGGGAACAGCAAGTTCGCACGTTGCGCCTACAAAATACTTGTTTTTTGGCTCTTGTAGGTCTTCGTTGCACATTGAGGGAACGTGCCGTCGTTTGCAATAAGGGCAAACGATTTTCCTTTTACACTGTCGAGAGATGTGTCCATGGGTCAGACAGCGGAAACAACGTCCGTGTTTGGCGAGGAGCTACTTCTTTTGCTTCATCGTGATTTTCTTATCCGAGCAAGATCCTGTATAGTGCAGGCCGGAACAAAACAGACACTGTCGCGTATCGTTAGCTGCGGCATACAGGGCAGCCGCAGAATGTCGATGTTTGAAAGTTGCTGTTTGACGCGGTTCCCTTGGCTCGTCATTCGCCTTAAACTTCTTTCTTGAAGGCGAGTTCAGCATAACTGCTTCGAGACACTCAAGTTCGACTCCAAAGAAGTTAATTTAATCGCAGAACTGTTTCTCGTGGTCTGTTGGTTGGTGCTGAAGCTCCACTCCGGATGACGATGAAGCAGTAGACCACGTCTTTGAATGCCGGTGGTATTTCAGGACCATGTCTTGAGAGAGAGCGCGAAGAAGGATCTTACGTAGCATGGCACAATAAGACTCTGGGCTCGTACCAAGTTCATTCAAGCTCCTACAGTGTATCTGCACGTCGTCGTAAAGCTGTCGTGGTTTCGTTGCGTAAGTTGATAAAACAGGTGGTATGTCAATCAGAGCTCGCAGGTGGTCTCGGGCAATAAGAGTCCGGTCACCGAACCGCTTCTGAAGTATCTCGATCGCGTCATTGTAGCATTGTTCGGTCATGGGCAGTCCAGCAACTGATGCAGCCGCGGAGCTGGTCAGAAATCTACTCAAGTAGTAAAATTTATCCGTCGGCCACAGTTCAGAATTGTTGTGTACAGAGGGCTCGAAAAGACCCCAAAATCTGGTCCAGTTCCGACAGTATCCGTCAAATTTTATCAGTTCTAATGTCGGTAGCTTCGTTATAGTGGTTGCGGGCTCGCTATAAGGCGATCTCTTTACAGAAGGCAAAACAAGAGACTCACCAGCCTGCTGGTCTAGAGATCTGTTGCGAAGCTCCGCCATGATCTTCACCACCTTGTCACTGAACGAAGTCGCGTTGGAGGTCTCTTCCGTGACCATTTCCTCCGTCGCTTCCAGGAAAATGTCGTCGTCAAGCTTCTGGATCGGTCGATGCATGGCCTCGATCCTCTACAAGGATATCGCTGCGTCCATCGCTGTAGTTAGGGTGTCACTTCGGAGGCCGTCTTCTGAAGAGGGCTGAAAGCTTGTCCCGAAGGGCAGTTCGTTGCCGCAGCTTCCGCTCGATCGAAGTCATCGTTGTTCCTTGGAGGTAGGTTCGCCGGTCTCTCAAGCAGAAGCCATCGAAGAAAGGCTGTCGTTCCTACTAGCCGGTGTCGGCCTGGCAGACACGAGTCCCAGGCTGTTTCGGCACCAAGTTGTGGGATCCGTCGACCGTCAAGAACGGTACTCGAGCGTCAAGGGGAGAGAGAAGTGACCACCAAGGTCTGCATTTAATGGGATGTCGAAGGGAACCAAGTGAAGAGTAAGAAACAATGCGTGCGCTCCTGCAGCCCGAGACTTGACGATGATGCCAGCGCAAGGAGATTGACCTCTGTCCCCTCAAGACAATGGATGGCCACACCAGGCCTATGGTGGTCTATGTCGCTGCGGCTTTGGCCTCTTCAAGAGTTTTTACAATCACCTCTCCACTTTCCGTAACGCCTGAGCTCGTCACGTCTTACCAATGAGAAAATCACAACTGAAGTTATCCTCATGGTTGAAACGCAAATAGCAGACTTTCCGCTTAACGTCAACAAAACGTTCAAAGACACCACTGGCTCCCTACTTCGCCTTACTCTATCCATCACCCAACTTCATCCTGTGCTCGAGCAAGCAAACCAGACAACCGTCCATGCCCGGGCCAACGAACATAACCTCTCCCCAGAACACCATGCTGAGTTAGCCGCCAACAACCCCTCCCACCCGATGGCAACTAATCTTGACGCGGTGACCATCTATCAAAAGAACTGCCGCAGGTTCAATAGTATAAATAACCCAACTCGTTCACTAGATCTCCTTGTCCCCACCAGAAATTATCGCACTCCAAGAAAATGATATCCCGAAACCCGAACTACCCGGCTACGCCACGTTTGCCCATGATCCCGGACACCGGACAGTGGTTCTCGTGGCGAAGGCATTAACCGCCAAAGAACACCCCATCTCTCCAATTTCCGTGCACACTTTTGTTAAAATTATTCCAACGCGACCGGTTAACCGAGCATATTCATCGCGAACATGTAGAATTTCTTTTCTTTGCCCCTTCTTTCTTTATTTCTTTGAGATTTCCTTGCCCTGATAACAATGATACTGATTTTATATCGCAAACGGCCGAAGGACATATTTCCGATATTAAAAACACTTGAAGGCTGCTTGGCGACTTCGTCCCCTATTTTCCAGCAACTTTTGTATGACATCACCCCCACCCCCCCCCCGCTTGTTTGGGTGATTGGCGGCCGTAGAACTAACCAATCGCAGAGACGCATGACCGAACGGTTGTAGTGGGGCCTCTAGAACCATTTGATAGAATCATTTGAACGCTATCATTCAGTTAATGCACTGGTAACCATGCTTTAACAGCGGGGATGTTGTACAAACTGTAAGTTCTTTGCTGCAAGAAAATGGCCGATCGCTGCTCATCGCGTTACCCGCGTGACCACCGAGCGTCCTGGACACGCGCAGTGGATTTAGCAAAAAAAAATACTGGCAAAAAACCCCAGGAGCACAAAAATGCCCAGCCCTCGGGAGCACGTGCCTCGAGGTGACCGCCAAATGGCTTTAGCAAAAAAAAAAGGAACTTCCAGTGTTGTCGTTAAGCGCTACCGCGCATGCAAACAAAAACTCTAGCGCTCATGCTAAAGTTGAAAAGACCCCCTGCTTGGGGGAGGTCACCGCGGCCGCTGAATTTATTGAAGCCGTTATGGACAATCGACTACGTGGATACGAGTGTGCCAGTCCTTCTCGAGTCGATTTGCAGATCCCGCCACCGCTGCCTCGAGTCGATGACGAAGAGCTGGTGGAAGTATACAATGGTGAGCATGACGGCACCCACCATTCGCTGCGAAGACGACGACGACCTCTTCGATGCATATGACGACGATTACTAATACTGTAACTATGCGAATAAACAAAGATGATTAAACATAACGGTGCGTGCCGCAATGCACGCACCTAGAACAGCTTCGCCCTTCAAGTCTTGCGTGTAAGTGCAATCTTCCCGGAATTTTAGTGCTGGAACCATATGACGTCGCTCCTGCACATAAGGATCCGCAATTTTTAGGTTTTTAAAAATCTCTTGCGCTTTTGGTTAAAAACGTCTTTAATGAAGCTGATTGAGCAACTAAAAACAGTTTTTTCAAGTAAAACAAAGTTGTAAATTTTATCTTAATGCCACTTCAAAGCTACCCATCCAGACTCTTCCTCAGTGCAACCGCCTCGGCACGAGTAAGATCTGGAGCGAGAACAAGAGCACACTGGGTAATGTATGATAACCGCCAGCATTGTGGGGCAACAGAAAGACTGCGAGAAAACATGACCCCGAGCTATGGTACAAAAGTTGGTGTAATGTACATATCCATCAGCAATGTGGGGAACAGTAAGACCGAGGGAAATATGACCCCGAGCTATGGTAAAAAAGTTAAGGCAATATGACACTGAGCACTTTACACTACTTTTGAAAACCACGGTCGTCTCGAATAACATTTATTGCAAAATAACTATTCAATCGACAGTAATTAAAGTGAACTCTACTATAAGAAGTATTCAGGAGGTTCACGCCTCTGGCTATCGGTTTCCGTCGAGCACCCGAAGGCCGACTTGAAGGGCTCGAACCCCTCAACGGTCTTCGTGCACTTCTCGGGGCCCTCTTCGGGCAAACGCTGGCACAGGCCGTAGCAGTAGGCGAGGAAGAAGACCTGATGCGGCGAGAATTCCTCGAGAGAAACGAGGCGACTGTCCGTTCCGTCGCCCAGATTGAACTTGAGGTCTCCGACGTAGGCGTTGTGAGCGATGCCGGACGCCCGCTTATCAGCAACCGATTCGGCTTCGGTGACGTTGCGACGCTCCTTGTGGAGGACTGACCAGCCGCTCCTGCGTCAAATCACGGGATAATTATGAGGTCATCCATTTCCAGCAAACCTTTTAGTCTCAATGGCAGTATTGGATCGTGAAGAGATTGATCTCAGTGAAAGTCCTGTGCTCTTACAAATCAACCTGCAATTTAATGTTACGGCGAGGGCTGTTTGACGCAGTATGGCATTTGTATTTGTAGGCTCAGCAAGGGCTCGCGCGTTCCGTCATTGAGCTAAAGCAGCCCCCACGGCTGCCGGAAGCTTAGCATAACATGAGTGAAATTCACTTAGAGACGAGGGGAACTTATTTAGGCACGCATACACCAGAAGGATCACCTTCGACCCGGAGCATAGAACCTCGAAAATCCTAGTGGTCAGTGAAATCCAATCGTGATGTATGCATACGTCATCTTAGCTTGTGGGTACTGGAGTGGACAGTGACAGCCGTTTGTACTGGAGTGGAGTGTACTGAAGTGGAAATGACCAGATGCGGAGTAGGAAGAGCATACTTCATGATAAGATAAGCAATGTATACCTACAGGCTGGATTTTATTGATCCCTGCGGTTTCAAAGTTACCGCCACAGATTGATGGGAACGATATCCAATAACTGATCACATTTACGTCAATAATGATTTATGTGAAAAATCTGCGGCGTATAATACTTTAGATGACCATAGCACAGTTCAAAGAAAGCATTTGAGTACTGTACATACAGCCACAGTAGTGAATGCACTGATCAGCAAGGAAGACAGAGAACTCACATAAGACTCTTCGAGGCCATGCACAAGTGATGCACGTGAAGACTAAACGAGGGAAAACTTTCTGATCAGGATGTGAGACTCGGGACACCGTTCCGCCAGGATTGGTCGTAGCCAGTTAGGAAGGAATACTCAGAAGGGCGCACTAGCGGTAGACTGGGAAACGGATTAAATGCGGATATTTGGGTTTATTGCAATTTTCGGACAACGTTGTCTTCTTCAATAAGTCTGCAAAATACCCGTAAAAATGCTTTAGTACCTGATTTCAGAACGTTCAGCCCAAATAGCCATAAATTACTATCTTCCCTTCTCCAGCGTATACGTAATGAAATGCCTAATAAGTTAGAATAATAATACAATGGCTGTCAAGGCGGATACCCAGCCTCGAGAAGCAATGCTGGCGCTGGATATATATATATAGGCTGGAGTGCATTCCGCGAGCACTCAAATAATGTACTAATATACCTCTGTCAGTTAAGCATCGGTATACAACTAATGCTAATTGCCAGGGGATGATTTAGGGGTCTGAAACTGGGTTACCAAGAGACGGGTCTAAAGTAAGGTAAGACAATAACACGGTATATGGGCAACGTCAAGTTCAGGAGCCAAAAATAAACTCGGCAAACGGTACTCGTCCGTTGCAACGACTTTTGATGATTAACGGAAGGATCATGAATTTTTACGGTGCCTCTCAAGGTCTTCAAGAACTGGCTGACGACCAAGGCAGTCGATTGGAAACCTTGGGACAATATCTTGTCTTACAGAGACCAAAAAAGTGGTAGGCGGCGAAGGGATGCACGGTTGGGAGAAGTACGTACTCTGGGTGAAATCGGACGTTGTCGATGTCGATGACAGTGACCAGCTGCCTGGCAAACGCCGAAGCCAGGCCGCCGTAGTTCATGGCCGTGTTTCCGTGCGGGTAGAAGAACGGCTCCGCCAGGGCGCCGGGCCACACGAAAACGGCGTTGGCGAAAGGGTCGTAGGCGAAGAAGCTTTCCCAGCCCGTCGAAGCCTCGATGCCTGTCAGGTGCCGGTAGGTCGGGGTGCCCAGCAGCGACCGCGCCACTCGTCGCGCCTTCAGGAGTCGCTCGAGGTAGCAAGGTGGCGAAGACGTGCCACTGTTGGGAAGCTCCTCCGCCGTCGTGGTGGGAAAGGTCGGGAACATGCGGGAAAGCTCCGCCTTGGACAAGCCGAGCGCGTCTTCACTGGGCCACAGGGCTAATGTGGACAACTTGCAACCTCTTGATGGCCAGAATGTCATCGCCCTTCCTGCGAGGTGGGGATAGTGTCGTGGTATGTTCGAAACTGACCTATGGGTAACCCGTGCACACAGCTTTTCGGGTACTCTCACAGTAACTCCAAACCAGATGTAACGGTGCGCTCTTATTTGTCTGCAGGGCTTCATCGCACACGGCTCGCTGAAAGCCTGTCTTTGCGTGATGTTGAGCACAAAGAGAAAATAATGTTTTATTGAACGCACTACCCTACTGAAAAGTTCCGTATATACGGAATTATGGGAATACGGAGTTCCTACGGAGTGTTACGCGCCCAACCGTAGTGAATGTAGATATCATTTCCACAAACATGGGGATTGTATGAGTTCGCACAATATGAACGTTTGACACAGTTTTCGTGTTTTTGTCTTCAATAATAAGCAAAATCACGCTGCGTATGATTTCCGTATACTCCGTATATACGGAATTCATACGGACAATGATTTCGCGGTTCTAGTGATCATACAGACTTAAAAGACGTGTCAAAATTTTCAATTGGCATGCACTGTTTCATTTTCATGTGCTTCTCAAAATTTTTTTTTTTTTTGTGGTGGCTTTGTGTCATGCTAGGAATGTACTCCACATTCCCAAATTTCCGTGTATACGAAAAGTTTTAGGAGGGTACGTGTTTATATAAAGGCCTGATCCCTGAAAAAATACGCTGTCAGTTTTACTATCTTGTAAAACGTAAACGTAAATAAAAAACACTGATAGTTATTTTATTTTGTAATGCGTGCCATGAGTAATAAACATAATGACCCTTTAATGGTACAAAACCCGTAATCAGCATCAGTTTTGGTCAGGCAACGCGGTTCTCGAAGGCTCTTGGCTGTGGCCCTAGCCATCAGGCTGCAGCAGAGAAAACAACGCCCTTTATATCTTGGATGCACTCACCACCAGTCATTCAAGATTTCTACTCTGTATTGCACGCAACTGTGCTGCTGTAGTCTTCAACGTCCCTGCAGAGGGGCAGCGAGGAACAGCGAAGATACAGTAGCAGCACTCCGGCAACCTCCCGGTTCTTGTTCACGTCATAGCTCCGGAGACACGGCCGCGTCTCGAACGTGAGTGCTATGACTACTTGTACCATTGGCGCTTTCGAAGTTCATCAAACGTGTCTGCGTTTTAAGTTCATCACGCACAAGCTCGAGCGTAACGTAATTTATGGCCTGATATTCAATCTCTGACTGAAACAGATCTACAGCTCGGCTGCAGCGTATACACCCAACGGTCATACGTAACGGTCATGCGGAGATACGCACCGGTTGGCCACGCCTTGCCGAACCAAGGTGGCCACGGCCTCGCGCACTGCGCCGTTCAGTATGTCAAGCACTTTCTTGGCCTCCCCGGCCAGTCTGTGGCGGCGTAGGAAGTTCACTGCCAGTGGGAGCCGGTAGGTGGACTCCACCTGCAACTGGCACCGGAACCTGCACGCCAAGGTGACACGACGGTGTTATGAGGACGTTCCAGCACTCTTCCCTCTCCTTGATTGTAACCCGCCGTTCAAGAGAACATTAATTCACAGCATACGAACTTAATCACATCCCTCCTACACGACTTTACCATTCCATTCCGGCTCCACCCCTCCGCTACCCCTGCTAAGTATTCTTGTTTGCCTCGTTCTCTTCCTCTTTTTTGCATTTTCTTCATTCTCAATGTCCCGCTGACCCTCACTCTTTCACTCGTACACTTCTCTTCTCGTAACGAGAGGTTTCGAAGCTCTTTTGAAGGAGAGGGGGTGCTAAGGACAAAATAATGGCCGCGTATCTGCTCCTTTCGTTGCAAATGTCGACGAAAGACGACAGTCGACTGGTGCCCCTGGCAAGTAAATGCCACCCTTCTCTTTCCCGCTTACCTCTCATGCGGCTGCTCTCCCGTCTCGTTCCTCCAAGATAACACGCTAGGCGTTTGATGAGGCCAATTTAAATTTACCACGTTCCAGTGCTCCAGGCCGGGTGCCTCGATGCCAGCACTGCCGTACGGCGGAGACGCGCGTGAATCGAAGCATCCGGCTACAACATTTATAAAACCACGTTGCCCTACTTCATGAGCGGTCCAAGAAGAACGTGAAACCTATCTAATGGAACATTTCCTTGCTGTTGGCGTTTGATTTTTTTGAATTCCACCAGGTAGTGCGCGCAACAGCAGGTGGCAGTTTTCTGCTATTGTATTTTATTTGCTATCGCAAACAGCAAGCATCCGTAAATTTTGTAATAAAGGAACACTGCGAATGACACTCATGTATTGATTTTCTGCCTTATATTTGCATAACATCTTGTTCTTGCTCTACAATGTTGACAAGTATGATCATTAGAAGCGGACTTAGACGTTTAGATTTGGCTGTGAGTATATAAGACTATTGCGCAGCCTTAGTTTCACTCTGGCCTGCTGGCTGAAAAAGTGAAAGCAACTTGGCTCTCTGTGTTCGCGAGAGCCACTACTTGTAAACTTTTCTTTGTGGCAGAGCTTTGGTTTGTTATGCAAGTGCTGCATTGTTCACGTTTGAATGTCCAGAAGCTACATTGCGTATTTGCTGTTTTCTGTGTGGGGGTCCACGTGGGAGAGGAGCAGTAGGACGAATTTGTTTGGGTGAATCCGTGACGGCGGTTTAGGACTGACTCAGCTGTTTGTACAGAAACTCGTAAGCCAATTTTTGTTTTTGCGCACTGTAATGCAAGTTCGGTTCATATGTTGTTTTGCCGCAATTTGTGGCTTCTTCAAGGTGCATGCCAGGTGGTGTTCGTGGATATTTAAACAAATTTCTTGTCCGACTTCGGCAACCCGTTTTTCGATGCAATATCTGGCCTAGGTAACCAGGAAAAAATATATAAGGATTCACGTGACGCAGCCTTCCCAGTGCCACTGTATAGGGCTCTATACAGCAATGGTTCAGGACAAGATGTGTTAAAACAAGTGAAGCGAATGGAAGTGCCACCTGTGGCAAAGGCCTTCTTTTTTTAAATTGCACACTGCTACACTTTCAGTAGAAACTTGAATGAAAGAAAGGGGGCTCTCAATGCTAGGGGGAACCGACTGTCCTGTTTGTAAACAACCAGAAACCGTGGAACACGTCTTTCTTCATTGTTGGGCCGGCGTGTTCATTTGGAATGTCCTCCAAAGGTCACTCCAGAAAGATTTTCCACACGGCATACTATTTTTTTGTGCATTGATAGAGAGGACGGTGTGCCATTTGATAGTGTCCTGTTGTTGGGCCTGCACAGCATTTGGTGTTCGCGCATGGCTTGGCTTCATTGTGATGTAGACGCGCGACCAACGCGGCAGTATTTTGGGAAAGAGTGTCACAGTTTGTTGAAGTATAGAGAGTGAAGAACTCTCCACCAGAGTGGTGGTCGTAAATTGATCCCCTAACTACGCTTCGGGAATTTTAAATGACAATACCGGCCCTGGGGGGGGGGGGGCATGTGCATTACGTGTTTTTTTTTTGTCACTGCACCTGGTGCTGGTGTGGATGTCCGAGATTGGCAATAAAGAAAAAAATCGTGTGATAGAAAGACAGACAACAAAATTTTCCGTTCAAGTAGCGCAAGAAAGTTACGTACCTAAAGCTGGTGATGATGATTATTAAGCGCCGAGCACTTTGCGGGCCCGACTTCTCGTATCTCGTCCGCTGCCACACGATCTAGCCAATCGACTTCACCTGGCGTCACCACCAAAACAGAGGCTTTCTAAAAAGATACCCGCCTGTGCATCGATTCGGCTTTCCTGCCAGAACTTGAGGATACTTGAAGAAGAGGCTTATATATGCAGAGCCTTCTGAAGCTCCTGGTTCCCGTTTCTCTAGTCATACCTGTCCCCATTATTTAGCGCAGAGAAGAAACTGCACGCTACATTTAGGGCCAAAGCATATGTACATTAACTGGCAGCCCCACGTCCGTTTCAGCAAGGTATGCTGCATTGGGTTGGCTTGTTACTTTAGTAAGTGAATAAAAGTGGCCCCACTGATAGAAAAAGACGTCTTGCAAAATGGCGCAAAGGGCCCAGCACGGTCGAGATGTAAGCAAGGACCAAAACGAAACAGAACTCCCGACTCGTGCTTTGCAGACAGAACGAGACACAAATGATGAAGAAAACGATGTGAGCTGTCCCAGGAGAGGGCGTGGAAACACTGCGAAGGCAGGAAAGTTGAATTGCACTGAACAAACCTCTGTTCAATTCATCAAGAGAGGAGTGAGACAGAGAGTGGAAGAGCGTGAAGGGTGCTGGCAAAGAGCAGAGAACGGCGTCAAAGGCCCTCTGGCGAATCGCTGTTCTGCTCCTCCGACAGATTTCGTGTTGAGTGGACAGCTTAATGTTCTTTGTTTTGTTCAACCAAATCATAACTGCGTTTATTTGGTGTCTTGAAAGGGACAGTTTTGACAGAGGGGGTTGACGCTTGCTTTTTTCAACTGAGTCTCTAAGCTACAATTATTTCTAGTAACAGCTCTTTATCCACTTCAAAATCGTACATAATGAAACATTTAAGCTTATTATTTTTTGGTTGGGAATAAGCTATCGTACTCTCTACGTGGCACTGCAACGGCCCTTATGCGTGATGGAATCTACATAGTGAATAAAATTACGGGAAGGAAATACTTTACTCCTATTTTGAGGAACAGCGAAACTTTTGCGGTAGTAATGTGGAAGTACAAAATTATTAACAAAAAGAAGCAAGGCTTATTGTGAAACAAACAACAATTGGCTTTAGTGCATGGTTCAGACGTTCTGGGAAAACTGACTTATTCGACTTGAGCCTCGAGCTTTCGACCATTTCAGCCGCTTTTGCTTTATTTTCCTTGTATTAGAAACATGGAAGTGAATGGCTTGAGAGCCATGATTTATCAAGTTGTGCCATGATTCAGGGGTGCGGGGCTGACCCCTACATTCCGGAGCCCCTACTGCTTACTAATTACTCACCGGTAAATTTCCGGCGGGTCAATAAACACAGTACGAGCAGGATCACTAGTAACACATCTGGCTGACGGCATACAGCGAGTAACTAAAAATTTTGCGTTTATCTAGCCTGAATGAGGCTATCATCTTTAAACGTTCCATCTCTAGTAGATGTACTGTGTGGTGTCACCTCAGCATGGCGGTTGGCGCTGGAGTGAATCTGTTCCCCTCGGCGACTCTGTTGCCAGCAGACGCGGGGTAGGCGACGTTTTCGAACGCTGTGACCAGGGAGCGCGACACGTGGCCCAGCAGCTCCTGCCAGGGGAACTTGAAGATGAAGAAGTCCACCGTGGTGAGCAGCCGACGATCCACCACCAACACCTACGAGATAGATGAGCGCTTGCGGTGAAGCAAGACGCGATACCCCAGCGCCAGTTGGTTCGATCATGAAGCGGTAGCCGTAAAGGCAACTTCAGAGTGTCCAACACATAAATTTCGGGTACGTATACTTCCCGCTCCATAACATATCGAGGGGGTTATTCATTGTCTGTATTGGTTAACATTGGATGAAAAGACAACCTAATTGTGGGCATTAGCAGAAAATTAACTCAGCCGCTTTGATCTCCCCAGGTGACTCGAGTGCGAAATGAATACGTTTTCCTGAAGTCGAAGACCACAACGCATTCACTAGTCCTCTTTTAGTCCCTACAGAGATGAAACCTTAGCGGCGTCGGTGAAGCGTGCTGGGGTGCAATTTTGGAGTCTCTGAGCTCGATTAAGCTCAACGTCTCAACTAATTATTTCACTGTATCTTCCCTTTGCTTCGTCAGCCTATTTTAAGGAGCCATTTTGTACCACAGAGGCCGAACGGTTGGATTTTCTGTTCAATGAGTCATTTTCTGCTTTAGCACTATGCAATCGCATCTGCATTTAGGCTCAGTGTTGAGTAAATCTAATTGCCAATCAAAATTCATTCAAGAATTCTAAGAGTGCAGCTTGCATTGCTGGACACAGTATAAAATGACAATGAATACATGTCTATAGTGGTATTATGGAATATCAAAAAGCCGATGAAGCGGCTCATAAGGGCCTTAATTAAAGGAGCCATGCAGAGAAAACACAAGTTTGGTTCAGTCAAAAGATTGCCTCGTTAGGAATCATACTGACACCACCTTTAATGTTAACTTCGCTCAAATAGGCCACATAATTACGAAAAAGCGAATGGCCATGCTACCCACAGCTCATTTCCTGCAACAGAACCTATGATGTCATACCAGACAGCTCTGCGATTGGCGGAGGGCGGCAAAAGCAAACGCAAATTAGGCAGAGCTTATAAGCTTGCCGAACGAGCTATTTGCGCTTAAATTTAGGGCGCATTCTTTTTAAAGCCATAAGAATGGTGGGACAAACAGTGGAAGTTACGAAAGCACATGTAAACATAGAAGTACCGATGCGTACTGCTGTTGGTACTGCGGGCACTATGCTCGCTTTAGCTGCACAGTACTGCGGGGTTTGGGGGTTGTTTCAGACGCACTGGCCGATTGACGCAAGCGACGATGTCTTACGTGACCGTATTTGTCGAGCGAGCACCATGTTGTCGAGCGAGACCAAACAAACCAAAGGCAGAAAACGGCTTGCCGCAATGTGGTGGCGCCATCTAGGTTCACTAACGGTAAACAAGGCCCTGTGATGTCATTGCTGACCACAAAAACGCACGATTTAGCAGGAAAATCAAGATTTTTTAACTTAAATTAATTTAATCACAGTGAATAAAGCATCGTTTGCCTTCGGACAAGCGTGGGGGCACTATAAAACACGAAATCTTTCGAATAACACAAACTTGTGTTTTGTCTTCATGGCATTTTTAACCCCAGAAAATCTCCTAATGTGTTCTTTACAAAACAGAGGCTTATACCATGGCGCGTCGCTTTGCAGTTACTGAAAGAAACCGACTATGGTGTAACCAACCGAATGACCACAGCTTTTTGCACGTGATTGACGCGGAGTTGAAATCAAGACTTCCCATACAGCCCCCTCGGAGCCTAGAAAATTTATATAATCGCCTACGGCTGTACTCTACTTACACGAACAGTTACCTATTGCGCCTTGGACGGACGACCAACCCCTTCTGTGACAACTGTTCCTCTGTACAACAGTTGAACCATTTTTTTTGGAATGTGTTGGCCTACTTGGCCACCAAGATCCTGGTTTTTGAACATATTGAACGAAAGAACAAGGGCCGGTAACTCTGAAACTATCCTAGGACCATGGACTTGATCCTGGAAAGGTTCCTCAGGCTCTGAAAAGTTTGTTTTTCCTATTTGGAGAACATTGGTCACATTTCGAAAATTGTCCATTCTTGTGACGCAGTCTAAACAATAGTTCGTCAAGCACCCCAAACCACCCCAGTTTTTTTTTCTGCCCACCTTTTCCTAGGTCTTTTTTTCCTACATCTCCAATCCTCAGCAGAGAAGCATGTAGGCGATTGTAAACGCCGGTAAAACTCTCTGGTTTTTCAATGAAGAGCTTCCTCTCTCTCTATTTAAAACGTCGATTTGGGAAAGCATTTGCCGACAAATATTTTCGTCAAGTTCGGCGCACTTAATACGATTGTAACACAAAGAAAAACAGCGCAAACGACGGGACAAAGAAAGGGATGGCAAAACCACAGGCGCTGTGGTTTTGTCGTTCCTTTCTTTGTCCAGCCGTTTGCGCTGTTTTTCTTAGATGTTACAATGTACCAACTGGCGGTCAGCAAACGCTTCTGTAATACAATTGCGGAGGAACTTATTTATTATCGCCTTCAAATTTGTCGAAAAGGCGCACCTTTGAATTCCTGTTTTATCTGAGCGATGTTTTAGTCATGTTCTAGACGTAGGAAACGGCACCGATTAATTCGGTCCCGAAGATTTCCCTAAAAAACCTTTTTTTTGAGCACGAAGTTTTCCGCGTTGAGTTAGAAGTATTGCACCAGTTCCAAGTCGTGTGCAAGGGGGTGGGCTACAGCGCATGCGCACATCGCTTTGAGAAAAATTAAGGCCGTTCCACTTAATGTGAAAGCTGTCGGAAGTGCAGAGCAGTGATTCGCAGTAATGGGTTGTACAGCCGTTATCCGCTAAGTGCTACTACCCAATGCAATTCAAATTTCCCGTCTTCGCAGTGCTCGCGCGCTCCCTGCCTGAAACTGCGCCAGTGGGAGTTCTGGATTGCATTGGATTGGATTTGGATTGGATTGGATAGCAGCAGTAAGCATGATAATCAGCTAATCCTAGACAACCAGAAATGCTAAGAATAACCAGCTGAACCTTAGCTCACGCTACGTATATCCTGGCATAGCCGCTTGGCTTTCGAAGCCTCTGGGTTACGCCGCGGCGAAGTTAAACCTGGATGTTGCGAACCTCTATGTAACGGATTCCTGGATTTAACGAAGTTACTCAATATCTCATTTCGACCCCCATTGAAGCCCATGTGTAGGCGACCTCTATGCAACGAAGGCGTTGCGGAGGTTAACCTTTATATAACGAATTCGCTAAGCGGATGAGTCATCGTTTTTGAGCTTTTACTAAAAACAGGCTGGTGAAACACCCTAACTTACCGAATACCAGCACTACTTCAAGCAGCTAGCAGAAACAAAAGCGTCAAAATCCCTGAAAATAAAATTCGTCGTGATGATGATGACGCTGAACGGAGCGGCTAGCACCACCCATGGCCAACGTAGCACCAACTTGAGGTTTCGCTTGTGTAGCTCGACACCACGTCGCACGGGTAGCTACACTTCACTTTTTTTTCGCCCGCAGTTCGTTCCCACGTCTGAGTGCGGTGTCGGTTGGACACTTAGTTTGGAGGTGGTAGGCCTGCCTGTCTACGTTTAACGCGCGTCTCCACTGCCACGGCCGCTCGATGGACTAGCACTCCTTTTCATCGAGCAGCCATGCCACTGCTATCTGCGGTGTTGGTTCGTCTGTGGTGAGTTCTGCTGCCAGAAAACGAAACTTT
This sequence comes from Haemaphysalis longicornis, assembly GCA_013339765.2. NCBI lineage: Eukaryota > Metazoa > Arthropoda > Arachnida > Ixodida > Ixodidae > Haemaphysalis > Haemaphysalis longicornis. Next base: position 83,590,609 of record CM023457.1, on the reverse strand, counting down.
TTTTTTTCTTTTCATCACAAGCAAGTGAATGCCATCGCCGCCCGGTACGGTATTCCAGAGCTAGCACCCTCTCAACAATTTTGAGTGCGGAAGTGAGCAACAAGTTCACGAAAAGGCGCCATTTTCAAATAAGTTTCGCTCTTGAAACGAGTTCGAAAACAAAAAGTTTCGAAAGGCAAAGGTGACAATTAAGTTACGCTTGTGAATACAGGGTAAGTGACTTGTATCTTTGGAGCGCCGTGTAGTGCATAAGCTCGTGCGAAAGCAGCAGGCGCGATTCACGCAGTTTTCTACTCTGAAATAAGTCCTTGAAGGGTGAGCTCTCCTCAATGATATCTAGCATTCTGGTTTCGTTCCTGCTTCATTCACGCGAGCCTTAACTCAAAACCTGCATGTAACGAAAACCTGGATGTAACGAAAAATTGCGAAACTTTGTCAACTTCGTTACATAAAGTTTTAACTGCAGTACCGCTCATTTTTGGGAGCGTTTGATGTGCTTGCTTTCTGGCTTTGGAAGGTATTTGAGTTACCAATGCTAATCCTGGCACGTTTCGCCGGTTGTTCTGGTGTGAGGCGCAGTTGTTTTTGTTTTGAGTAGAGCTATCTTTGAAGCACTTTCTCTTTTTTATGCTACACAATTCTTTGGCGTTGTGCAGCACTTGTTTGGTTGCCGTCCTGGGATTGCGCCTTGCAGAAATTAGGGTACAGTTAATCCTGGATGTAAGAACCTCTGTGTAACGAATTCCTGGATTAAGCGAAGTATTTAATTTCCCATTGCCAGCCCCATCAACACCCATGTGTTTGCGACCTATATGTAACGAAGGCGTTACGACGGTTAATCTTGATGTATCCAATTCGTACGGTGGTGAAGAATTGTTTTTTGCGCTTTTTCTGAAAAATCGCCTGGGGAAATGCACTAATTAAGCGATCTCCGCCCGCACCGCAAACTGCGGTACGTTTCCAGTGTCAATGCCGTGTGTGTTAGGTTCCTAGGCCTGCCTGTCGACGTGTAGTCTCGCGAGTCTCCACCGCTATCTGTGGCGTCAGTTCGTCAGTGATAAGTTATGCAGGCAGAAAACGAAAAGTTTTGTCTTTTCAAGACGAGCTAGCAATTTTAAATACTGTCTTTCCCGACGAGAAAGAAGAACGTTGCCGCCTGGTACAGTATCCCAGCTAGCACCCTCTCAACAATTATGAGGGCGGAAAAGACATCAAGTTCCCTAAAAGGCCCCCTTTCAGCGCGAGTCAGCGGAAATTTTCAAAAGGCACGAAATATACTTCAAGGTATGTTTGTAAATACAGGGGGCAAGTGAACGTGCTTCTTTGGAGTCGCCATGTAGTGACTGAGTTCGTGGGCAAGCCAGTAGGCGCAAATCATGCGGTTTTTCACTGTAAAGTAAATCCTTAAGAAGTAGTTCGCCCTCGCTGATGTCTAGCCATTTTGGTTTAGTTTCTGCTTCATTCACGCGAGCTTTAACTCGAAACCTGCATGAACTTATACCTGGATGTAACGAAAAATGGGAATTATTTGTCAACTGTTTTATATCGAGGTTTCATTGTAGTACATTCGAAGCTTCGTTCCAACGTGTACGTATGCACGAGATTCATGAGACCCGTTTGAAAATATGACTGCTAGCGTTTGTGCAAGAGTCGCCTTTGAGCACAAAATTGTAGGCGCACTGGCACCCTTGCTGTCAACTTTACTATAGGTGAAGGACGTAGTATGTGCACGTTTAATCAGCTGCGACGGGCTCCGTTTGCGTGAGCAGTCAAAGCGAGCACCGCACACTTCATACACACGGGGGTGCATCAGATGCATGTCTCGACAAGTACCGGCTGGAGGGAGCGAGCAGCCGCGCAACACAGACGCGGGGGCCAAGCTATTTCAGAGGTGACTGGCTTGCCATTGACAGTGCATGTCACACGTGTCTCTGTCAGGTGCTACGGGAGTGGAGTGGGTGGACATCGCAACCGCCAAAGTGTGTCGCAAATGCCTCCTCACCTGAGTGCTCAGTGTGACGTTGGTCGTCGTCCCCAAATGCTTTCTGAGTAGCATAAGCCACGTGGAAGTCGGCAGGTGCGGCGTCAGCAGCTCGATGTCACCCAAGGTCCCCACGTGCGGCGACAGTCCAGACAGGTAGCTGTCGGCCAACTCGGACAGGGTGCTGAAGAGGTAGTGGTCCATGTAAAATACGCTTTCGTCCATATTTGCAGCACCGGTGGACGCCGAGGAAGAAGAGTTGGACGGGGAGCGCCCTGCGTCGGCGATGTCTTCTTCCTTGAAGACCGCCAAGGGGCTGTACGCGGCTGGCGTCCACCAGCGGGTGCCGTCGCGGCTGTATCCAATATGAATAGCCGGAGTCTGCGGGGTGCAAGAAACGCGCCGTAATGAGGACATTCGGGCTACACCAAAGTCTGAAGCCAAAAAGGTACTTCAGGTCGAACTGATACTGCCTGCTCTAATCATACGTGAGCGTATTCCGCAAGGTGCTATTCGCGGACGCTACCTTCCGTACAGAAAACACGCACACCCCTACGTAGACGCGTAGTCTCACAAAAGGCTTGATTCGAAGTAAGGTACATAGAATGAAAGTTTTGTCTTCTTTGAAATCGTATAATAGCGATGTACTACAGCTCTTACTTTTCTCTATGAAACAGGGGGGGGGGGAATGCACCCGGAAACACTAAAAGACAGATCCACACCTAGGTATAAATCTCTGTGGAGTCACATATGTTGCCCTTCCAAGGGGCCATAAAGGTGAAATGCAAAATACAAGTCTTTTATTAAAAAGACTCCTGTTGGGATAACAATGATACGAGTTCTACCACAAACTTTAAACAACTAATGGAGATTTTGTAAAACAAATCGAGCCGTGACGACCCCTCTGCCACTTTCGGGCAACGCTTCAAATGACGCCATAGAAAATATTTCATGCGGTCGCCAGCTGCCGATAAAGCCACCGCCAAGAAACACGTCTGTGCAATCGCATGCCTCTGAGCCTTGTTTGATAGCACTGATTGAATTTTAACGTGAGTTAACACAGCAATAGGTATTTAAAAAAATTGTTGGCCTCTTTTACGCCACCTCTTCCCATATTACGTCAGTGCAGCGCGAAAGGTGAAAGTTTGTCGATATTTATTGCGCTTTTTTCCGGCCGAAATCGTCTTCCCTAATTTGAATTGAGCTGACTGAGCTTCCAGAGGCTTAATTTTCGAACTGAAAAACAAAGTAGATTTTCTTTATGGCACCTTTAAAAAGTCAAAATCGCAATTATACGGCAGGATTTCATTGCATTCCTCCGGCAAGGGTTAGGGGTGGTCAGAGGCGTACGCTCACAGCCTTCGGTGCAGTCACGAGGCTCACGCTGAACCAGAGCGGCATCTGCCAGTTTATGGAAAGGTCCAGGAGGACGTCCAGCGGGTGGACATCTTCGCGCTGCTTCTGAAAAGGCCAGGACAGCTTCCGCTCAGACAGGAAACGGCGCAGAACCTCGAAGTTCTTCTCGGAAGCCTCCTGGTTATATCCGGCTTCGATGCAGGAGCGAAGCATGGCCCTTGCGTTATCGATAACGGCAGCATATGGATCCAAGCTCGCATTTTCGAGTTTATAGGCGTTGTCTTTCTTAGACAGGTCATTGAAAATATGGGTCGTCCACCTGCGCAAACGAGAAGTAAGACTGATTAAATGCGCTTCCATTTTTATGAATATTTGTAACAAGGACGGAGTGTTATTGTCATTTAATATTCTAGCTTTTATTATTTTTTCTGGCGGCACGCTTTGAATGTTGGGTGGCCAGTTCTACCGATAAAAACAAGTAAACAAAACTATTGCAGTAAGCTGTTCACGAGAAGGCAATACGTCGTACGGCAAATATTCTTATGGGCACCTGTTAGAGACGTCCCATTTAAGGTTGACTAATTCGTAATATTTTTCATTTGGAAAAGGTGGAGTGGATGTCACTGGTTGTGAAAGAGGGAGATATGAAAGGTGGTAGGCAGTTACTAAACTACGCGTGTCAGGTCTCTAGCAACGCTGAAGTAAGCTGCTACAGAGTTTTAGCATAGCGTCTAACGTACGCTAACGCTATGGCGATGGGTTACCGGGACCCGACTGTGCATGCGAGCGCGGGGATGGCAAGAAGGTCGCCCCTCACCAGAACGAATGAGGGGATTCTACGGGGCCTTGGCGCCAGCAAGCGCGGAACCAATGCGCGCCAGCCTAGCCTGGTCCCTGCACCCGCCACCGTAGCGTTAGCGTAGGCTAGCGGCTATGCTAAAACTCCTTAATGTGTCTATAGGTTGTTAACGAGCATGGTTTCACGCACAGATTCAATGCCAGGGTGTTTAACATCACTATAGTCGTATCGATATGTGTCAAAAACGTGGCAGTGCATGGAATAAGATTTTGCACGTCTGCTTCCCGCGAAGAGTTAGCTATGCCTTAACGGAATGACAGAAGATGCCTATGTCGAAAGCTTTGGGTTAACGCGGTCATAGAATGAGGAAAAGTCGTGTTGGGAACTACCTAGAGTCCGTCGATGGGTGAGCTCTTAAAGATGTAGCAAGGATTAATTCCTTGCAGTCTCTCACGGTGAAGAAGCTATAGGTAGTGTCGTATGCACGCCATTTCGAAAGGCAATACCATGGCAAATACGCATAGGGGTGGCCGTTCAGGTAGTGAGATCCATGTGGGCGAGGCTCAGAACGAGCAGGCCCCATGGATTCCTATGTGGCCAAAAAAACTGCAACCTCGTTACGATCTCCTCGGGCTTTCTGTGCCCAAGCCTCCAGGTGACCCTACCGTCAACGTTGTCCTTCTACTTGGGCTGAAAGTGCTCTGTTTAATTGCCTATAGAATTGTACGCAACGATGAAAGAGTGGCATCTCTCCAGTGATGTTTCTTCTTTCTCCGAATCTCAATCCGCCCGACTCATAGTTTTCCTTAACGGTCTCACGAGATTATCAACTATACTAAAGATTCACGTGATGTCAAGTGAACCGCCGAGTCAAGAGGCCCCACCCAAATTTACTTCCTCTTGGCAAAACCGGTCGCTATAACTGGGAATACTTCACAAGGATGCCCCTTTACCTGTGACGCAGGTAGTCACGGGGTGCGAGCCCGCGAGGCGCATTTCTCTGCTGCCAGTCGCGCACAGAGCTGCAGACGAAGCGGCCGAAGCTGTCGCAGGGCTTTACGTCACGGTCCAGGACCCGGTTTATGAGGAAGGCGAAGCGGAGGCAGTCGCTGGAGTCACACAACTCGGGCGGTCCTTGGGACTCCTTGTACAGCACCACCGCCACGATGACCAGCACGCTGGCCAGCAGGGCTAGCGCTGAAGTGACGGAGGCGCAGGCGCGGGCTCGCGCATGGGATCTTTCGTACTGGCTGCGCTTCTCGGCACTGATCTCTCTGTCCACCTGCAGAACCGAGAGGGAGGTTCCCCCGTGTTTGGAGGCAGAGAAAGCGTGTTGTGAGCATTCTTGCTCTACCGGAAATGTGGAGTTCTTTGCTATATCATAATCATTAACTTCGTCATCATCACTCCCATGAGCAACAGCAGCATCAGAAGCCTATTGAAGAAGCCCTCAACTATATTTCCAACTGGTATTCGCAGCCCACATTCTTTGTCACGGAACGTTCTTAGTTATCCATCAAGTTACCGATGTATATACATATATAAATAAATATATATTATATATTTACGGGACGGCAGGAGAGAAATAACAGGAATCATGGTCGAGAATGATACCGAACAATTTACATTATGTACAAGGCTGCCAGAACAGAGAGACCACGTGAGGTACGCGTTAGCCACTGCGTCGTCATCGTCCATCTGCGAAACGGTGCTATGGGGCATTTGCAGTACATGAGGCCTGTGACATTGTATATATATAAATCTGGAGAAAGATAAAACTCACAAAGCGCGCAGAAATAGCATAAGTAAAGAGTCGGATACACAGCAAGAACAATAACAAATAATGTTTACTTACGTAGCGGCAACGGGACTTGCCTTCATCAGAGTGCAGTTACATGATTTTGCTGCAGAATCATGTAAATGTACTCTGATGAAGGCAAGTCCCGTTGCCGCTACGTAAGTAAACATTATTGGTTATTGTTATTGCTGTGTATCCGACTCTTTACTTATACGATATGTATATATATATATATATATATATATATATATTATATGCAACACAGTTGGCGACCAATTTTTAGGACAGTAAAATCGACAGTTGCACTTGTTGATGTTTGTTTATACGTCTTTAAGTTGCGCTTGAAACGGGACGACACCAGAAAGGACACATGACGGCGCCACCTCGCAACGGATTTTAGTACGCATAAACACAAATATATAATCAGATGAACACGTGCTAAGGTGAACCCCTCAAAAATTCAGTTCATAAACAAAAAGATTACAAAGGTTACAGGATTACGATTCGATAAACAGAAGATTGCAATGTTCACGTGCGTGCGTGCGTGCGTAGTGCGCGTGTGGGTGTGTGTGTGTGTGTATAGGTGTACGTGTGCGTGCGTGTGCGTGTGCGTGCGCGCGTGCGCGTGTGTGTGTGTGCAAGCAAGCAAGTGTAAGACAGGTGACACACGGAAGTGTAATATGGAGAGGATTGAGCATGTTGCAAAGAACGGAGGCAGCCTCAAAGCAGCGAAGAGGCGTCTAGGCGCGGGAAAAAGCAGATGTATGCACTTAAAGACTTAAAGGCAATGTCATCACAAAAGTAGTTATAGTTGCCAAATAATAGTTTAGAGCTCTGTACAGTAGCCGCGACATCCAGGATATAACTGAACGAGGAAGTAGCTCAGAGGCGGCAAACATCCCACCAGTATCGACATAAGAAGTAAAGAAGGCATCAAAAGAAGTGCAAGGGGGCAAAGCACCTGGTGAGCATCAAAGAACCGCAAGCCTTTTGAAGGATGGCGGGGAAATTGTACTAGAAAAACTGGCAAACCTGTATACGCAATGCCTAATGACCGCGATTGTATGCAAACGTGGAAGAACGCGATTAAGGGGAACATGAAGGAATTGAGAAAAAAACATGCCGAACAGCATACTGTCAGTCGTCCACAAAGTATTTACCTTGCAGGTAATCGCTAGCAGAATTTCTGTAACCTTGGATTTCAGTCAACTTAATGAACGAGGGTGGTTTAGTAAAGGCTATTCAAGAATAGACCATATTCACACCATCAATGAGGTGAAAGAAAAATGCGCCGAGTATACTCAACCCCTTTATATACCCTTCATATATTATGAGAAAACATTTGACTCGGTCGAAACCTCAGCAGTCATTCAGACGTTGAGGAATCAGGGTGTATACGAGAATTGCGTAATACTATAGGATATCTACAATGGGTTCACAGCTACCACAGTCCTCCACAAGGAGAGCAGTAAAATACCTATGAGAAACGGGGTCAGACAAGGAGACACCTTCTCTCCAATGTTATTCAGAGCACGTTTACAAGAGGTATTAACATGAGATTGGTAACAGGTGGGCATAAGGGCTAATCAAGAATAGCCAAGTAACCTCAGACTTGCTGATGACGTTGCCTCGCTAAGTAACTGTGATTACGAATAGCAAAGCAATATTAGCACACTGGACAAGGATAGTTGAATAGTGGGCTAGAAAATTATTATGCAAAAAACTAAAGTAATGCTAAATAGTCTCGGGACAGCACAGCGGTTTGACATCGGGGGCGAGGCAGTGGAAGTGGTAAGCGAATATATCTTGTTAGGCCAAGTAGTGACCCCGGATCCGAACCACGAGGAAGAGATAATGACAAGGATAAGAATGGGGTGGAGTGCATTCAGCAGGCATTCTTAGATAATGAATGGCAGCCTGCCATTGTTCCTGAAGAGGAAAGTATACAACAGCTGCATCTTACCGATACTCACCTACGGGGCAGAAACTTGGATGCTGAGTAAAAGGGTGTACCTAAATTGAGGACGACTCAGAGGGCAATGGAACGGAAGACGATAGGTGTAACATTAAGGGACAAGAAGAGAGCGGAGTGGGTCAGGGAACAAACCCGTGTTAAGGACATATTAGCAGAAATTAAGAAGGAATGGACATGGGCAGAGAATATAATGCGAAGGCACGATAACCGTTCGTCCTTAAGGGTAACGAGTGAATCCCTAGAGAAGGCAAGGGCGGCAGGGGGCGGCAGAAAGTAAGGTGGGCAAATGAGACAAAGATGTTTGCGGGGATAAATTGGTTGCAGTTAACCCAGGACGGGGATAATTGTTGATATATTGGAGAGGCGTTTGCCTTGGAGTGGGCGTAGACAGGCTGATGATGATGACGGTATACACACACACACACACACACACACCACACACACACCACACACACACACACACACACACAACAACACACACACACACACACACACACATCACACACACAACATATATATATTATAAGTAAAGAGTCGGATACACAGCAAGAACAATAACAAACAAGGTTTACTTACGTAGCAGGCAACGGGACTTGCTTTCATCAGAGTAAAGTTACATGATTTGTAACTTTACAGGACATCATTTGTAACTGCACTCTGATGAAGGCAAGTCCGTTGCCGCTACGTAAGTAAACCTCGTTTGTTATGTTTTTGCTGTGTATACTATTTCTGCGCGCTTTGTGAGTTTATCGTTTCTCTACATTTATATTATATATATATATATATATATATATATATATATATATATATATATATATTATATATATATATATATATACATACATAAAAACAGAAATATAAATAAATATGCATATATAGGCATATATATATTTATATAGTATGGACGTATATAGTCATTTATTTTACTTCCAGCCTATTTTTGACAGAAGAGGACGAAAGCTAAAGGGACGGTGAAGGGGAATTGTCAAACTTCTAGTCATGTCTGTGTTACGACCGGCTAAATAAAAGTACTTACGTTTTCATCGTTTGGTTAGTCTCTCAAGCTGTATTAAGTGCGAAGCACTTTGGGACCTCGCAATGTCCGTGCCGTTGTCTGGAGTTGTCCTTGCGCACAGATTGTAAGCCATCTATCGAGAGCGGCGAATACTGTTGATGATGGTGATGATGATGATTAGAAGCCCTTTCTTTGTATCGGGACGTCGGTTGTCACCAACCGACTTGCCTGTGTTATCCTTCTTATTTGCCCTACCCTTAACTAACTTAATGGTTATCCCCCTCCCCCTGGGGTTTTCAACTCCCACACTTCCACAATGATAATTCACGGAAAAAGAGCAGTTGCAATTGCAGTTGAAACTACAGTGACTACAGCGAGCTACGCGGGAGGGCGCTGCAGTAAAATGCGTATATAAGCGCGTTCCGGAATCAACCGACGACCATCAGGGGAACGTGAATAGACCTCGTCTTTGGCAACTGCAATCTAGCCCCGCTCGAAGAACCACGGTCTATGCAATTCAACAATCACAAGGCCGTGACCGTGAAGGGGAAACGCAACCCGGAACTCGTCACAACGTACCGGCGATACCGTCAATAAAATATTGTATATATACACTGCACATACGTTTGTCGATTCATTAATGCCTTTAATGCGCGATAATTCGTGTCAATTCAGCGCAATTCGGGCCAATAAAACCACACATCTCTACGCCGTGAACGATGCCGAGGGTGCGTAGTACTGGGACGCGAATTCTCTTTCGTGTGGCGCTTGTCATTTACAGTGCATTTACTGTACCTCAAATAATTTAAAAACCAAAGTGCATAAGCACGCACGGACGATGACGCTCACCACACAGGCAATATACAGCTTGTGTTCCAGTGTTTCGCACCCTCGGCATCGTTCACGGCGTGGAGATGTGTCATTTTTTTATTTCACTAAAGACCTAAAGAAACATCGAGGGCACTCAGGACTGCCATGCACAATAGCATTCTGCGCAAGGAACGAGTCGAGCCTAATGGCGCGGCGTTTCTGCCGCACCTTTGGAGCTCGCCTGCTTCGTATCTGTAGGACCCACCGGACCATCATAGGCCCCGTGACACAAGGTCGGCGCTCGGCCGATTCGGCAAAAAAGGAGAAATCCGTCCAGGATTGGAACCTTCCCAGAAATGTACTCTCGCACTAGCTTCGTACGAGTGTGCTACGAGAACACAATAAGGATACTACGCGGAGGACTACTTGCTGAATGGCAGAATTCAGAGCTGTTAAGCTGATATTTTCAAGATTAACGCTCAGGCAGCGAGCTTCCCCCATCCCCACAAATATCTGATCAACAGCGACTGCGTTAGATAGTTAGTTAGGGGCACTTAGATAGTTAATTAGTTAGGATTCATGGTGAAAAACAGCGCAAGGAACACAGGGACAAAAAGGAAGAATGGACGACGCACGGCGCTGAACTCGCAACTGAAAGTTTATTAGAAAGAAAGCACATATTTATACAGCGAGTTCAGCGCTGTGCGTCGTCCACTCTTCCTTTTTTCCCCAGTGTTCCTTGCGCTGTTTTTCACCATTAATCGTAATCTGCACCAACTAGCCCAACTTGCCATCTTAATTAGTTAGGGCCAGAGAGGAAAAGTGATCGCAAATGTGTGCTCGCATGGCACACTGTGAGTTCAACCTGCGCCAAAACAGCCTTTTGTGCCTCGGTTTTACGCTTTGCCAGAAATGCCACGGTCGCTTTTAATTCGCTAAACCTAGATGAACTACGTTATTCCCTTCCCCGGCTTTTAACTCACCTTAGAAATTCTTCTATCTTGCCATTAGAACGCGCATACGGAACTTGATCTCAACCAAGGCGAAGTTTGCGAATCGCCGTAAACCAAAATACAGATCGCATACGTGACAGTGAGGAGCCATTTTCAGTTACCGAGCTTAATAAATTCTTCAAACTTACACAATGTATCCACATTCGAAACAGCACAAATCATGTCTATAGACTCAGTTTTCGCCTCTTCATCGATTTCCGACCATCCGTATTGATCCGCTAGCCGCAGTGAAGCCAGTTCGAAAGCCTGTGCACGTCCTAAAAACCACAGGAAATAGGCAAGGAAGAATCACAATGTTTCTACTAAATAAATTCCCGTAGACGCAGCCATCGCAGTCGAAACAGGGCCTAGGGACTCCAGAATTTAACCTGCATGCACAATACTAACAAATCACTTCGGTGCCCCTTTATTGTTCTGACAACATTAGTAACCTTCACAGACGTCCGATGGGCTTTTGTAATCGATTTCACCCTTCAGATGGACAGGTGGCGTGCAACAGTTTTACAGAAGCAACGTTTCTTGTGGCCGTTGACGTAGCAGCGCAATCGCGGCGTTAACAGAGTCATCATTCATTTTTAGTACAGAGACATTGCGGCCGTGTGCACAAATTTTCTACACGGCGTGGATTTCGGTGTGCTGGGCGTTGCGGTGCTTGCAGGCGTTAATGCATCATCTTTCCACCAGACCGTCCTTCATATAAGACAACCGAATGAATTATCGCGGATTGTCGAGATTCAGGGGTCCCTATTGACCAGGAGGAGCACTTCCATAGCCGCACACGTGGTCTAATTTCACCCTGTGATTCCACCCTGCCAGCGGGTGTTTCTTTCCACCAGACTGTCCTTCATATAAGACAATCGAATGAATAATCGCGGATTGTCGAGATTCAGGAATCCCTATTGACCAGGAGGAGCACCTCCATAGCCGCACACGTGGACTAATTGCACCCTGTGCTTCCACCCTCGCAGCGGGTGTTAACCGTGCCCAGGACGCAGCACTTATTTGGGTGGGGATGGCCTTAACTCTCATCGTGACCCGCCAATGGCTTCACCTCCGAAATTCTTCTTCAAAGCCCCTGGTAGCCCAGATTGGCACCGCAGCGATGCACTAGCCGACCTTCACCGTTTGTTGTGGTCGTATACTTAGCGCTGCGTCCTACGAGGATGCGACGCATCCGCCTACACCACATGAATACAGGGGACCCATCACCGTACCCTGCTAGACTTCATCCTTGAAGCGAACATCTTGATATTCGCCTAATAAAGTTTCCTCTTAATAACCTCATTCTCCTTCATCTATGCCCAAAACAAACGTTTCAAAAAAGGTGATCCATTGCTATTTCAGAAAAATCTTACAGCCACACTTCTTGCTGTGTAGTTAGCGGAACAGATTTAGGCCTAGCCCGTCACGACAGCGTGGTCCGACCAGTAAAGACTCACGAGGCGGACGACGCCCAGGAGCACTTCGTCTGCTTTTCTCGGCTCTTGGGGTGACGCTCTGCTAGTGCCGAAGAAGACCGGCGCCTCGAGGTCGGTTGTGAACGACGAGTAACGCAAGATCGCCCTAGTGGACGCCGTCTCATCATTCGCCATCTTCTTCTTCTTCTTCTCGATCCTGCGGTTGAAAGCGAGGGTGAGGATCATGATGGCCATGATGATGCGCCGTCAGATGACATATCCGAGCCAAAGATAGTCCAGCACACGGAGCATATTCCGGACAGGCCCAGGAACTATCAAATACACCAAAAGCTCATTGTTGAATTTGTTTAATCATGCTCTTCCTCCCCCTCTTCAAATTAGCAGCCACATGAGCTACTTATGTATCCCGCAGAGTGCAATGGAGTGGGGCAAGAAAAGTTGTGTTTGTCGTTGCTTCTTGCTTCTGGCCTATACCCACATGGATGATTGGCCCAGATTTGGGAGCACGGAGGGAATAACGTACCCGCTTCACAAAATCCATCAAACGGTGAATTGGAAACGGTAAGGCTGAAGTAGAGTGCATGACACGTGACTTGATTTGGGAGAGTGAAAGACAGCCCGTAACAGGGAAACACGCCAATGTCACTTTGCTCTCAAAACAGGGGAGAGGATAAACATCTCTTCTGTGTACCAAATTCGCATGGTGTCTTCGGGAGGTGGAGTCCGCTGACCAGGAACCTACGTACCTTGGCAGCCGCTACAGCCCGCTCCACCAGTCGAAGCTGGTCGGACAGGCATGAGCTGGACAGGGCGCACCTCCAGAGCTCGGGAGAGCTGTAAGGATGCGGTTTAGGGAGAGGGTGGGAGGGAATCCAGTAACCATGTGGAACACGGTGCCGTCCGCTCCAGACAAGGAACAGCTATGGGAGGTAATTGAATGGAGTAGCGACTGACTCTTTTAGGGTGCTAAAGGTGTTCCTTTCCAAGGCACGGTAGTGGTGGGCCTGCTCTATAGAGAGGTGTCGGTGGGGAGGGGGAAGTTTGCGGAGGGCCAGGCGTAGATGTTGGGTCATTTCTTCTTATGACAGCAGGGGGGTAAATCTCCCCAAGGCTGCGTCTTCGCTCATCGTGCGGAGTGTCATTTCTCGCGCGAGGTCATGGGCCGTATCGTTTCCTCTCGCTCCAGGTGGGCTGAGTCTTTTAGGGGCAAAGCTCCTCTTGCTCGGGGCAAGTCCCTCGGTGCGCCGTGTCCACTAGTTCTCGAGGCGACCGCTAGAGGAGCAGCTGTGCAATAGTTCATAGGTCGCCCGCTAGATGGCGCGCCACCGCTCAAGGCGGCGCGGCACACACCTGCCATCGCCTCCTGTATTTTACAGGAGACGATGCACCTGCACTCCTGCGTCTCCGTTGCTCCACTGCATACTCAGGCGCGCGCGCTAGTCAGAGAGGCGACCGCAAGTGTATACAATCACCCATATAACAACGTGTCCAGTCTTTATATGATGTGTGGGCGAATGTTTCACGGTTTTACCGATAAGCATTGGAGCTTCGCCCCACTCATCATCATTCACTACGTAGAGATGGCAGGATTTTTTTAGATGTGACGCTGAGAGCATCTCTTGTCGGCGGCCCTGTCCTTCCTGCGTGCGTCCGTCGTCGTCGGCGTCCGCACTCTTTTCCGCTCACCCCCTCTCCTCTCCGATAGCGAACACTCTCTGGCGAGGGGCATTGGATTGGATTGGATTGGCTTGGCTTGGATTGGATTTGTATTGGATTGGATTAAAGTGGATTGTGTTGGATTGTGTTGCGTCATAGCCGCGGCAGACGCACTGGCGCCGGCGCGTGCCCAGGTGAGAGTGAACACTCTCAATATCTGCGGGTGTGCGGCCGAGCGCGCTCTCCGCCGGTGGGCGGCGTTGCGCGCGGGGCTGCACATGTGCAGTACTCTCTCTCTCCGCGGTCTCCTCTCCTTCGGGCGCGCTGCGCATATAACCGGTGTGCCGCTCTCCGGCGGCCTTTCGGTTGACGGTTGCTCTCCGTTTGCGCTTGAACCCCCCTCAGCGTCGCATCACACCAGGGTTCCGGCGAGGGGAGGTGGGCGTAATTTTTTGCGGGATTGACGGCATAAGAAAAAACTTTTCATGTGTACAACACTGCACCCGTAATGCGTAAAAGTCGATATGATCTGGATCTGTTGCTTCGGGAGGTGATGGAGTAAAGTTGCGCGAACCAAACTGATCTGTGGATCTATGCCAGCTTTACGTTTACAAGTTTTTAAGTGAGTATAAAAACAATGGAGAGCTAGGGATGCCCCATGAGCTGAATTGTCTTCGGCCTTGTATTTTTGTTTTTTCTTTACCAATATAATTTTAAAAAGGGTTGCATCTGAATAACCACTTTTTTGTTGACGTACAGTGATGTTTGAAGAACTGCCAGCATAATCAGCCGATAATCGTGTTCTGATGGTACGAGTGAGGCAGACGAGAAAAAGGGACGGTTCTGCACTTGGAAATGCCTTACACGAAATAAAGCTGTTTGCTGGTACAGCAAACAATGAAGACTTGAACAGTTTAGTGTGGTAAAAATAGACCTATATATCAAATAATTCGATGCACCCGTTCTTATCTGCGATGAACTATTGTCAAGTTCTTTTTTGCAAATTCAAATTCAAATTTATTTTTTTCAACATACTACAATGTCGATAGTCTTCGAGAGAAAGCTGTTGGTACAGCTTGACGGGGTTAGGAAGCCAGTGCAAGCTTCACAAAACCAGACTTAGTGATGTGGAGGTGTAGACAAGTGGAACGAACTGGAAAGCTACGGGTGAAAAGTATGGTCGACATGACGGTTCCAACAAGGACAGAACCACCTTGTCTTGGGAGCTTTATCCAGCGAAACCGTGGCACGGGTCAACAAAAACTGTTTTAGGAGAAATCAAAGCAAACCCTCGCGGCTCTGGAACTGTCATGTCGACCATACTTTTCAAGCGCAGCTTTCCAGCTCGTTCCAGTCGTCTGTACCTCCACGTCACTATAGGGAAATCTGGTTTCGGGAAGCTTGCATTTCGTAGGGAATAGATTAAGAAACTACATCGAGTAGTAATTTTGTTGCCTAGTGATTTTTTATGTGAGAGAGATCCAAAGAGCTACAAGAAGGCAAAGTTCTGGTCGCAAGTAGTGTACTGTTTGGGAGCTGCAAAATTATAAGTGCGGACCTTTAATGCCGTTACCTGCTGAGCCTCAATTTTTTTATCCTGCAGTAAAAATTACGTGAATGCAGGTTTGCAAATGTCGATTCCACTAACAATGTCACAGTCACGCTATGTATTGACAGTATGCGCAGTTTTATGGATCTAGCTCATCACCTGTACATGTTTATCACAGGCCAGAAATTTGCACATAATTGAATTTCAGTGTCATAAATGTAGCAACTGTACCCGACCGTAACACACAATCTTGAAAACTCAACCTTATCAAGGCGAAAGCAATATAAGGCTCATTGAGCGAAAAAGCCGTCATGTGCTCTCTGTTCCATCGCAGCCTCTCCTGAATTGTCCGTCAGTGCAAACAGAACAAAAGAGAATTTAGTTCAAAGTAACTTTGGGAAATTTCGTATACTTCGCTATTATACCTATTGTGAGGAGAAACAAGACTTTGCAGTAGCAAGTACTTGAACAGATGGTAAGCGCGCCAAAAAGGAGCACCCACCTGAGTCGGCCGTCGGTTAATGGATATATACGCACAGCTCCCGTAGTGCCAGAAGACGCTAGTGGTCGTGAACGACGATTGCCTGGGCGACAACCATCGCCAGTTGAAGAAATAATGCGTCAAACGCGACTACGTGAAACTGCGGCGCGAACTTCGTGCAGGTAGCACTCGAAAAATGTATAAACAAATGGTGCGATAAAGCTTGGACAAACGTGTCCCATGAAGAATTTTTTTTGTGTAAACACAGTGTGTAAACGGTCTGCGAAGGAGCTGACACACTACAGCGCATTATGAAGCGAAGCTTTATACCTCTGCTCCCCAAGGCTTCTTTCGCGACCGTTGGTGTCAACAGAAAACTCTCGCGAACAAACAAAAGAATTCACTGGAACCGCCAGGAACCGAACCTGGAACTAATAGAGCGTAACCAAGCGAGAGCCCGTTGTATTACCGATTTAGCTACGAGCCCACGCGGGGACAGGGAAGACTGGTGGTGAACTCACCAAGCACATCTACGAGTTTACCACCTGCAATCTCGCTGAATGCCACGTGATAGCTTCATTCGACCTCACGCGCCGCTGTGCGCTCCGTCCACGGCACGTCTAGCGGCCCTGTGCGTGCCTTGCGCGTGTGCTAGGAGTTATATAAAGGAAACTCACACCAACGCGTGGCATCTCACTTCTAGTACGCCAATGTGCTAAAGCCTGTGGCCTCCAGTGTTCACGTAAAAAAGCACAGCTCCTTGTCGTCCACCCTCATGCAAAACGGCACATCAAGGAACACATTCAAATACTCTTTGATGGCCAGGTCATCACTCCAAGCCCCAGCATCGAGATCCTGGGCCTACATGTCCAGGCTAACACGAAGAGTGACGTATTGTTGCAGCACCTAAAACACATCATCAATGAAATCATACACATGATCAGGCGTGTTGCCATCAAGAGGCGAGGCCTTAAGGAATCCGATACCTTTCGATTAATTGAAGCTTTTGTCAGCTTGAGAACCACTTACGTCAAACGCCCCTGTCTTCTCGGCAAGGAGGACATAAAGATGCTTTATATAATGATTAGAAAGAAGGTTGAGGAGGGCATTCGTCTTCCCCTGAGTGCATCCACAGAGAGGCTGCTTAGAACGGGGCTCAACAACACGGTGGAAGAGCTGATAAAGGGCCATCTTCCTAACCTGAAGCTCCGAATGAGCAGAACTGCAGTGGGTCACCGCATCCGTCACCAGATTGGCTGGGCAGCACAGAATGTCACTCCGCTTGATGTACTCCCGCACACGTGGCGACAAGAACTAAAAATGCTCCCTTTGTTTAGAATTGTAAATGTGAACCCCTCACACAACAAGGGTCGCCGACAAGCATGGGCTCAACCGCTCAACACCACCGTCTGTGGGGATCATGCAGTTATCTAATCTGACGCCTCCCAACATCGAGGGCAGTAGTACTCCATCATCGTGGCTACCTCCAGAACCAACCTCTTTGCGTGTGCCTCATTGAAGACCCAAGACATGATGGCAGCAGAAGAGGCAGCCATCACCTTGCTCTCACTCAACCCGGGGTTCGGAAGGTAGCAACCCATTTCCAACAGGCCTACCTACCGGAATTACCAGTAGGGTTGGGTGTCCCGACGTGCACTGCGTGTGCTAAAATCCCACTCCCCAAACGGTTCCATTCAGCTCATCTGGACACCCTCTCACGCTTCCATGGAGAGCAACGAATATGCCACTAACAAGCCTGCGTTTTAGATTGGCTTGGCTTGGCTTGAATTGGATTGGATTAAAGTGGATTGTGTTGGATTGTGTTGCGTCATAGCCGCGCCACGTTGCGTCATAGCCGCGGCAGGGGGTTCACGGCACAGCAACCTAACGGAAACAACAACAGAACCCCCTATGCGTCGCATCTACACAGGGGTTCCCGCGAGGGGAGGTGGGAGAAATTTTTTTACCCCCTTGTTATTTAGCTGCACGAGGACAGTCACTCGCTTGTCTCGTTCAGGGCCTTCAAAGACAGACCCTACCTTTGTCTTACCCTACCTTTGTCTCGTCGCCTCCGTCCGCGACGCCAGAGACGGAGAAGTGAGATCGTGTAACACCGGGTTTGAACTTTCTTAAATTTTATTAAAAAAGTTTCCACTGATGTGCTACACCAGTGCAACTCAACCAACCACCGTTCATGCATCATGATTTAACCTTACCAAGAATATCTCTTTGAAGTTGTGGCGGCATCATCATCGCCAACGACCGCGCCCTATCATCATCATGATTGGAGATGATGACTCAGCAGAGAACATCATGGCCTCCGCGCTGTTCGGCCGCACTCCATGGGCGCTTCCTGATTCTCGGGCCCATGTTGTCTCCAGAACACAACTGTAAATAAATGTAGGCCGTGCCGCACCGTCTCATCGGCCGCCTACATAAATGGTGACCCGGACATCGGCAGCATGGAGCCCCGCTTCGTCTACAATCTGCCCCCCTACCCGGCCTTCGAGCAACCCGAAGCCTGGTTCCGTGACATGGCGACGCACTTTGAGCTACGGCGTAGCGACACGCAGGCTGAGCGGTACCGCATTGCCACAGCGTTACTTCCAAAAGACCTGCGCATAGACATCATCGAATACAGTGAGCAACCCTACGACGACCTTGAGATCCTCTTCATGGCGCATGTCGGCACGAGCCCTGCTTGCCTTAATGACTCGGCATCACTCCACCCCGCTGCCTCCTCGCACGCCACGCCAAGCTTTGGAACGGGAAGTGCGTTAAACGGCCCGAAATCTTCACCAGTGTCCTTGCGACGAGCGTATGGCCGGAGCACGGCGCTATGTTGCATCACCACCCGGCTTCAGTGAATGTCGGTCGTCCACCTTGACCCCCTCCACGCTCGCTGCCCCCAACCACTGGACTCCCGGCAAGCTGACACTCTCGCATAGTACGGCGGCTTTGCCAGCTCGCTCGTCGTTTTTCTCCAAGAACCCCAAGGTGTGGTTTTGCCAGATGGAGTGTTTCTTCGACCTCTATGGTGTCACGTTACTTCCTGATCCGCGAGCTGCTGCCTTCCAGCCTGGCCTCCAGCTTGCCGGAACCTGGAGCACGGCCTTACGACGAGCTCATGGCCTTTCTCCTTGCGCGCTCCGGTCGTTTCCACAAACCACCCTCGCCAGCCATTGAGCCTTGCCACACTGATGTAACGGTCCTCCTGCCTAGCACCAGCCCGCTTACAGCTACAGCGTTGCAATGCAGCAACGATGCCACGACAACGATGGCCCCGTCATGCCTCACGGGCCACAGCGATGCGGTAGCGTGCAGCGGAGACTGTACCCCCCACCTCTACTGCAGTATACCCACCACCGCACCTGCGCTGCCTCCACACCTTACTGAACCACCAGGCTGGGCTTTAAGGCAACCGCATTTGCCTCCTTTCAGGCAAACGTCTTCTTTGGACATTGGCGAGACCTTGGCACCCGGCACACCATGCTCGGACACACGTCTTGAAGTGCCTGTCAAAAATGTTGTTGTCCCACGCATTGCCCCTGCCTGCGAGGTAGCTGCAGCGACCACTTCACTGAAGTCGTCCCAAGATATCTCATCGTTTCCTCTCGGCACTTCTCAGTTAGAGGACAAGTGTAGCACACTACAGGGATTGCAGAGCGCCGCCGGGGAGACGCTCATTATGATGCCCACCATTCCCCATGCTGCGGTAGCGCTGATGAGTGTTCAGCCTGGAAAACAAGCGCCGCGCGTTACGCTAACCTGTGCTCACCACTATCAGCGAACCCCCAAAGCCGCTGATGGGCTGTCAGGAGCATTGCGGGGGCTGATCACGGCGCGCCCCATCACACGTCGAAGGCGACGGGTGACCTTCACAGCACGCGCCCATCAACGTGTCTTGCGTACTTTGCTAAATACAGGGATCGCTCACCCTAGAAAAGCGCCTCGACTGTTGACAGCATGCCGCACCCAGCGCTCGGGCGACGCTTGTCACAGGCTGCGGTATGATGCGCTCTCAACGACCCCGCTAGCTTTGCCATTACTGACTTTGGACCGGCCGCACCGCCGCCGCCTATGCAAGCTACGCGCCCGGATGAGTGTGCCGTGTTTCGCGGGCGCCCTACCTCGCTGGCCACCATATTCAATTGCTCCTGCACGGCAGTCAGCTCGCTTCCGCCTGCGACCGCAACGAAACTCCCAGTGTAGATCTCCCGAAGCTACTAGCTCCCGCGGACGCTCCCTCAACGCCGACCTGGACTGTCCTTCTTTCCATTCCTATGGTTTGACCTTGGACTGCCCACCGAACATTTTGTGACCACGGACGCACATATGTACATAGTGCTGCACCTAGTCTGGCTGTTTTACGCCAAGTTGATATTTTTCAGTTTATGTATAGCTCTTTCTGCCGCCTTTTCATTCATTTTTCGCGCGCATTTAACTACCCCACTATTTCATCACGCACTGCACGCTAGGGGGGGAGCCCTGTGGCGGCATCATCACCAACGGCCGCGCCCTATCATCACGTTTAGAGAGGATGACGCAGCAGAGAACATCATGGCCTCCGCGCTGTTCGGCCGCACTCCACGGGCGCTCCCTGATTCTCGGGCCCATGTTGTCGCCACAACGCAATGGTAAATAAATGTAGGCCCTGCGCCAACATCTCATCGGCCGCCTACAAAGTAATTAAGGGTGTGGGTAAATGCATTTCACGTGAGTAAACTTAAGGGACGTCGCATGGGAAATCGTTGTGGGTGCTGGTTACAGCTTTGCTTTCCAACCAAATTCACAGGATGGATTGGCGGAAGTTTTTTTTCTTGTCCCGAAGATTTTTATTTATAAAATTATCTTAGAAACAATCCAATATTCGTATAACTTCCGACCTGGTTGAGTACCAAATAGGAGTTGAATAAAATAAACACAAATTTTATTCATTTGTACTGTGAGAGTACTATTACAAGCATGTACATGATGTGTCCCAAAAGTGATGATTTTTTCTAGTCGGTAACGCCGCCTAGCGCGGCGGGGCGTCGGGCGGGGAGTTTAATGGGGGATCTATCCAAGAATGCCCAAGAACGCTGCCCAAGAACGCTCGTCCGCCAGTTTCGAAATCCTGCCGCGTGAATGCATTGGTGGTAGCGTTGATGCAGAACGTCATAGTCTTCTCGGAAACGTTGTGCCACATGACCTTCATGGCCATGTACAGCACGTGCTCCGGTCCAACACCGCGGCGTCGATATGTAAATGATTACATCTTGTGTATATATAAGTGCACATAATTGCATCGATATGTAAATAATAAACATCGTGTATATAAGAGTATATAAAATCACCCCTATAACAACGTGCCGAGTCTTTATATGATGTGTGGACGAATATTTCACTTTTTTACCGATAAGCATTGAAGCTTCGCCTCACTCATAATCATTCACTTTGTAGAGATGGCGGTTTTTTTACAGTTAATATTTCTGGATTTTATATAAAAATATAGTCACTTCGAGGTATTTTATTTAAAATAATTTCCTAATAACTGATAGGACAGGTTTCAGCGTGTGTACACTAGAAATTTTAGCCGCATTATGTCTAATCACGTGATTTTAAAAAGTGCCAGTTTAAAAAAGGTGCCCGGTTAAACCCCCCTGTAACTTTCTCCTCGCGAGGCACACATGCGCCGGTCGCGCCGTCGAAGACGCAACGCTATGGATAATGAATTCTGTGCATTTTTATTGAGTGAATTCAAAAAAGAAAACCGTCTAACTGCAGTACAAGCTTAAAAGCGTAGAAATACCCCTGAAAAAATGTGATCGATGCCCCTTCATAGGAATCGCTAAAAACACGAAAGTGAAATGTGCCTTTACAGGAGCAGTCAAATGTTTATTGTACATCCATATGAACGTGCACATCGCCATTTATATTACGTCGGTATTGAACCGTTAGACGCATCAATGTTAGACACTAGATCGCACGCGCCGGAACATTGCGTAAATTTGACTGAAACCATAGCCCATTGAAAACCGTGCGAACGAAACCGAACCGAAACCGAAACCGAAAGCAGTAGGTGGTGGATGGTGCCTCAATTCACCCGCGTCCCACGTACACGAAGAAGCTGGCAACGAGGCGCGAACTGTCGGCGCTCATTAGCGTCATGATGAACTACGTCGCTTCGCCTCTTGTAGATGGCAGCACCATCTGAATAAAACAAGTAGTGGAAACTATATAGGCGCGTTAGTAGACCTACTTGCGCTTGAATTCATAACGCATTTGGCAAAGCGCTGTGTACCTTCCGTTTCGGCGAGAGGCTTCATCATTGGAACTTTTTCTGGCTATTTCATTTCCGTGAAGGATATGATGCCGGCGAGATAGAACAGTTTTGTGTTAAAAGGATTTTGATATTTTCGTTCGAAGCAGGACAGTTAAAAAACGAAACTTTTTCCGCCTAGAGCATTCGCCCAACCGCTATTTCTTTACTTTCTCGGTTCCCGTCCGTCAACATATATCAAGAACGTTCCCTGAACACGCATCAAGAAATGCAATAGTATCGTGGCGTTGAAGGCAGGTGGATAATCGATAATTGGAATCCAAGTCGTACTAGTATAAAATTCCCGCAAGCGGCTTTCTGACGATCTGCGTCTCCTTTTTAAATTAGCTGCCCAAGTGCAAACACCTGAGTGTACAGGGAAAATCTTGCCGCGCGCAGGCTGGAAGCTGGTGCCGTGATGCGGCGGCTGTTCTGTGGTAGGGGACAGCAGCGCGGCCGCTAGACCAGTTTTATTTTCAGCGCGAAAGTCTACTCGGCGGAACAATGGGAGAGGTCACCACTCAGGTCACTGTAGAATTTCTAGTAAACTGCAGTAGGGTCGCGTCGCTGTTGTGTAATTGGGGACACATGCTGGTCTAGCGTTCGGGTGGTCCGTAGTTCCATTCGCGCACAGAGCCAAATATGCACACCTTCCTGTTGAACCTAATTACCCCTTCTTTTTTATTTTTTGAGCTACTCGCCATTTCATGCACCAACTATCGGTAGTTTTGTGTGCTTTTGATATGCAGAGACGCGGGTAGTTTGATTTGCCTTACCTGCTTGTTTCCCTTTAAGTTAACAGTGATAAATCGTATACACACATTGAGCCTACAGGAAGGTGCTATGTCTCAGCCAGCAGATGCGACAAAAAAGAAGTCAGATATGGTGGTTTCGTTGCAGGTATTATCGCTGTTACCATTCTCTCGAGACAGTCGAAAATATTGTATCAATGTGATATGCATCTTTTATTAGCACACTGAAACCTGTCACCTGCGAAATTTTAGAGCCGCAAGGTAGGACGATGTACATTTTTCTGCAATATGGTACATAAAGGCACCACCGCCATGTTTTGTTAGCACTCTCATTGTGCTATTTCAGGCTCGGGAAGTACACAAGTCTGTAGTGGATACTTGGGTTCTGTAGGCTGCACACACTTCCGGTTTCCTAAAGCATGGCCAGCTGGATGGTTTGGCGCCCTCATGTCACCAAGACCCTTCATTAGTGGTTCAAGTTTGTCGCTTAAGTAACTGTCACAACTGCTTACCAGCAAGTCAAAGAAGTTCAAGGCGGTCCCAAAGAATTTTTGCGAATTATCCCGTAGAAGAAAACCAATACTTCGTATAGAGAATCACCCTAGCAGTATTCTATATGTAATTTTTATATCGATTTCATTTGAGAACAAAGATTACAGCAACAAGCGCCAACCCGAGTCTACTGAAGGAACGTTTTATTCTGGCGGACCAGAGAATTTATCTTCTTGACTCCCCATGTGGACAGCAGTTCTAGGCAATGTCTGTGCAAGAGAGAGCAGACGTGAACACACATTAGTTTGCTGTTAGTACCAAAAACACACGTACGAACTTATGCATATAAACAA
Organism: Haemaphysalis longicornis; assembly: GCA_013339765.2. Taxonomy (NCBI): domain Eukaryota; kingdom Metazoa; phylum Arthropoda; class Arachnida; order Ixodida; family Ixodidae; genus Haemaphysalis; species Haemaphysalis longicornis. The sequence goes on along the minus strand of CM023457.1, from coordinate 83,566,860 downwards.
CGCAAAACAAGTCATGGGAGCAGCTAGTCATGCACTAGAATGTCAACCAGAAATTAGCAAGTTATCGCCATCAAAAACACGTTGGAGTACTTACGTGACAAATATAAAAGATATGCCAAACAATTTCACAGAGCTTTTTAAATAAATTCGCCAATGACAAACGGGGAAACCCCCGGGCAAAAGAAAATGGACGCTTTTCGTATTTGACATAATCAAATTGAAATAAACCTTGTTCCTATTCGAAATGCCAAACAAAGCAAGGCGAAAAAGTAGTGTGAGCGCTGAAGGTAGGTGCGGTTTGGTTTAAAAGTGTTCTTTCAAAAAACAAGTTATAAGAATAATTGTTAAAGCAACCAATTCGGTTGGTACTAATGCAGGTAGAGCCTGCTTGAAGATTTATTTTCAACGCTTTAATATAATGATCAGATTGTGTGGTGCAGCGAGAAAAAAAACTAGAGCGTGAAGTGGGCGAATTGGGGGCTGGCAAACTTTTTAAAGCTCGTGTATGGCGGTTAGCAATAAAAAAATAATGATTAAAAGAAATGGCTGAATTTCGGTTCTTGATATCCTACTTACATGACAAAAATTTTCAATGCTCAGGTGACGCTGAACCCACTGCTGAACAAATTGGTTTAGTTGTGAAGCGCGCTAAGTCGTCAGCGGCATGCATTATTTTACAAATGGTGGCATCAGATCTTGCAGGTGGTTTTTATGTAGTTTTGACCGCCATTGGCCATTTCTCGCACTCAATTAATCCGTGAGGTTTATGGGAAGCCGCCGCATTTTTATTGCAATCTTCCCTTGCATTTTCAGTGCAGCCTAGTTAATTATTGAAGTAGTAGTTGAAGCGTATTAGAAACGCCTCGTCGGAGATTTATCCTGAGCTCTTCGGCTACCTGCAGATCAGCCCAAAGCGATCAGCTTTTAGGCGGAGATTGATACACTATTAAAGAATGATTCCACTTTCACACGACAGCGAACATAATAGGTCAAGATATTTGCCATCTCGTTTTGCAGCTGTGTTTTCACATTTAGCATTCAGCGGGGATAATTTTGTCGATATAATTAGTAACTGCTTCTCAAGGAATATCCGGAAACGTCGGTTGCGGCGAGGATAAAACTAGTAATTGGTGGCCTACATAAATGTATTGAGGAGGCGCCACGAAATCTAATCACCTTTGCATGTGTCGTCGATCATCTGCTGTCCTGCCTTGCAGACACACTCTCCTTTGAACTCAGAGCACGTGGCTCCTTTTTCCAGGCAATTCACTTTCTTCGCTTCCGTGCACGCTATTGATTAATTAGAAAAAAGGGACATGCAGTGCAAAATCGAAACACACTTTAGTATTTTATTCGTCAAAAACTGTTAGTCACGCATGTTCTTGGAGTGCGCACGCTTATGAAGGCAGTAAAAACATTCATGGGCCGCTTTACTCTGTTACATTGCCGGAAAAGTTTGGCATCTTTATTTGCTGATTATGATACGAAAGCCGAAACTCTGCACGAGTTCCAGAATTTTGAACAATGAAAAGTGCAGTAACGTATTTCAAATTGCTTAATAAAAGGAAAGTTATGGGGATAATTTTAGTAGGCCCCGAAAATTACGCTAACTCAGGCGTCTTATCTCCATAATTTTGTTCCAATCATAAAGCATTGATTCTGTGGTGCCAAAACGGCTATGTAGTGGCGGAGGATTTTCGTAAGAATTATGGCTGGCGAACTGGTCTGAGGCTCGATTTTACCATCAACAATTGATATCATACAAACTAATTCTGCTTATATGCCTATTACTGTCGTTACCATTAGTGTCAGCGAATTTTGACATCTCCGCTGAACTAAACGCACACTAGCTCATGTCCACTCAAGCTCTCGTCGCTGGGGTTTACCTTTGCATGTGCCGCCGATCATTTGGTGAAGTGAACTGACGCAGACGCACGTTCCTTTTGGCTCCGTGCAAGTCGCCCATTTTTTTCTGCATTCTTCCTTTATTTCTTCCGTGCAGGCCGGTTCTTCATAAAAAAAGCAACAAAAGTACATACGAGACACGTCTACGAAATTTTGGTGCCAAACCCGGGCTATATACAGATTGTATAGCAGCGCGTGGCTTCCAGGAGGTGATAAATACATTTCTAGCCGTGTTTATGTCTCTATGCCAGTAGAATCCGTATTTTTATCAGAAATCCTGATCAGAAATGCGAAACTCAGCAAGGTATAGATTTATTTCACGTCTGAAGCGTGGTGTAATTTGGATGCGAATATAAGTTTAGGAATTGAATTATCGGCGTCATTCTTACAGCGCACAACCAAATTAGGACGTACAGAGAGACCGCAGGTTTTAAGTGTTTTTCTTCAGATCCTCTAACGCAATGACATGCTTGTAGGCTGCAACGGTTATGACATTACGGAATAATCGGGATAAATGTGCGCTGGATAACTGGATTCTTCGCTGGTTATGTTGAAAATCGCAAGAAGGATCGTGCTTAAAAAATCGCCGATCTCCATCACTGATGCATTTCTTCGCTTCGGAAAGCTTTGGATAGGGGGTCATGATGGTGCAGAAAATAGGATTTATGGGGAAGCGCACACTTGTAGGTGGCATGCATAGGTTTTCAGAAGAATTGTCATAAAATCTGTTTACCTTTGCATGTGCCGTTTATCATCTGCCCTCCAGCTTTGCAGACGCACTTTCCGTTTGGCTCAAGGCATGTCGCCCCTTTCTCGAGGCACTCCCTTCTTTTACCTGCCGTGCAAGCTGGTTGTTCAGAAGAAAAAAAAAAGAATTGAAATACAGCAAACTCGCGCATTTATATTTCGTGCAAATAGGCTGCTGTATACAGATTGGCTTAGCGCGCATATTGTGGCTGTTTGTTGATCCATTCCTTAACCGACAGAAAGTTCGCCGTCAGTGGCGTAGCCCGAAATATATTCGGAGGTGGTATACGCGGTCACAAAAATGAAAATATAAACATAAAGACAGACTGCGGCAAACGCCCAAACAATATCTTAGTCATTTTTCTGAGTGCATCAATTTCAGTGGGTGTTCTGACACCCAAATACCCTCCTGCCAACGCCCCTGCTCGCAATTGTATTACAGATTTTGTGTTTCAACACCTGACACTTTGCGAAACTGCGTGGGGTTACAGAGAATTGTGAGCTATGAAAAATGGCGTAATGTATAATAAATGTTTCACTGGGAAGTAAGTTATGAGGAAGTATTTTAAAGTAGTTCCTAATATTTACACGGGAACATCGCGTTTCAACAATTTTGTTGCTGTTTTGAAGGCGTTAATTATATCGTGTCATGCATTGTATGTGAAATGAGAAAGAACTTGAACAATGGGAGGAAGGCGATTTTGTTTCCTCGCTCGTTTCTGACCTCAGCATAGCAAAATTAAATCTGGTTGATCAGGCATGAATTTAGCATCAACAATTTTTCGATATCGGAGCCAAAGCTAACCGTACTGCTTATACAGCCACAAAAATATTTCTTAAACGCTGGGCTTTATTGAAGGTGAGGGAACGTCACTCGTGGTAGTCCAGGCGCACGTTCCTCTCCGCTGTTTACCTTTGCATGTTCCATCCATCATTTGCTGAAATGGATGGAGGCAGACGCACTCTCCAGTGGGCTCCTTGCAAATAGCCGATTTTTTCATGCACGCTTCCTTTATTTCTTCTGTGCAGGCCAACTCTTCATAACAAAAGAAGCAAGCGAATACATCACAGTCCACTCTTGAGATTAATCTACAAAAGACATCGACATCGGCTGTATACAGATAGAATGATCGCGGGTATCTTTCCGGTGGTGATAGATGCATTCTTGACCTGTATTGGTCTCTGAATAGTACTTCAACTTTTTGGTGTTCCCATCATATCCTTCATTAGAACAAAGAAGCGCCGCTTAATAAATTGCTTTGAGATATATAAAACGTCTCTTCTGTTTAAAATACCAGAAAACAGGCAACCATTCGTACACCTATAAATGAAATGTACGTTTAAAATTTTGGTTGAAATCCTTGACGCATTATATGGTTTTATTTTGTGCTTACGATCATGAAAAGACAAAAGAATTCTGTTAAATGGGGGCATCACCGACGGGTTTCAATGCCTATTTTCTTCACAGTTCACATTTAGGGCAGTATAGAAGGATGAAATAGTTCGAGCTCCGTTACTGGCTTGTCCAATTCCTTAAGCAATTTTTCGAAGAGTCACTTCGCGTTAACAGTAATATTGATTGAATGTCCAAAACATTTGATTTTGAGGGAATGCGCGGGTGTTGGTAGCTTGCATAAAAGTGTACCGTAGAGCTGCCACAACCGCTGCTTACCTTTGCATTCGTCGTTAATCATACGCTCTCCGGCTTTGCAGACGCACGTTCCATTGGGCTCAGCGCATATCGCCCCCTTTTCCAGGCACTCGATTCTCTTTAACGCAGTGCAGGCTAATTGGTCATGAGAAAAAAAAAGCGAAGGACAGTAGACGCACTCATATGAAAGTGCGCATCAAACGCTATTTTATATTAACCCTAGTGAATTGTAGCACGCACGATTGGTAGGTGCTAAATACATTCCCAAGCCGTTATAAGGCGAGGGGTCCCTTTTTCTACCTATTCCAGGTTAGAGAATTGTTAAGGCCTGTTTCACGAAGCATGTATTGTGAAGGCTGTTTCGTAGTGCCCTTGTTGTGAGCACTCCCCTATTTACGGATTCATTCCGACGCACCCTGGGGGTGCACAGAGCCATGAAATCAATCAATCAATCAATCAATCAATCAATCAATCAATCAATCAATCAATCAATCAATCAATCAATCAATCAATCAATCAATCAATCAATCAATCAATCAATCAATCAATCAATCAATCAATCAATCAATCAATCAATCAATCAATCACAGTTGCAACAAACACTACGTGTGTGGGCAAAAAGAAATATGTGCTCCTACTCCATGTCCTGGGTAGCTAGGAAAAGTATCAGTTATGACATATCCATAGATTTGCCCATGTACGCGCTTCGCGCTATTGGCAAACGTTTTACTGGCAGAAATGCATGCTTCTTAGCGCGATAATTTGTAGTTGGCTGAGCAAAACTGTCTGTCAATTTACTGATACTCTGCATAGCACTACAATTTTCGTACTTTCTACATTCACGCTGACGAAAGATGCGAAAGGCAGCGCGGTGTAGGTAATTCTATTTAGCTCATCTAGAGCTCATTTTACTGTTGGCGATGTTCGACAGTGGTACGTCAAAATTCCTCGATTTCTTAGGCTCAGATTTCCACCCCTTTCAGGAAATTATGGCCAAGTTGGCCCCCGTTACGCTCAGTGCTGACCGAGCATCCAGTGATGCTAACTGTGAGAGAAAGAGCTATTCCTGCTGGCGTGCTAAATTTTCTGGAGAGCTGCTGAAGGTGTCTGTTCACCTTTGCATGTGCCGTGGATCATCTCCTCTTCTGCTTTGCAGACACACTCTCCCTTGGGCTCAGCGCATGTTGCTCGTTTTCCGAGGCACTCCAGTTTCTTTCCTTCCGTGCACGCTGGTTGTTGTGTAGAAAAAAGAAGTAAATTGCACCACACACAAGCCTTTACTATTTATCATCAATAATTGGGGACATGCAAATAGACTTTTAAAGCGCAGATTTTACGCGGCAATCGATACGTTCCTTAGTAGTTATGAGGGTTTAGATTTCACGACAATCTTCGTATCTTCCACCATTGACCCGAAAACGTACCATTCATAAAGATAATTTTCGGTTCTTAAACGTCCTTGTATACATTTGACATTTCTGCATAAGAGGCGAGTTATGAAGCAACTTTTTAAATTATTTCAACTTATCCGTGCATTTCGGTTTTAACATTCCTTTCCAAATTTCAAAGCAAATATTTAAAGGTGTCAAGCGGTTTATGCATGGTATTTGAGGAAATCCAATAGATATAGATCTGACAGACGGGATTTATGGCTCGTTGTAATTTAGCGTCAGAATTACATATACCCAATTTCTGACAGCCATAATGTATAAAACGGTCGGTTTCAGAAGGCGTTCGGCGTATCAGAGGCAGTTGAACTTACTGCGTAAAAAATTTATTCCAAAATAAAACCAGGTTTAACGTAACCCGTTTCTAGCACGACGAGGTGTTCAGCTAAGCTTTCACGGTTTTAAAGACCTCTTTCTTTTCCGTGTTAATTCGAGGTTCAAAACTTGGGCTGTCTCTCTGCATAGGTGTCCTTTGATTCAGCTTTCGTGAAAAAAGGCGAAGTAGTTCGTATCATAGACAGAACCTCTCCAGACTAATGAAACTGCTGGAAAGTCATACATGCCGCCATTTCTAAACGAAACGAAATCTGAGACAATTTTGAGGCAACATGCCTGTACATAACTGAGAGTTCCCGCGTTCATTTAGTTAAGGATATACATAGGGTAGGTTTTTAAGAGAGCAAGTAAAAACTCGCGGTAAATGTTTCGCCCATAGTCTCCAAATTGTCCGAAGCAAAAGCAAGAAGACAGAGAACAGAACTCCCGCACACAGACTGTTCGAAGCAGAACAAGAAGCAAATTAGTAAAGAAAAAATTAAAGCCGTTCCACTCAATGTGAAAGCTGTCGGAAGTGCAGAGCCGTGATTCGCCATAATGGGCTGTACCGCCGTTATCCGCTTACTGTTACCACCCCATGCAATCCAAATTTCCCGCCTTTGCAGTGCTCGCGCACCCCCTGCCTGAATCTGCGCCAGTGGGAGTTCTGTTGTCTTTGTGCTTTTCCTCCTCGCACGTGCCGGCGTTGCACTGTCACATTTTGCGTTTACTATAGTAAAAACCAACCTCAAGAGTGTTTTTAACTAAATGAACACGGGTTCTGCCGTTTAGGCACGTATGGTTTGCTTGTAATGTACCTATAGTTTTCTTTGCGCTAAAAAACGGGAAGGCGTATGACAAGCGCCAGCGTTTGACGAGGTTCTAACGCTTGTGACTATATAAACCGCTTGGCATTCGAAGCCTCTTGGGTACGCCGCGAACAACAGCGTTACCCCGGGACATTGCCTTGATGCTCAATATACTTGGGTCGAGCGAGTGAGCTAGGACGACCAGGCGAGCTCCTAAAGTGCTCTGTACTTAGAAGTTCACTACTGTAGCTAATGGTGGGGTGAGAACACTGCGAAAGTAGCAAAATTATTGCATTGAACAAACCTTCATTTACTTCTTTACGAGAGGAACGAAGAGGAAGGGAAGAGCAGGAGGGGTGGGAGAGGAGAGCAGAGAGGGAGTTGCGTGTCAGGGACGTCAGGCAAGTATAATTTTTCGACGCCACTTCCAGTCAAGCAAGCAGATACGCGGCTAATTCATTACCTTTGCATGTGCCGTCGACCATCTTCTGAAACGAACTGAGGCACACACAATCTCCTGTTGGCTCCTTGCAAGTAGCCCCTTTGCTGATACATGTTTTCTTCATTTCTTCCGTGCACACCGGTTCTTAACGAGAACAGAACAAGCAAACATCAGAAACACGTCTTTGAAATTTGGGGGCAAAATCATGGGGCAGGTGCGGAAAGAATAAATACGCATTTATACTCCAACGGTTCTGGCGGACTGGCGCGTGGCCGTGCGGTCGGCGATGGTATGGCGTCTAGACTGCAACAGTGACAATTTCTACTCCTGTACACTTCAGCTCGGCCGGTGCACCTTAGCTAGGCTTAACCAGCTAGGCTTAACCAGCTTAGCTAGGCTTAACCTTAGCTAGGCTTAACCAGCTAGGCTTAACCAGCTTAGCTAGGCTTAACCTTAGCTAGGCTTAACCAGCTAGGCTTAACCAGCTTAGCTAGGCTTAACCTTAGCTAGGCTTAACCAGCTAGGCTTAACCAGCTTAGCTAGGCTTAACCTTAGCTAGGCTTAACCAGCTAGGCTTAACCAGCTTAGCTAGGCTTAACCAGCTAGGCTTAACCAGCTTAGCTAGGCTTAACCTTAGCTAGGCTTAACCAGCATGCGGAGAAGGTTTTGCGACTAGTGCGCCGAGTGTCGTGTTTTTCACGGAACTGTAGAGCGTCCTCTCCAACCTGGCGGGTAAAGCTGGCCCTCCAAAGTGTCTAAGCACGAGTGCCGCCATGATGCCACGCTGTTGTTTCCAGATCAGTAGTTGAAAGTACCATTAACAATTTTTCGCAGATCAGGCATAAATCCAAAGCCCTAAACTAAACGTAGGAGTACATTTACTACGTATTGTATGTTTTTGTAAGTTTTTTCAACGCATTCATGTTTGATGAACAAAAATAACAGAAATATTAAGCGAGAACAAATGGGGCTGAGGGGCGAAATTCAATTCCGGTATTGTGTGAGGAGCGTGCGTCATGTGGACGTAATTTATAAAGCTTCCCACTAGGACACCACGACCTTATCTACCCCCGTGCGCTCATGCTGCAGCCCGCACACTGCTGATGGATACGAATAAAGCCGCCGCCGCCTATCTTCAAGGATATCATTCCCTACATGCCTGTGAGTGATTGCTGCCGATTTGAAATCGCCGTCAGCCGGTCATGCCATGTTGCGTGAGACATTGTGCAGATCGGCTCCCTTTGGGTGTATATGATTCGTAAATTAAAAACAAACAACCGTCCGAAAGATTTTACGATGTCTAGCGTAAAACTAGGTTCTTGTTCACGTGTGCTGTTATACTCTCACTAAACACTGTTTTGTTTGAGTGAGAAATGAAACAAGCGCCAAATAATATTAATAGTAACAATAATTTTTTGCACAGTAAAATGGTTTTCAAGAGGAGGACAAGCCGATGCAGAAAGGTGGAAGTTTTCGATTGATGCATGCTGCTTTGATCACTGAAACACGCAATCCAGCATTTTTAAAGGTAAGATATAGTGCACCCGTATGCACTCCTGTTGAGGATTTGCATGACACATTACCGATGCTCGATGAATGAGCGAAGTTACATTGCTGTACGTTTATTTGAGCTTCAACTCTTATATGACTCACGTATGTATATCTGCACGCAGGAGGAGGCGAGGAGTAAAATTCATTCATGCGAGCCTTAGGCGCTGAAGTCTGGGCACCAGCCTCGTTGGTGGTTAACAAAAATATTTTGTCCTTCCATGTGTGCCTTCGCTAATGAAAGGAAACGGCCGTTTCCGCTCGCGCACGGTTTTGCCTGAAATGCCTGCAGTTTTGGCCAGAAATCTCAGTCTGTCTATAGAAACCCCCCTTCGAAGCCTCTTGCGCTACCGTAGATACGTGGATTCTCAAGTCGCGATGGCCCTCTCGTGTATTTGTGCAAGGGGAAGCCGACCAAGGATCTAAGTCTCCTTTCACAAGTGAATCAATTTGAGTGTACATATAAATTAGTTATTGTACCGATCAGATAAATCATAGTGGTTAATTTTGAAACAGCTGCCAAATGTTAACTACAGAAGATGAATCAAATTGCTTACCATGGAACAATCATCATTCACTAGTGTCGAGTATTCATACTTAATATGCATTGCACGTAGCAGTCATTAGGATAGCTGACAATAAATTAAACTGATTTTTTTATTTGCGACAATTACATCTGCGCGTATAGGTTCTGCCAGGACTACCTGGAGACGTTCTTCAGCTGTATACATCCGTCAGAAGGAAGGAATAGTAAAGCACCCGCCTCGCAGTCCGATACGTGTAGCACAAGCCTTCCTATTTAGGTCAACGTCAAACCGGTGACCCCAGAGATGCCGTGCCAGACCCTGTTGAATTTCCAAGCTTCTGTTCCAGCGTGCTCAAGCAACAAGAACGATGACGAAGTTGCATTACCAGAGCTGGGTGCCAGTAATTCTGTAGCTGATTATGAAAGTTTCGGCTCATGCTCATTCTGGTTGAAGTCACCAGCATTGTTAGTATCATCAAAAATAATGCGGGCATGATGATGCCATTAGCCCCTATGAATCATGTACTTAACACCGCAGAACATATTCTGTGTTGCGGTTCCGGCAACAAAACAAAGACAGATTTGATATTGACAGCCCTGCCCTCCCATTCTTCAGCAGGTCATGTTTGAGATATGAGAAGTTATCTGTGCAAGCTGAACCCTATAAACTCCTGTACACATACATCACTGCATTACTTTTCATACGTACTCCACGCATAAAACATTGCTCTTTGGCTCCGAGAACAAGCTAAACAAAATACAAAAAAGGCAACGGGCCCATATCTACAAGCCATTCTCAACAAATTCTCCCACCAGGCCTTTAGGGAATTTTGTAATGCTTAGAGCGAGTCTAAGATGACCTGGTGGGCGAGTTGAGGGAAAGGGGGAAACAGTAGAAGAAAGGTAGGGAGGTTACTCAAGGAAAGAATGAGAAGAACTGTCTAAAAGGGAAAGAAAGGACTGGTATAAGACAAAGAATAGAAAATGGAGGACAAAATAAAAAAAAAACGTCATGGGAACGGAAACTTCAAGGACAACCCCAGAGGAAAAAAGAAGAAACGGCATAAAAACAACCAGGAAAACCGACAAAATTGGCGAACGAAGGATGCTACACGCTGGTAACGCCCTACAGAATCTATGTGCGTTTTTCCTCTTATGCACTTCAATATGCTTCTTCAAGACGAGAATTGATTTGATTGTTTCCGTTGCGCTGTGTCTACAAGTAAAATATGGCTGATTTGCTACGTGCATGATGTAAATAGTGTGCACAATATTTATTTTTTCCTGAAGTGGAGCTGCTCCTTTCTGGCAGGCTCTTGTGCCAAACTAACTCTTAGAATTGCACTTTGTTTTGTTTATGCTGCCTCTGTCTCTCATTTCATTATGCTGTCTCTATTTGTACTAGTTTATTTTGTTCTTCTGCTCTTCTCAACTGCAAAATATTTTTATATTCCAATTGTTTTTTCTTCCAAAAAACTTTGACTTCTAGCGCTGTCTCTTTATCAGCTTTAAAGCTTTAAACATGCCATGGCTTTGCTGGAGCAAGCCAGTTCCCCAACATTATTTTAAGTGCGAATGCACTTCTTAAGCGAGCCTGAATCGTCCGCCGCCGTAGTCCGCATAGCAACAGCTGCGGGTGCGCGCGCTCCTCGTCTTCCCTAGCAACGGGGGGAGATGGGCGCGCGCTGCCTGGCCGCTGACATGGCACAGACCCACGTGGGGGATTGGCCAGGAATCGGGCGTGAGAAGGGCTAATGCACCCGCTTAAAGGAGTACGGACACGAAATTTCAAAGCTGAGATCCGCTCTAGCAATCAAGTACAACGAAAACACAAATAGGTGTCTGTGAACAAATGCATCTTTCTTTCTTTGTAGTTGTGTGTGTGTGCGTGATCTCTCTTTCGCGAACATTACCGAACCGCGCAAATTCAACTCGTGCATTTGCACTTTCACATTCTTCCCCCCGGGGAAATGCGGGGAATTTTTTAGTCTCTGTTTTGCTTTTGTTGAGATTTTGTTTAAGGTGCTATTAAATAGATTAATTGCGACCTAATGCAACCTGGCAACATTAATAATGTATCTTGTGTGACGACCTCAAGCATACAACCAATGCCCAATCTTCTAAGCTTACCTAAAAGAAGGAAAAAGCTCTTGAGTGAGTGTCTTCATACACATAACATAGCAATATTAGGCTTGGGCGTTTCATGGTTATTGAATATAACCATGAAACGCTTAGCTTTGATGCGGGGATAAAACGTTCTCTAGATGTGGTTTCCGCTGCTTGGCACTGCGATCTGCGGTATTTTTAATCCTATATTGTGATCTTAAATATGAAAGGGACGTTGCTGCATAGTAGTTGGTGCAAAAAGACGCGGAAAAATTTAGTTTAAAATATGCTTGTAAAGAGCGACGTTAGAGGTATCACTGTTGCAGGAGACCACAAATTTACACCCTTACAGGCAATACTTCTGAAGATGTTGTTCAAAACCCTGAAAATATTAGCCGCTTGTTGACTGAAAAAAAAACAATGTGGTTTAAGGCTTGGGACAATCAGGGCTGGTAAATAGTCTTATAGCTCGTTCGTCTCCAAATGCTGTGCAGAATATATTGCAAAGACGAAATTTCTCAATTCCTATTACTTGGAGGTCCGCTGACCTCAGCACGTATTGGTCAGTTTACGTCGCGTTAAATACACTAATGACCTAATGTCCGGAAGAGCTCATTGGTAGCGAAAGAAAATACTGGCTGTTGGTGGCATCGATATGTTTCCGAAAGGGCTGTAGGAGCGGCTGTTCACCTTCACATGTGTCGTCGACCATCTGCTCTCCCGCTTCGCAGACACACGTCCCGTTGGGCTCAGTGCATGTCGCTCCTTTTTTGAGGCACTCCAACGTCTTTGCTCCCGTGCAAGCTGTTTGTTGATACGAGAAAAAATGAAGCTTATTGCCCCAGACATGCGCCTACAAAATTTTGCATCAAACCTTCCCCAGCTTTCCTGCTAACGTAGTAAAGCGTTCAGGAATCTAGTAATTCACCGCAAGATCACCATGTTTTGTACATATCAAGTAGGTGATTTGGATAGAAGCACTCTTAAAGTATTCCAGAGCTATGAACATTTCTTTAGAATTACCTAATTTGCCAAAGGTACTGCTCGAACATTTCCATGTGGTAGTTTCGATGGGTCTTAAACTCGGTAACGCTATGTTCTTAGCCTAAAACTAAGAACACAGCAACAAACTTCCATCCTCAATATTATCTGTGTGGAGATCCACTGTACTAGGCTGAATAACTCTAGAATAATCACTTCAGGAAGAAATTAAATGAGATAGAAAGGTGCGTCTGCCTCGGGTATACGATCATTGAATTTGAAAGTGCAAGTTTAAGCCGGCGGTAGGTACTCTTCCTAGTCGCCTGTCGGATCAAACTTTCAGTACAAATTTCGCGTCCTTAAATGTTGACCCTCGTCATAAGCGAGAATATCAGCGTGGTAAATGAGCTTAGAATTCTATGTATTCTGGGCTATGAAATCTGAAGTAATTTATTTAATGTGCGTATCGCGAGTCATTTGTAGGAACATTTTAGAGCGGGCTCTAAAATTAGGTCGTATTGGTATTACATGAACATGTCGTTCAGTTTAAAAGCATTTATTGCAGTGACGTAGCCAGAAATACTTTTCGAGGGTTGTTATACGGCGCTGGTAGAAAAAATAAAAAAATCAGACAAAAATCCGCGGCCCAACAAAATGTTGCTCATTTTTGTCTTTAATAAACCCATACCCTTCTAATTGTTGTTTTTGCATCATAGTATATACAGATGAGGTGTAAATAGCACAGGAAAAAAAGGGCTAAAGGAAGGGGAAGAGGAGAATTTATTGCTCGGAAAATTTCGAGGGGTGTTCTAACTCCGTACATGACCCTGGCTACGCCCCTGATTCATTATATGCTGACGAGTAGAGTAGGTGTATTGGCAGAGAAATTTCTACACAATTGACGATCGTCAACTCGTTTTATCGCTCATTTGTAACATTATAAATTTAAAATTATCGAGAAAAAAACAGCTCTAGTTATTTCCGCTCCAATGACTGAATCGTCTTGTTACATCCCAGCTTGAGTTGAGGAACTACGTAACAAATTTTCATAACTATCCAATATGATGAAACGTTACTCTTTTCAACATGACTAAATGTCAAGGAAAGCCGTTATTGTGTTTGTTTACCTTTGCACGTGCCGCTGATCATTTCCTGAAATGAGCTGATGCATACGCAGTCTCCTGTTGTCTCGTTGCAAGTTGCTCCTTGGCTCGTGCAAGTTCGCTTTATTTCTTCTGTGCAAACCAGTTCTTTATTAAAAAATGAGAAAATGAAGAACATTAGAAAGACGGTTGGAAATTTAGGTAGAAAGCATTGGGACTTGATAGGTAGGTTTGAACGGGTTGCTTTCTGGTGGTGATAAAGACATTCGGAAGCAGTGCTGGTTTTTCTCTGCACATTAATGCAATTTTCTTATTTGTACAGTATCCTGCATGAATTGCAAAACGCCTCAAGGGAAAGAGGGCTTGTTCCTGGTATAATTTGGTTTAAAGTAGCCGGAAAACAAGCGCGTCACCGGGATAAGTTTACAGCGCACCTCCAAATTTAGAGCTATAGAGCCAATGCACGTTTAAAAAATTTGTTCGAATGCGTAAGCATACGCTTGTATGCTGCAACGATTACAACTTGCGCAAAGAAAAGGTTACACATGCGTTCGCGAACTGGATTTATTACTGGTTTATTTGAAGTTGGCGTTGAAGCTAGTGCAGGGAATAAAAGGCTCGATTTTATTTATTCTGGTGTCAATTCCTTTCATCAAATTTTCGAAGATTCTGTTCTTGTTAACGCCACTGCTCTTTTAAAGTCCACAGAAGCTGATTGTAGGGGATTAAAAGATTGTCAGTGACATCCACAAGTTGTCTCAGTAGCTGCCTCAGCAACTGATCACCTTTGCATGTGCCGTTGATCATCTGCTCTTCTGATTTGCAGATGCACTCTCCCTTGGGTTCAGAGCATGTCGCCCCCTTGTCGAGGCACTCCATTCTCTTCGCTGCCGTGCAGGCTAGTTGGGGATAAAAATTAATCTTACTGCATCACATACGCCATATAAAGTTTCCATAGATACTATGCTATATCGATTATATATTTGAAGCCATCACTAAGAGAAAGGGAGGCCCACAGGCCGTGGATGGGGAATGGGCAGGTAGTCGATGTTTTTAGTCAAGCAATGGAATGTCTGTGTGTGCACAAATGTTTCGTTACGTCCATGTTTTTGAGCTTCTTCTAGGGACTGGTAGTTTCCCCTGACTACACTAATCTCGCCAGACCAGGGTGTATACCATAATTTTCTTGTGCCCTCAGCAAATGAATGTCGTACATAGATTTTGGGAATATGGAATCAGAATATGGGCTGGATTATGGAGGGTGAAGAGGATCCGTTTCTGAAAGGAGTTGATGGAGAAATATTTTTCGTAGACGCGTGAAATGACTACAATGAGGGACCGCCGGTACGTCTTCTGGGCAATAACGACAATGCGGGAATGGGCACACATTCCGATGGTACCATCTTTTGGCAAAATATGCTGTCTAGGCAATGTCGGTGATATTGACTTTTAGTTCACGAAATGAAGCTTCGGTAGATGTATTCCGTAGCCGAATTAAGGTAAACGTTGATATATAATATTTGTCCCTTTGAACGTTGATCCTTTTCAAGAAGGGTAGAGTCAGCATGGTTTCAGAAAATGTTTACGCACGAAACATTCGCAATATACATGGAATACATGTTTAAGAAAGGCATTGCGCTGTTAACCTTTATAGCCGGCTCTGAATTGTGGAGTCATACCGCCCTTCTCGGGTTGAAGATTTCATTTTAATGTGCAAAACGCAATAACAATGGGTTCGTACACAGCTTCGTAATGGCGTGGGAACTGTGATACAAATGGGGGAGCAAGAGTTGTTTGTCGCTCGTTTTTGGCCATTGGCGTGGTGTGTATTTGAAAATAAACTGGCTGAATGCAGTCTGATAATGAGTGATTATGGCTAAGGCTGAATGCAAGTATTCAGATACTTATCCTCCGTTTCAATAAATGATCGAGATGTCCAATTGAGCGTAAGGATCTGTGCAATAAATTTCTAAAATATTCAATTTGCCGGCGCAAGAACCCGTTGCTAACGAGTCTAAATATCTCGCCATACGTGAAGAAAGCCTTTTTACCTTTGCAGATGCCACCGATCATTTCGTGGTGTGGGTTGACGCAGGCGCAGTCTCCTGTGGGCTCTTTGCAAAACGCCGATTTGCTAATGCACGCTCTATTCATTTCTTCAGTGCAGGCCAATTCTTCAATGGAAAAAAAAAGGAATCGAAATATATAAAACACACCAATAGGTTGCACATAGCGATTAAGGGCGGGGAGATTCCAGCCCGTACAAATATGGTACTTACAGGCGTATTCCTCTGTACAACATTAGTATCGGTTTTTTATAATACATTCTTAACGGAAATGAGAAACTCAGCCAGATATGAAGTAGCTCCCGCTAAGAACTGTGATGCAAGATGGTATGCATAGCAGTATAGGCAGCTAATTATCGTTAAAACTTGTAGCAGACCACTGAATGCAGATGTATACGGGTACTGTGCCTTCGGAGATCTTGGTTACATGGTTTGGTAGAGCATTCGAGGTAGTAAAGCGAACAATACCCGCAATTCACATCTAACCCAGCGGAAATTGCGAGCTGTAATTAAACCAGCTGACTGGGCAAGACTTTTCGGCACAGTACAAGCTGATAACCAGAGCACACATCTCATCAACACCGATTGCGAAGGGGCGGTGAGTACCTTCTGGGAGAGTTTGTAACGCTATAGTATGTCCCTGCTGTGTTTCGGTGGTGGGTGGCCAAGTTGTGAGCGCCAATCCGTGTTGAAGCCCGCCGTGAGTGGCCTCTGGCTACGGCATCTGCAGCTTTGTTACCCTCGAAGGACTTGTTCTCCGGTGTCGATACGATATAGATGTCTGACGGATTTATTCACGCTTTTGAAGCATTCGGTAGTACCGCTAGTGCCATCGCTTAAATGCGAGCCCTTTGAAAATTAACGGCAGGCGGCGTGCGAGTGGGTCATGGTGGTCACCCGTTCTTGCGTGTCTGGTATTGTGGCGGTGGTAAGCGCGACTAGTGTCTCCTCCGTAGAGTTAGTGCCATCCGTTTCAATGCACAAGTCATCTCATTCATATTTAATCACACTCTGCCGGTAGTGCCCGCTTGACCCTTTTGGGTATTTCGCAGCATCGACATATCTTGTTGGGTCACACTTGCTGTATGCTATTCTCAAGGCCTTGAGCCTGGCTTCCCTTCACACTTTAGAAATAGAAACTCATCTTTGCTGTGGAACAGTTTGAACAATAAAACGCGCAAAATTAGCTTCTAGATAAGTGCATAAAAACCGGACTATGAGACGGTGCAGGTACGCTATACGCTGTAGAACATTTTATGTCACAGAACCACAGTTTCATATTCTAACTAGATGCATCGAAACATGAATGCACGCAAACAGGTGCCAAGAGAAATAAAGGGTGAAAAGTTCGAAACGCAGTATGTACACAGTGCACAAGGCTTCCTTTCAAACACAGGAAGCCTAAAAAGCATAATAAAGCTTTCAGAGGAGTAAAGAAGAAGCAAACGGAGGCAGAGACGGCTAACTTCGCAAGGAAAGGACCAACAATGATAGTTATCAGTTGCGACACACAGCACCTTCTTAAGGGGCGTATGTATAGGTCATTTATTTACACAAGCTTGTTTTATAGGTATACGTGTAGAGATTTATGTGAAACGCGGAAAAAGCCGCCTTATGGAACGACCACTACATTAGGGCACGTCCTTTATATAGACACACCGTAATAGTTTAAAAAAGCTCAGATCCAATTCCAAATGACACATTTTTGAAAGGTTACAAAAGTCCTGAATTTAAGCCTCTTTGCCCCTCAGTAAACTATGTTTACTGAAGGGCAAAGCTAGCTTAGTCTCTCTGCATTCCCCCCCTATCCTTTTGGTGATGGTCTGAGGTTTAATTAAAGCAACAATGTACGTGGAGGTGATGTGAGGAGTTGGTAAAAGAAAAATAAGATGGTGGGCAAAAAAGACAAGCGAATATACCATAAAGATTGAACTAAACTTTAACTATGTTATGAGTACGTCTGAGGCTATTACATTTGAGTTAACATTAAACGCGTATTTTGCTTAAAGTAAGCGAAGTACGTTCACCCCTCCTGTGATACAAAGCTTGATGATGCTAGAATGATTGAATTCCGCTGCACAATCACGTAAGAAGCTTTCACGTAAGAAGAAGAAGAATACGCCGGGAACCGGTACAAGAAATTCGGAAATACGCCAAATATAGAGATTGAAAAGAAGGGCCTACTCGCGATTTTAAATAACGTTCCGAGATAATGGGCGTTTTTAACCAAGGAGGTGGTGAAGTTGTAAATTGCACACACTATAAAGGCTCTATCATTGAGGGTGGTAGCAGAAAACAAGTGAACACTGGCTAAAAAACGGAAATAAACTCAATGAACCTGAAGGAAACCATGCATCGTCGAATACATGACACGGTAAAACAGGTCATGTCTGTGGATTGCCAACATCGGAGCAGAGTTAAATGACTATCAGGCGCTCGGTTGTTTTTTTATTTTGTCCTCACTTGGTATCCTTTCATTCGAATTCCAAGTGTTATCTGCACACGTGGAATATCGAAGTCATCCGGTGCTCGTAACTAAGGTGATTTTTGATTCACGGGAACACATAACAGTTCCGGCTTAACATAAATATCCTGAAGGCTTCATTACTTGCGTAAGACTAATCAAATGCAGTGAACGGACAGTTCATTTCTTTACTTTTCTACTTCTTACGTCGCTTTGGTATGGCAGGAAATTTAAACAAATCTTGAAAACAGACGCGGAAAGACGTTGACCCAGAAAAGAAGTACACAGGATGACGCGTTACTAGGAACTCGCAACATTTATTAAGAAACAAATATATAGGGCAACCAACCGACATAACCCAACTGATTAAGACTTATACAGAGGTTATCAATAAAAGTACCCCAAATATAAAAATTACAACATATAATGTGCTATCACCGCATGTGTTGTCCCAGAAACGCCAACTCTGTGTCTTGCAGACTGACTGATGGATGACGCACGCACATCGACCCCTCCCGGCTGGTATTCCAAGCTCCCATAACCTCCCTTTGTGTCTTGCCTCTCGACAAGTCATGCGCGCACTTGATGGGCACTAGTTTTGATTGCCAAGTTAAAAGTCTGAAGAAGGTGGGATTTCCGGATAGCTATATTGCCGCCACGTTCGAAAAATCCAAACATGCCATCAAGCAAGCCGGTTGTTTCGAACAAGAACACGGTTGTTTCGAAACCCGCCCCGCAAGAAAGAAAAAGAGTGGAAAAAATCCCGTGTGCCCATTGGGTATCTCATGATGACATCAAGAGAGTGGATACCGATACGGCGCGAACGTTCTGTTTTCTGCCGCGAAAAAAAGTAGGCCAGATATGCACTGCCGTTGGCAGAAGCATCGATACGCCGGGCCTGCACGAAAAAGGCTGCCACGTCAAACACGGAAAGCAGTTCGTTGCTTGCACACAATAAGTGGTGTATTGACTGCCGCTAGCTTGTGGCAAGGCTTACATCGGGCAAACAGGAAGATGCCTGAACATACGGTTACAGGAATATCGCAGTTCGCTGTTGGGCAGGCCTTACACACACCTGTCTTCGCACTGTAAAAGTCACAGGTACAGGGTGGGTTTAAACCCAATTTCGAAAAAAAACAACCCTGTTGTTTAGGCAAAGGGGCAGGACACAAAGGGAGATTATGGGAGCTTGGAATATCAGCCGGGAGGGGTCGATGTGCGTGAGGCATCCTTCAGTCAGTCTGCAAGACGCAGAGTTGGCGTTTCTGGGACGACACGTGCGGTGATAGCACAATATAGGTTGTATTGTTATGTCTGGGGTAATTTTTATTGATAATCTCTCTATAAGTCCTAATCAGTTGGGTTATGTCGGTTGGTTGCCCTATATATTTCTGTTTCTTAATAAATGTTGCCAGTTGCTAGTAGCGTACCGTCCTGCGTATTTATTTTCTTGGTTAACGTCTTCCCGCACCTGTTTTCAAGATGAATCCACACCAACTCGCCGAACTTTCCATCCTGTTAAACTTGGAACAAATATTTTGGCAGGCTCACGCCTGCTTACCTTTGCATCTTCCGTAGACCATGTGTAGCCCAGGAGGGCAGACGCAGTGTCCTGTGGGTTCCTGGCAAGTCCCCCCGAGTCTATTGCACCTGTCCTCTCTTTCCGTTGTGCAGGCTGGTTGGTCATTAAAAAAGAGCATAAAATATAAACTACGTTTACAAGTTGAGAAAATCATCATCATCATCACTTGCAATGAAGAAAGTTGACCAAACCAACGCCGTAGCGATTTCTCATTAAACCCTGGCTATGCATCCGCAGATTTAGGCCGCGACGATTCGGATTGATGATGGAAACGGCCCGTAGCCATCTTAGAGTCTATTACACGGTGAAATAGTTGCTCGTTTTCCCGTTGATTTAAATCAGTGGTGTAAAAGTTAGAAAGATGTACTGTAGTTTCAGCTTGGGAACGTGAAAAAAATTTGACTTAATTTTGGTCCGTGAGAATAGAGTTCTGGGGTTAGTTTTACTACAGGCTTTGAAAGTTACACTTACGCATGTGGTGAGTGTTGCGATATTTTGCTGCCATTGTAAAAGCCTCAGGCCGTGAAACGGCGCAGAAAGTATGGCATGGAGAATGGCTGGGTATGTACTTGTTTCACTGCAAATCATGTTGAATGGTCAGCTTTTCTTTGAATTTTTCCACCTCACGCCTGCTCCTATCACAGTGGCCTAGCAATCGTGCTCTTCCCCCTCTTTTTATTGCTCCATTCAACAACCATCTCTCCCATATTTCTAGCTTTACTACCCCAGAATCAAACCTCCCTTACCGGTGCTTCTCTATCATGCTATCCTGCAGTCCTCTACTACACCTAATCTCGATCACTCCCGCTTCAATATTTTGCCTACTCGCTCTTCGATACTTGATGACTGCCTCTTCCCATTCTAGCGTCTTCGCTACTCTTTTTCACCAACCCTGACTCATTCCTACTTTGCCTTTCCCAATTTCTACCTTTTTTGGAACACTGCAGCGTGGGCTGCTTCGTTCCCGGGGAGGAAGGCGTGACGTGGGGTCCAGACGATGGTTACGTTAGGAGGTGATACTACGGCTTGTAGAAGCTTGAGGGCAGGTAGAGGAATTCTTCCAACGAGGTATCTTCGACAGGCTTGCTGCGAGTCCGTGATAATCGTGAGGTAGTCGCACGTTGCGGTATGCATTGCTAGGGCTATTGCCGTAGCTTCCGCTGCAGATGGCGATAGGTGGCGGCAAGTGGCCACAGTGTATAAGGTGCCGTTGGTGTCGGTGACCGCTAGGGTTTAGTCGGAAGGTGAGTGAGCGATGTCGGTGTAGCGGGTGCCGTTGTAGTACTTCTTATGTAGGTAGCGAGCACGAGCGTTGCGACGTCCTTTGTTGTACTCGGGATGCATATGCTGTGGAATTGGGGCGACTTTGATGGTGGCCCGTATATGAGCTGGTATCGGCTGTAGTGGTTCATGGGGTTCTGGTGTAGGACGGCCTAAATTCTGGAGGGCTGTGCGGACGGTAGGGGTGAGCGTAAGGCGAGAGAGTTGGCTGGTTGTTTTCGCTTCTATGAGTTCGGAGAGCGAATTATGTAGGCCAAGTTGAAGGAGCTTGTAGGTGGAAGTGAAAGCCGGTAGTCCCAGGGCTATCTTGCAGGCTCGACGGATGAGAGCATCCAATTTGGAGTGTTCTTGGGGTCGGAGTTGGGAATACAGAGTGCCATATGTAAGCCTGCTGAGCAGTAATGCTTGCACAAGTTGACACGTGTATTGTTCTTTAAGACCGTGTTTGTGCATGCATATACGTCGGATGAGGTGGGCGAGTTGCGATGTAGTGGAGTGTAGTTGGGGTAGTAGTGCTCTTCGAGGTCCATCTGCGTGGAAGGTTGCTCCCAGGATTCATAATGTCTTCACTTGCGGGACGGGTTCCTGGTGAACCATGACCTGGGGGTGCCGGTTCGGGAGGTCTTCTACGGGTACATGCCCGAAGGACGAGAAGGGCTGATTTTGAATGGTGACAGGTGAGACCACGTGGTGTTAGGTAGTTGAGGACGGTGTCCATCCCTTGTTGTAAAGCGGATTGTTGGGCGCCGGATGATCCTTTGGTGATCTAGAAGGTAAGATCATCCGCGTAGTGAGCATGGTGAAGGTTAGTGAAAGCTGCTTAGGCAGATGTAAAAGGGCGATATTCAACAATAAGGGGGAGATAACAGAACCTTGTGGGGTTCCCTTGGGGGGTGTGGAGAACGTTGGGGAGATCAATGATCCGAGTCGGATTGTGGCAGTTCAGTCGGCTAAAAATACCCGTACATAGTCAAAGGTGCGTTGAACACAGCGTGCGGTGTTCAGCCTATTGAGGATGGCTCCATGGGTGACGTTGTCAAAGGCACCACGTACATGTAAAGCTAGGATTGCGCTGGGATGAATTTTGCTGAGGTTATCTATGACCTGTTTTTTAGCTGAAGAAGAACGTCTTGTGTGGAAAGGTGGTTACGGAAGCCAAACATGGTGTGCGGAAAAAGGTCATTATTTTCCAGATGGGCAGTGAGTCTTGCGTGTACCATATGTTCCAGCAGCTTTCTGAGACATGACGTGAGGGATATGGGACGTAGGTTAGTGGGTGCAATGGGCTCATTGGGTTTGGGAATTAGGGTAATGTCGGCGTGGCGCCATTCAGGAGGGAGCATGCCCGCTTGCCAGTGGTGGTTAAGAAGATCCAGTACAGATTATTGGGCCTCGTCATCGAGATTTCGAAAGGGCTTGTTGGTGATGCGGTCGCGGCCAGGAGTTGTATTTCTAGTAAGCTTGCTGAGGACCTGGTGTAGTTCCTTGGGTTGTCCAATGCGGCGTATGTGGGACCTGAAAATAGGACAGTAATGGGCATGGGGTAGGTTGTCGGGTGCCCAAAGAGGTGGTCACGGAGAGAGTGGAGGAGTTCTCGGGGGGGGGGGGGGATAGATCGCTGTTTCGGATGAGGCGATTTATTTGGTGGGTGGTGGTGGTGCGTGTAGGCTTGTCTCCGATGAGCTTGCGAAGGATGTGCCAGGTCCGCTTCGTGCTGAGGGTGCCCTTTAATTGGTCGCAGAAGGAGCGCCAATTTTGTACTGTGAGCGTGTGTGCGTACTGCACAGCCTGCAAGGTAATGTTCGCGATCCATTTTTTGAAGGTTCGGTTGTGTTTTTGTTCCTGTCACCGTTTGAGCAGTCCCCTGCGGGCTTCCCATATATGCAGCAGATGGGTGTCAGCCTCCCGGTGTTTATCGGTGAGTTGCACCGTTGTTGTGTGAAGCATCAGTCAATTGGAAAAAAAGTATTTTATGAGGCTCACGCCTGCTTGCCTTTGCATGTGCCGTAGACCATGTGTAGACCATCACGGCAGTGGCAGACACCTGTGGGCTCCTCGCAAGTCAATCCGATCCTATCGCACCATTCCCCCCTTTCTCTCGAGCAAGCTGGTTGGTGATTAAAAAGAGCCCAAGATGTGCACTAGAGTAACACCATGAGGGCAACATCGTCATCATCACTTGCAATAAAGGAAGTGCATGAAAGTAACGCCGTTGCAAGGACCGGCCTAAGAAAAAGAGGAACGAGTGTGGCGTCACCCACACAGCAGCCGTTTGTTCATTGTGCGATTGGCGTCGTGTACAGAATCCCGTTATCATGCAAGTCTGTGTATGTGGGCCAAACTGGACGCTGTTTACACATTCGTTTGAATGAGCATGCGTCAACTGTGAGAAATTCAACAAGCGACAATTTGCCTGCTCATTGCAAAAAGTGTAAGTGTCACCCGTTGTTTGGTGACACAGAGGTGCTCTATCGGCATATTGATCAAACTGTCAGAGAATTGGTAGAGGCATACTTTATCAAGGAACATAGTGACAAGTGTATAAGCAAATCATCCATTATTCTTCAACGGGAAGGAGCAAGCACTAATCGGCTCAATGTTTAATCTGTTTTGTGTTCATGTATAAATTTGTGTTTTTCAACAAAATCCGGCAGTTGCGAGTAAGCGCGTGTGTGTGTCCCTCCTCTTTGTCCCCGTGT
Organism: Haemaphysalis longicornis; assembly: GCA_013339765.2. NCBI lineage: Eukaryota > Metazoa > Arthropoda > Arachnida > Ixodida > Ixodidae > Haemaphysalis > Haemaphysalis longicornis. The sequence continues at coordinate 83,543,187 of CM023457.1, read as the reverse complement.
ATTTGTGCGCTTTGAAGTTTTTTGCTTTTAACGCCTTCTCCTGTTACAGAAGCCTACCAATAGCGCTTTTCTCTCCATCCCCATCCTTGCATTCAACAACAATCTCATACACACTTGTGCGTTTACTACCCGTGAATCAGTACTTCCGTCCCGGTGCTTCTCTGCCAACCTATCGCCCAATCCTCTTCCTTTTAAACCTACCCTTCCCCACTCCCGCTTCAATATTTCTCCTACACGCTCTTCGATACTGCATGACTGCCTCTTCACATTCTCTTCGTCTACCCTCCTCTATTTCCCCAACTCTGTCTGATTGCCACTGTCTGTACTCAAACCTATACCTCGTCTGCGAAACTTTGTATACCTTCCATTTTCTTCCCCATGTCTCTCCCGACTCTTTCGTTTTCAAACATTAGCTTTCAACCAGTGTTGTACACGTTCCTCTAAAACAGGAACGAAAGATCGTACGTCGTTACGTCCCAATTTTGGAACGAGTTCCCGTTACGAGTTTCTTTAATGAGAACGGAATGCGTTCCAGTTACTCTTCGAACATTGGAACGTGTCGTTACATTAACGTTACATTTGATCCTTTTAATTTAAATACCGTGTCTGATAATCCTGAGGCGAAATGAAGTAAGCAATTGAACACTCGAATCGAACTACGTATATTATTTGAATATGAACAGTGCCGGCAGCAGAGTATTTGGGGATAAAAAGAATTCAAAGAAGCGCTGCAAGACGAATTTTTTTCAGTGAGAACCGCACGTATGCCACACGTGTCTAACGGCAACTGTGGCGCCGGTCTTATAAAAGTGCAACACATATGACGCTTTCCACTTCGGTCTCCGGACTAACAGGAAGATGCCTGAATATACGGTTACGGGAGTATCACAGTTCGCTGTTGGGCAGGCCTTCCACGCACCTATCTTCGCACTGTAAAAAGTGCCAGGTACAGGGGGGTTTAAACCCAATTTCGAAAAAACAACCCTGTTGTTTAGGCACAGGGCAGGACACAAAGGGAGATTATGGAAGCTTGGAATATCAGTCGGGAGGGGTCGATGTGCGTGAGTCATCCTTCAGTCAGTCTGCAAGACGCAGAGTTGGCGCTTCTGGAACGACACGTGCGGTGATAGCACATTATAGGTTGTATTTTTATAACTGGGGTAATTTTTATTGATAACCCCTGTATAAGTCTTAATCAGTTTGGTTATGTCGGTTGGTTGCCCTATATATTTGCTTCTTAATAAATGTTGGCAGTTGCTAGTAGCGCGCCGTCCTGCGTATTTATTTTCTTGGTCAACGTCTTTCCGCGCCTGTTTTCAAGATGAATCCACACCAACTCGCCCAACTTTGCATCCTGTTAAACTTGGAACACATATTTTATCAGGTTCAGGCCTGCTTACCTTTGCATCTGCCGTAGACCATGTGTAGCCCAGGAGGGCAGACGCAGCGTCCTGTGGGTTCCTGGCAAATCCCCCCGAGTCTATTGCACCCTTCCTCTTTTTCCCTCGAGCAGGCTGGTTGGTCATTAAAAAAGAGCATAAAATATAAACTACGATTACAAGTTGAGAAAATCATCATCATCATCACTTGCAATGAAGGATGTTGACCAAACCGACGCCGTAGCGATTTCTCATTAAACCGTGGCTATGCATCGGCAGATTGAAGCCGTAATGATTAGGATTGATGATAGAAACGATCCGTAGCCATTTTAGAGTCCATTACACGGTGAAGTAGTTGATCCTTTCCACGTTGATCCAAATCAGTGGTGTAAAAGTTAGAAATACGTACCGTAGTTTCAGTTTGGGAGCGTATACCTTCCCTTTTCTTCCCCATGTCTCTCCCGACTCTTTCATTTTCAAACATTAGCTTTCAACCAGTGTTGTACACGTTCCTCTAAAACCGGAACGAAATATTGTACCTCGTTACTTCCCAATTTTGGAACAAGTTCCCGTTACGAGTTTCTTTAATGAGAACTGAACGCGTTCCAGTTACTCTTGGAACATTTTAACATGTCGTTACATTAACGTTACATTTGATGTTTTTATTTCAAATACCGTGTCTGATAATCCTGAGGCGAAATGAAGTAACCAATTGAACACTCACATCACACTACGTATATTATACGAATATGAACACTGCCGGCAGCAGAGTATTTGGGGATAAAGGGAATCCAAAGAAACGCTGCAAGACAAATTTTTTTTTTCAGTGAGAACCGCACGTATGCCAGACGTGTCTAACGGCAACTGTGGCGCCGGTCTTATAAAAGTGCAACGCATATTGCGCATTCCACTTCGGTCTTCAAATGCGCAGCCAGAATACTGCACTTCATATGCCCAAGCATAACTAAACTTCTTGCACTAGAAACCGCCTCTAAAGGAACAATACATAGGCGTTTAATGAATACTGAATATATATTAGAGGAGTAGTGGGAAAAAATGTCCAGAATACGTATTCGCAACTTAGTAGAGTCCATTGTCTGAATTAAGCAAGAGAATATCATCTTGATGTTGAGCCTGACAGGCAAACCCTTGGTTTCTTCAGTACTTCTATGTTGATGCACAAGAGGCGTTCTAGCAACGCGTTGAGGGTACTGCCGTGTTGTACTTGAAGAAAAATTGGTTGTTTCCCTCAGCCTCAGGATACCGCCTCCGCATGCACTCGCCGGCGTGCTGCCAGCATACAACCCGCGATTTCTACGGGCAGGGTGGCTGTTCTGAGGATATTTTGTTTGGCACCCAATAAATCGCTTTGTGGTGCCGTGTACAGAACTTTCACCGTCATGGCTTCTTCCTTAATTTCTCGCACGTGCGAGCATCGACGCCAGTGCGTCAACAATATAGCGCCAGAGTGTTACTCTGCCGGATTGAAAATCGAAATTCGCCTTTTTGTCGCAGCCTTCCAAGCATCGAAGCCAGTGCGTCAATAATAGAGCATCAGAGTGTTACCCTGCCGGATTGAGAATTGACATTCTCCTTTTTGTCGCAGCCTTGTCTGCTGCACGTAGCCATGCTACACGTAGCCATAGCCATGTTCTGCACGTAGCCATGCATTAAACAATTTTTAAGTTTCGCAACTGGCGTCTCATCGCCGGAACGGAGCAACTCTGCGCACGGAAGCAGCGACTAGCTACGCTTCCACGACTCGGCTCGCCACCCGTGCCCGGCCGCAGTGCTGGCCGGAGCCCTCGACGAGGCCCGCACCGTCCCGGCTCGCACGGTGCAGACAATGCACCCAGACCCTCCGGTTGTGAGTGGCCTGGCGCCGCGACCGTTGCCTTGCCTGTCGCTCGACTGCTGCAATGTGGTGGAACGCCTGCACCGACACGGACGCAAGGACTCCCCTACATGTGTGGACTGCCCGGAACCAGAAGCGCTGGAGCACGAACTCTGCCCTCTAACGGCATGCTTTGACGTCGTACGTCCTATTGTGACACTTGTTAAAAGTGCTTATAAAGTACTATGCGAGAGTAAAGGCACCCAGTGTTCTCAAAACGTTGTTTCGTTGGTCTTGGTTTCGGTATATGCATTCGTTCCCTCAATGCACTAATGATGCTCACACATAAAAATGAGTGAGGTATACTCATTGTACGATTTTGCACACGCATTCTACAGGCAAGCTGGGCCAATTATCACGTTCATCCTGATCGCACTTGTGTCAAATGATAATTGTTCTCAAGGGCTTTTATTGCAACAGTGGCTCGAGCTTAGTCTGGCATTTGAGCTCCATATTTATTGGTATTGTCATGGGACGGGCGCTGACAATATAATCAATAATTATTGGTCTGAAATGAAGTCCAAAAACTAGGGGTAAAGTTACTGCACCGGTTCGAAAAACCAATAGAATGTTCATATTTGGCGTTTTGGGGAATCACGAGAGTGTTTAAGACGTTCAAGATTTTTTTCTTTCTGCCACATAATATTCAACGCCTGCCTAATTGTGTACAATCGCACCTAGTAGTAAATAGCACCTCCTACACTTATTCGCAAAGCTGTAAATACTCCGTGTGAAAAAGACGGCCGCGAATCCCTTCACGTTGCTGCGAAGTTCTTTGAAAGACGATAGTCTTCTGTCGAACCGGCAACGTAAACGCCTCTCCAGTCTCCTCCGCCAACCATTTGCTCCTTACACTATAAGCGCAGCGGAGCGTTCCTCAAGTCAATTTTCTAGCCTCCCACATACCTGGCACCATCTATTCGAACCTTACTTTACTGTCGAACTCGGAGTGCCACCGCGAGCTCTATGCACAGGCGCGGGCTTTTTCTTTGTATTTTTTGGTTAGAATAGTGTTGCCAAAGCGTATTCTTGCTTGCTATCGCAAACCTCAAGCACACATCTATGTTAAACTAGAAGAACAGTTCTAGTACCAGTATTTATTACTGGTACTAGATGCTAGTATTAGATGCTAGGTACTGGTTTTTATTAGTTTAGTCTCAAATATGCCTAGTGCTTTCTTTTTCCCCACCTTGTTGACAAGTATAAAGTATGAATCCAGATGTAGAGGTCTGGAACAATTTTGCGTTTTTAAACCCGTTTCAGAATTTTAGGAGTTTTGACCTGTGGGTTTATTCAAAGGACAGACGTGCATACCTGCAGACGGATATACAGAAGTACACACCAACCTTTTGAGGGTTTGGGTAGCTCATGCAGGACTATCGCCTTTGAGAATATGACTCATGGCTTACTAGTTAAGATTTCGCTTTAGAAGAGGGTAAACCTCCGTGTGCTGCCTAGAGCTATCAAACAAACTAAACCACTTCGTTTTTCAGTTCTGTGTTCATATGAGAGTGAGCTGCGACGGCATCTGACTCCCACTCGGAAACGGACATGGTCCCAGAAAACTAGCCGCCACAAGCACCTATCAAAGCATGTGGCTTTAAAACATCACAAATCACACCTAATATACAAACGATTTTTTCTTACCCAGTGCATTTCCATACGACGACCCCACTTGGAAAAGGTCGAACGTCATCGCCTTTGGTCCAAGCCATCCGTGCAGTGACAGCACTGCAGCACACTGAAACAAAAGTTCTGTGCAGCCCACGAGACGCATGGTGTTGTCTCACCAAGTTTTTGACTGCGTGTAATGGCAATGGATTACTGTGACCTCTGTTTTATACTGAACTCGTCAGAGCGCGGTGGATATCTGTCGAAGTCATGCCAAGCGTTTTTCCAAGATATTGGCGAGATTACCTCTTTTTGTCCCGTGGGTTGTGTGGGTCCAAAAATAGAAGTTGCGTCTGCAATTTTCATATCCTTGTTGACTCAAAACGTTTCCCTGACTTGGCGGCTTCTCGCCTGAAAATAGTGTGTTGCAGCAACGCGGCAACACACCATTGTCTAAATTGTACAGACGAAGTGCTGACATTGAGTTGAAAGCTATGCATTGCAACGCAGCCACTAACGGCTGACAAGCGGCTATTGAAAACATTCCTGTGAAACCGCAGAATTGTCGGTTCGGGTTCATGTAGCTTTATATCGTTCCCGGGGTGCTCATTTTCAGCACAATACGTTCATTTGGGAAAGAGAAATTGATAACAAAGTTAAAAACATGTGTGAAATCATCTTGTTTAACTTCCCAAATCCAGCGTGGAAGTCGAATGCTTCGAGGAATAGTGGCGACCAGGAACTTTGCACTTTCCTCATAGAGCTGCCGTTCACGCCCAGCACGGATAATACTATCTGAACCCATCTTATCAGAATAACAATAAAGCACCCACTAAAACACGTCCTCACGCATAAGCAAACTCATGCATCCGCACACACATGTATTCTTCCGCGCACACGCACGCGCAGAAATTCCCTTCGCGTGCGATGAGCCACTTATAACGGGCAACAAGATCTCCGATGCGGTCACCGTTGGAATCCCGTTTTCCAACGAGGATAGCAAAGCAGCTGCAACCGACCTAGGATGGCAACTCCAGCTGCCGGCATGGCAGGAACCTCTGAGCAGTTATGCGCCTCTTCATGCTATAAACCCTGAGTGTGATTTCCCGTATCCACGGGGTCTGGCAAAGCGTTCTGAAGGTGTGTGACACCGGCTGCGACTTCATGTTGCATGCACCCGAAGCTTCTTGTTTAAGCTGGTCTGGGTAGAGTCGCCATAGTGTACAGTGTGCTCTACTACAGACAATATCAGGCACATTTTAAGCTACTGATCGCGATATGCCAGTCAGCGGGCAACAGCATTGAAAGCACTTGTGCGACTACGACGCGGATGTCCTCTAGAACCCTCACACTTGCTTGGACCCTGGCGAAATCGTGAGGAGGCAGTGCTGGGTACAAAAACACTGCTTACCTTTCTTGCGCAAACATGGCTAGAAGAGGTTCTGTGAACCCTCTGAGCATGCACATTTTGTATATGTGTGCATTTCCCCTCTTACTCCCCTTTCTTTTCTTTCTTTTCTTTTTCTCTCTATTTTTTGCTGTCCCCTCACTGAATTCACCCCATCTGGAGTAGCAAGCCCTACCATTAGTTGGGCTGACCTTTTCAGCTTTCATTAAAGGCATTCTCTCTCTCTCTCTGTCTCTCACTATCCTGAGAAACGTTCGCGAAACTGTGACCTCAAAATTACACTATTTTTTTCGCGGTATTGATGCTGACATTGCAGGAATTCTTCCCACGACATGAACCTGCCAAGCCAATGTTGGCAGAAAGTAACAGGCTAAACGTGCACGAGGGCGTGCCGCAAAGGCTGCGTAAAAACACGCGAACAGCAGAGAAATTAGCAATAGCACTAGCTATCACTTTCGAATCGAAAACCGATGACTTGATATATTATATGACTCGCATACCGACTGTCTATACTTTAGGCAACGGCCGCCTATTCCAAATCTGGCATCAAATACGAACCAAACGCACATTGAGTGAAGTACCTCCACCTGGACAATCCGGACACCAGGACACAGCTCCCTGGAGGTAAACAACGGGAGAACGGGTTAGCCCGAGCGACGACTCCCCGCACCCTCCACCAGAGTTTGAAGAGGGCAGTGTTTGAGACCTTCTAACGTGACAAACCGTAGACCGTGGAGAGTGTCACGTGGTTCAGGGGATGGCTTCCATTTGGTGGCCTGCTGCGTTGTGAGGTTTGCCTACAACAGTATTTAGAAACCAATGTAGGTGAATTGTATTCTGATGGCAAAAAGTACCGTAGTCGCAGAGATTAGGGACGAACTATGAACACCATCCAACGCCATGGTGGTTTGAAGACGACATGGCCCGTGCAACGGTAAGTGAGGGGAGGATACAGACCTGACATGAACAGCGTTGCCTTCCATGAAAGGACTTGTTTCCTGGCGTTAGTACTTGTAGGCTTCAGCTAGATGCATTATTGAGTGTTTTATTTTTTACAAAGTGCACAGACTTCGTCAATAACTTGCCAAACATCTCCTCGCCAGACAGGGTTCTCAAATTTCTTTTTTTCTTTGGGTTCCTTCACTCCAGTAAAACCCACTCCTTAGGAAATTTGCTCTTGGCTTGAATTCACTTTCGAACTCCGGCTTTTGAATACCTGTCAAGTGCCGCAGATATGCGCCATGGCTCCTTCCTTGGATTTCAAAAACAAATTGTTAAATAAAAATATCCAATGTGTCAAAACCAGCACCTTTTATTAGTGTTATGTATGAGGGCGTCGCAAAGGATGCGAGAAAAACACGCTATCAGCGGAGACATTAGCAATAACGCTAGCTCTCGCTTCCGACTAAAAAAACGATGACTTGATAATATTCGACTCGCATACCGTATGTCTATACTTCAGACAATGGCCATCTATTCGAAATCGCGCATCAAATACGAAACAAACGCACAATAAATGAAATGCCTCAACCTCGACAATCCGGACACCAGGACACAGCTCCCTTAAGAGGAACAACGGAAGCACGGGTATGCCCCAACGATGACATTCCGCACCCGGCCCCGGAGTGTGACGAAATCAGATTGAGACCGTCTAACCTTCACAACGCTCTACCACACCAACGTTCGAAATTCCGGCACTTCTTCCGGCCTGACAAAACGCTATCCAAGTAGGAGAGAGTAGAATGTCACCTACCAGTCATGAACCCACCCCCGTTTCTCAGCTTTGGATACATGTGATATACGTCGGCCATATTTGGACAGGTATATAATATGAACAGTTCGTGGGGAAAAAGCTACCGTGTACAACGTAACACTGGCCGGTTCGGAGAATAAGACATTCCCAGGATTCCGTAACCAAACGACTGGGAAGCGGGAAGACGTAAAGTTCGCCCTTTATAATCACTGCAGACAAGTGGAGATGGGCCGCTTCTCGAACATAGGAATGCGAGGATCTACTTTTAATCCTTACGCAAAATCATTGTCAGGTGCGCGTCCTGCTCAAGGATTAGGAAGTTACGAAGCTTCGATTCACATTGAAACAAAGCAAACAACTAGCCAATGAGAACAAAAACTCATTCTTAATTCTTGCGAGGGAAAAGTCTTGGAGTTAGTTCTCCTCAACGCACGAAAATCGTATCGGGAATACTGGTAAAATTCAGCCAGCGATGATGGGTTTTGGTACGAGCCTCTCAACGCAGGTAATATTACTCCCATTTAAAAAGCCGGTGAGGTGCCTGCCGACTTGTTAATCCCGCATTTCTACAATCGTATTTGATCGGAAAGGGGCGTATGGTAACGCTAAACACTCGGCAGGTATACACTGGCTAAACACTCGTATGATGATACAGGGTGTGAAGTTACGTCAGAACTTTACCTTCAAAAAAGAGGGCCATGTCAAAGCTAGCAGACCAAGCAAGGAACAATTTGTGTCCCCCTGGCGGGGTGCACCAGAACGGTCTGCACTACCTTTCACTCTCTTCATGGTATTACCCCCACATGCCTCTCGACGCTCACCAACATCATCTCGGAGATCCGGCACGGCCTCTATGCTGCCAATACCACCATCTCTCCTGTACACCGGGACAAACAGTGCATTAGAGTATCGCTTGGAAGAGGCTGCGTATGTGGGTACTGATTATACCGAATTACCTGGAAGCACTTGTGCCCCCAGACAACTGAGTTACTATTGGTATTACCGCAAAACACCTTTTCCGTGAGCCCATCATTAGCCTAGACATTGAGGTCTACATCTTCGCCCCATCCCCGAGTGTGACACTGAAGGGCATGAGACTTTTCCGGAACGCACAGAACACCTCTTCGTCCACAGTCTCCCAACCACGATCGATCATGTTACCCGTATCATTCGACGACCTGCCACCAAACTCAGAACTATCAAAAATAGCGGAATGGCTTAGAAGTACCAGCATCCTATTCGTTAAAGGGACAGACAACCGATTTTTGTCGCGTATATGTTCTCTAGCTCATATGAAAGCCAGCGTTTCATATAGCCCGGTAGCCACAAGCAATTTCTAAAGAAATCGGCGGAATTAATTTTAATTTGGCAGCAAACTTCCTGAAATCGGAAGGGTGGTGGTTCGTAGTGTCGAAACTTGGCACTACAGTATGTGTCCCTGTCATGTGACCTGCAAACCTAGCAGCTACTGTAACTGCTGAAACGTTTATATACGTATTGAAAACCTTTTACCAGAAGTATTTCTACAAAATTAAATTGTATATGTATTTCTAAACATTATTTGGAAAATTCTAAAGACACGCCGCCCGCCGCCGCTTGCTTGCTCTCAGTGTGGCCAACTGAGCTACCATGCCCAGAATCAACGGCAGCGTTCAGTAAACAGACCCAGCGAAGGAGATTTGACGATTCTGTCTGAGTCAGGGGCGTTTGTTCTGCCAAAATATTCGATTTCAGTTCTGCAAATACGCCAACGGCAGCTTAAAAAAAAAAAAACGGCGCGCCCGGGGAGAATCGAACTTCCCACCTCCACAACGTGAAACCAGATTCTACCTATCGTCTATCCCAACAGACGGCGCATTCGTGCACAATAGACCGTTGCATTAAAAACACATCACGGAACAGGAAAGCCTGCGATACAACCTTTTTTAGCTGGGGACAAGTTTTTAAATATCGTTGTTCATTTCGCATGCAGACAAAAGTATGTTGCCGGGCTACTCTATTGTCATGGTTGCCAGCACCATTTTTGGGAGGGACACATACGGCTCGCAGATCAAAGATTTTGATTTAAAAAGGTCTAGGGCGTTATCAGCAAAACCGTGTCTCGTCAAGGTGCTTTAAGTGATGCCCTTTCATTTGGGATAGAGAATATATACTCGACAAAAATCGGTTGTCTGTCACTTTAAACTCTTTGCAATTCCCTAGAGTTCAAGACAGTTAACCTATTATTCGGAAAGTGCATAAAAAAGGCACACACCGGCAGTGAAGAACCCGCAACGTTGCTTCCACAGCCAGCAGCGCACCTATTTAGCCAATGGACATGGTGAGGAGTAAGGCCAACGAGTGGGCTCATCCTCTCACTACTAACACTTCCGAGCTTATTCAGTCACCACACCCTCCTGAATAAAAGCCTACCGCACTTTATCCAAGTTGACATACATGTGCCTCTGTGGCTCCGCGATATGCACCCAGTGAACTAAGAAGATTGTATAGATGTTCGAGCACGGACCATCTTTAAGATATATCGAGATCAACCGTCTGCCGCCTAGAAAGATCCGGCATCTCACCTCGAAAGAGCAGATACAGTAGCCAGTGTCGTTTTAAATAAGAAACACCGTTGTGTGATCTGAATCGCCGAAAGAAGCAGCTGCAAGCCGAGGAAGTGGCGATACCTGTCGCAATGTTCTGAAACGACGCTCACTCACTCCTCACAGGCGGCAAGCAGGCGTGTAGAAGCTTTCCGATCACCCGAGAACACTTGAAAGCGCTTGGCATCCCGATAGACGACCCTTAAAACCTCATTGGGGGCTCTGACGTGTCTACCGTAGACAACATCACCTCCCCCCCACCGCAGATGTTTTGGAGAGAGCCTTGACCAGCTACCTCCACATACACAGCACCTGATGAGTGGGGCTGTCGATGCGGACCGAGCTCAAGGCATACTTGAATAAGGACACCTTTTTCTTCAAACCAATGAGGCTCATTTAGTTTTTGGAACCACTCGCCATTTTGTGCGGCAACTGTCAGTGCTTGTCTGAAAAACAAAACGCGGTGAAATTTCGTTTAAAATATCCGCGGAAGAAGTCAATTGGCGGGGTAATTGTTAGAGCAGACAGCCAAATTGAGACAAGTAAAGCCCATCTAGTTAAAAGATTTGGTCAGATCATTCAAGACGGTACCCTCATGTAGACTGAAGCACAATGTGGTGGAAGGTTTGCGACCATTAATACTCTATAAATAGCCTGATGTCTCCTCGGTTTACTAATAACCCGGGGGATAGTTCAAGGACAAAATTTATCATTTTACATTACTGGGGGGTTCGCTCGTTTCAGCATCTTTTTTTCAGATAACGTCACAGCGAAACAAACTGCTGACCGAGTGTTTAGAAAAGCTGTTCAATTGTGAAAAAAAAACGCCGGGCTGTTAGTGGCGTTATATAAATTCAGAAAAGCTGCCCCAGTGGATGTTCACCTTTGCTAGCGTCCTTGAGCATTTACTCTCCCGCTTTGCAGATACACGTCCCATTGGTCTCTGCGCATGTTTCATCTTTGTGGAGGCACTCCGGTTACTTCGCATCTGTTCAGGCTTTCGTTGGTTAGCAAAAAAGGGAGTGGATTGCACGTGACACACGTACGCCTTCGAACTTATGCCTCAAACACTGGGTGTTGTGCGATGATGCCTTGTGCGATGATGTACAACAATAAAAGAAATCAAACAGCACAGACATTTTATTGCAGAGTCAATATTTGCAACATTAGTGGGAATATCCATTTACAACTTCTTGTAGTATTTTTCAATGCTAGTGTCTGTCACAGCAGCACGCTCCTTCGGACTGACCACGCGAAACACTGAGAATGCTATATCGACATTCGCCCTAGATATGGAAAGACCCAGCAAATCCAGTACTCAACGTGGAAGATTGGGCCAATCTCGTGCATGCATCCACCAAAACTGCAGCGGCTCCACAATTTCCTTCAAAACGTGGGCCTGATACGCCAGGAACTCTCTAGCTGGATAATATCATGCCCTCGCTGCACGACCAGTGTAAACAAGTGCTTGTAGATCTCGAACATGCGAGGTAGTTCTGCCTTCACGTTCGGGTTGACGACCTGCAACCCAATACCAACCCGAATCGCTGGGGTATTGCAAGTCGTCCGCAATATTTTGTTGGACGGTCTGGCTCCGTTTCTCGGCTACAGCACCGTAGTACACATGGGAGCTGTTAACAGCGTACAAGCGCTTCTCCTCGTGAACAATGTCGAGCATGCAGTCGACTTACTCGCCAAAACTCGTAACTGAGGCGTCGGTCCATTGTTGGCCACATTTGTAGGCGACATTGTGATAAGAACAGCATTTTAGGCCGACACGAGGATCAGATAACAAGAGAAATCATCGAGGCCTACCAGATTGTTTTATTGAAAGACAAATGCGTTAGCACAGCTTCCATAACACTGACAAAAAAAGTACTGAAATTCTTATCCAATCACTAGTTTTTTTCTTCCTAAACTGCCTTTTTAATGCGGGTGTTTGCACTCTCATCCTCCACTTTGTAGTTTTTAGTTTCTATTGTATTTGCTTGTGCTGCTCTCCTTTCCCTCTTTTCTTCGTTCGCAGTGTACCGTCCCGTATAAAAGCGGGCCTCACAGTGAAAATAAACGAGTTGATAGTAGCGCCGTGTCCCTTCCCTTTCGTTCGTCCTTGTTCCTTTGCGCCTACTCAAACGTCAAACGTTCAATTGTTAGCGAAATGAGGTCAGAAAAGAGCGAATGAAATTCTAGGAAAAGAACATACCCGGGAAAAAGGCCCCGAAGTGGAGTCGCAGGGAAGGTGAGAAGTGTTTGACGTTTGGTTCGACTATTGTTTTTGGGAGAGATCTTGTTTTTCATGATAAGGGTCTAAAGCGACTCCCTTTGTGAAGATTGGGAACGTAAGTGGAACGAATAAAAGTGGAAACATGAAAATAGAATAGGAAAAGTTGTTCGAGGATGCCAAGGAAAGATAAAGGGTAGTCTGGGTTTCACTGGCGGCGGTCACTGAATTCGGAGTTTTTCGGATAAATCCGAATTCACAAACTTTTTACCGGCAAGTGTTTTTCGGATTTATCCGAAAACGCAGAAACCTACTTATAGCATACCAAAGAACCTAAACCTTCACGTTTGAAGCCGCCATTACAATTTTTAAAAGACTGCATACATCTTCAAAAAGTCTGCGTACAACTGCATACAGCCATATATAAAATCACCTAGTCTTTTGAAACTCAATTAACTTCAGTCCAGTCTGTAAATGCTTTTTTATAACCGACGATCGGTAAAAAATAAAGAAACACTCGTACATTTTGCGCATGGGGATGTTGGAAGGGTCATAGTAGCGGAAATACGAGGCACGGGATATTACTTGTGTCAACTGCAGATTTGCATCGATGTAATGCAGTCGAACGAAACTAGAAGCGTGGCTACAATTGCCCAATTTTACATCTGGGTGGTGGTATTTTCTGCACCCCTGACTCGGCCGAGCACGTTCCTGTGAGAAAGTGGCTAAAGAGCACCGACGGCTTTATCTATTTCGTCATACCCTCAAACTAAACTATGTAAACGCTTATTGGAAAATAAGTGTGTAAATATCTTGTCCAATGGCAAACCCTTTTTAAGGCCCATGAATACCTTTTGTACAGAAATGATTATGCAAAATTTTAGGGTGTGCATATACTCACTTTTGAGGCGTGTGGTAGTTACATTGCTACTCTGAATTACTGCTACATTGAACACGCACACCAGCTTTAACTCCTTAACCACGAATAATGTAGGTACCCAAACCAACACACGAGCGTGGAAGGCGAGCAAACACTTGTACTGATTTACACGCACGTCGGCTTTATTGGATTTTGTAACCAGCAAATGCAAATCATTTCCCACAATCGGTGGCATGGTTGCTACAATCAAACATTTTAACACAGATTCTGGAAGCCTGCTAATGAATCTTTTGATATACAAATTTGCACACAGATCTGAAAAACCTTGTTCGTTGCAATGTACAATTAAAAAATTGCTGTAATTGTTATGTGCGAAAAAGGAAGGCGTTACTATAAGGTATTAAACCCCTTTTGTACACTCTTAAATACCCTAAAAAAACTGAGGGCGTTTAAGGGTGTTACTGTGAATTGTTTTCCCGATTAAGACATTGTATAAAAGGGTGTTGGAAAGAAAAATGTTTGCAATAATCCTGCAACACTTGCACGTGTTTGTTAAGGATTACGGTGTAAAATGGTTTGTATGTTCATCGTGGAGTATGGTTTTATAGTTTAAAACAATCGTTGCCAATTGTACGAGCAAATTCATATATAGAGTATGGAATAGTAAACACTATGGCTTTGAGAAAATACTACACGTTATTGCGTGCATTCGCGTCTAGTGAGTCCAGTTCGGAAACGTCTCCATCTTATCTTCATAAAACTTCAACGAAGACGACAAGGTTGTGAATTGGTCTTGACGTGTTCACCACTGTGGACTGTGTGCGCAAATAAAATTGGCAGATCACACACATAGGTATCAATGGACGTAATGTAGAGCTTAGTACATCTGCTTTAACCCTGCCATTGTCAACTGCACGTTTTCTTACGATGGACGTATGAGAAACGTCACCCTGAAAGATCGTAGGTCTCGTATAACCATGTGGTCTACCTCGACCTTCAGGTGCACATTCACAGTTGGCACAGCAAAAACGCTCACTTTTGCCAGCGTGCTGTTTAGACTCCACCTGCTCCCTGCGCAGAGAACATAAAACCCTCAGGAACACGGGCTTCCCCGCTGCCAGTCGCTTCCTCGCGCCGCATTCGCGGAATGCGGAGCCAGCGTTATCTATTCAAATTTTTCCGGGTGCCCTTTCCCCTCTCCTCGTCTCTTTCCCTTACCCGCACGAGCGGGCGCAGAGGCCAGTGCTATCGGGTGTAAGATAAAACGCGGCGATTGCATCGACCACACGAATGTCTTTGTTCGCCCATTATATCAGCCGTTTGATGTATAACTTTGAGGTGGGGAGAATAATGCTATTACCTTGTTGCAAAATACTACGATGGTTCCGAGTTATCGGCGCCTCCTCTTAGACATAAGTGCAACCACGGTTGAACGCACCATTGTCCTTGGCTTTTGTCATTGGCTTTTGAAGTATGCTGCGTGGGGCAGCCACTTGAGAGAGATAAACGTCGACTTTGAATCACCGTGCAGACCCTAGAAAATACCTTTTGGTTCCGGTTTTGGGTCGAGTGCACTGGGGTTGTTCTGGGTACGTTGTTTTAAAGACACTATTCCTTCTTGGGCTAATAAACCTCAAAATTTTTGTCTGTCTGTTTGTATGTTTGTCAATATTTGTCTGTTTGAAATGTTTGTTTTACAATACAGACAAATGATTGCACTACAAAGGCAGGACACAGAACATCCATGTACAATGACTACCGCTATACCCAGTGACTGGAAATGGTCAGCATAATCACAATAACAATGTGCATTAGGGTAACGCTATTGCATAACTATACAACCACGTATGTAGCTATGTACACAAAGAATTGGAATACATGTTACAAAGAAGAATCAGCTATGTCACATTAGTTTGAATGTTAGGGCTACTGGCCTGTACTGTACAGAAACAAAAGCCCGTGACAACTTTCTAAGGAAATACATCTGCTCAAATGAAAAAAAAAACGTCTTCTTACAGGTTCTGACAGAACTTCCCGTCTCAAGGACCCTAGAAAAGGCTAAACAGCCCGCGACGACGCCCACTTGAGACCACGTCGCAGCAATGCCGCCACAAAGAAAAAGCACCCGCCACTAACAGCAGGCACGATAGGCGGCCTCTTTGACAGTATCTTCAGTTACCTGACTCCCTAGGCTTGACAATGCGCAGTGCGCACCATGCCACAATGAACGTGGCATGATGCATTTTTGAACCCCTGTCATGAGCAACCTCCCAGAAGGGATGTGGGCAAAAAAAAAAACTATGAAGCGTGCGAATATGTAGATGAACACAGAGAAGAGAAGAAGAAGAAAAAGAGGCAAGCGTTAGCAGGAGGTCGAGGAAGACGAGGGAAACCAGGCTACGCTCCTGAAAGTGACCCCAGCGTTATCGGGGCCTGACGAGGCCTAAGGTATTTGCGCGGTATGATAATGATATTTGCGTGGAATGATAATGGTTGGCTCGTTTGCAGCATCATTTGCAATTTTAACCTAATCTTAGTAATCATGACTATCGTAACTATAGCCACGACGCATGATTTATATGTCCCGCGTGGTTGCCCTAATTGAAACCTTCAATTTGATACCCCACATCCAAGGTTTCAATTACGGGAATCACGTTGGACAAATAAAGAAATGTTTAGTGGTTATAATTTTGAGGTAGTCATGGTGAGTCATAGATTGAGGTACAGTAAAAGGGGATGCTGCTGAATCATTTCATACCACACATGCTTTAGAAGCATCACCTTAAATTTTAACCCGTTTACGATTCATCGTAACTATCTCATAATTATATGAACGAAACATTTCTTTATTTGTCAAACGGGATTGCTCTCATCGAGGCCTTAAATTTGATATCGCACACACCCTAGCGGCGTCATTTCGAACTTTTAGCCCATTCATGTCTTTCCCTGGCTATGCAACGAATTTAAGCAGGGAGCATTTTTTGTTTGCCGTATGGTGTTCACCCCATCGAGACCTCTAATTTGACACCCAGACGCCCTGGCGGCATCAATTTGAATTTTAACCCGATATATCACTCTCCATGACCAATTCATGACTATAACCAGGAAGAATTGTTGTATTTGTGCCACATGATTTCCCTCATCGAGACCAATAATTTTATACCAAACACATTCAATTGCTATCAATTTAAATATAAACCCAATCTATGACTAACCATGACTATCTCATGATATGAACAACGTTTTTGTTCCACGTGAGTTCCCTCATATAGACCTTTATTAAATTCTCCACACGTCCTGGCGTCATCTTGAATTTTAACCCACTCTATGACTCATTATGACTATCTGATCTGACTACCGAGGAAGCAATTTTATTTACCCTGCATGATTCCCTTAATCAGGACTTTTACTTTCATACCTTACATGCCCTAGCGGCATGAATTTTTATTTTCACCCTATATATTACTCATCACCATGACCATATCATGAAGCGGTAATTATTCTATCTAGATGTGCGTCGCCCGGATGTCTCAGTTCACACCTCATTTGAAACAGTGGAAGGGACGGGCGCTGCCCCCTCTCCCCCCCTGTAACTAACCTTTTCCTCTTTGACCCTTGCATATGATTAGCCGTGCACAGAAGCAGGCGAACAGCCAATAAGCAAGTGCTGCCGTGTTCTTTCCCAGTCCCCTCTCCTACCTTCTTAGAGGTTCGATTAGAATGAAAAGGCAAGATAGCCCTTTTTATGAGGTCACCAGTCGATTACCAGCCACACGACGATCCCCTAGAACGTGGTAGAGAACAAGTGTTGAAGGTCGTGAATATTCTACAAGAAACGTTTGAGGCCCCAAACCCATCGTGCAGATCGCTGTACCTACACGTAACCTGAATTCAGAGTCCAAAGCAACTCATGACACGTAACAGCCAACCATAGCCGCCTCCTATCTGATGGAAACACTTGCGCAACAATCACGCAAGTGAAGCAACGGAGTTAACTTACGACATACGAACGCACATGCGTAATCTCGGGGCCTGCAGCCCTAGCACAATCGTATCTCGCTGGAAACAAAAAATGGACTACAGGAAAAAATCTCATCGTCTTAGCGGAATATACAACTAACAAACTATACAGAAACTCTAGCGTACGTAGGTAAAATTGGACCGGCTCTACTCACTCAGAACTTTATTTTTGAACTCCCCTCTCACTCGTCCTAAGCAGGTACGCTGCTGAGCAACTCCTCTACTCTTCCATAATAAACTCAAGCTCACAATAAACGCAAAACTAAGAAATTACTCGGGCTCAGAACTCAAATGGACTGAATACTCAAAATGAACTCAAAACTCAAAATGAACTCAGAGCTCAAAATGTACTCAGAACTCACTCGAACTAAGGCGTACTCAAACTCAGTCGGGTGGAAACTCACAATGCCACACCAACCTCACGCTCACTGGAACTCGAACTCACGCATAAGTTTGGGCCCAAATGAGTCTGAGCGAGTGGACTCATGAGTGAATCCGCCGACCTCTGATACTAAGTTACAGCAAGTGCGTTGGTCATTGCTGCGTCGTCACTTGCTCTGAAGAAAATCTTCCTGCCGTTTCTCCTTTCTAAACCTCTGCGGTAAGGCTCACGAGCTTTCCGTTTTCCCGAGATAACACTGTGACGTGGGAGTCACTAAAGTGTTACGGGATTACTAACGCCGCATGCGAGATGTCGCAAATAATTCACTTCGGGCTGGATGTGCCCATAAAAAGTGATGAAGCTACGGCATTTCAAGTTGTGAGGAACTGGGTTTGAATAAAAAAAAATGGTTTACCGCGTCGGCGGCTTGTGACCAGTGTATCGGATGGCTTCTTTGATTTCGTGAAGTTCGGCCGATATGAATGAAGTCGGTAGTGCAGGCTAATTTCTTCGCAGTTGCTGAGTATAGAAAGGGTTGAATCCCGGAGATGTTCTTTTACCAATTCCCGTCAGATGGCAGCAAGGAATCAAAGGGCCGCGGTGGCGTTTTCCGCCAGATTGATTACTTGTTCTTGTATTGGTGCTAGGTGGCTGAGTAAAATGGCGCTCAGTGCTAGTGATGACTATGCGCGCGGGTAATTTGGAAGGATTTTGAGGCAAGTCCACATCATGGGGATGGAGGTGAGGGCAATTCTTCAGGAACGCTGTGGTGAACCAGGTCGGCATGTGGAAAAGTGCTACATCATGCGTTCCGCCATGCAACAGATTTCCATTCGTTTAAGGATAGGTGTGTGCCTGCAGAATTCAAGCGGCCCAGTTTATAAGGTGTTATTTTTTGTTAGGTGATGAGCCTGCAACTCCCCTCGTGATATTTTCTAGCTCAAGATAATCACCAAGGTCAGTCCGATCACCGCATTATCCTCCTGAGCTAGTTAATTCCCCGGAAGAGCAGGGTGGGCTGGTGTCCAATCCAGGCGTCTGAAAGTTTGTCGGCAGTGAATGCATGGTGGATATCCACTGCTTGGGTTGAAGACGGCCCTGTTGCCTAATATAGGATAATTGTCTGAGACTGACGCGTTGATTGTAGTGAATGCCGGTACCATATCGAGGGCAATGACTGCTTCTTCCCCTGCTTCAAAATGTCGAATGGGAATAGATCCTGATGTTGCGTCTTCTAGTAACTTGATCACGACTGGAGCCGCCGCTCC
Source organism: Haemaphysalis longicornis (assembly GCA_013339765.2). Classification (NCBI taxonomy): domain Eukaryota; kingdom Metazoa; phylum Arthropoda; class Arachnida; order Ixodida; family Ixodidae; genus Haemaphysalis; species Haemaphysalis longicornis. The sequence continues at coordinate 83,523,786 of CM023457.1, read as the reverse complement.
AGGTCGTATATTCCGCGGAATCTTCGTGTAGACAGCAGGATTGCAGGCGTATAGTTCTGGGAGGTGGCTGATGGATTACACACTTTGACGAAATGCCTCGAGGTGCAGCCGATATACATGTAAAATGTTCCGTTGTTTTAGGTTAGTAGTAGTTATAGCAGCAGGAAACGTTTATTGACGCACGTTGGAGGGTATGGGAGGGTATGGGAGTTCAGGTGATGAGGAGGGTGTTATCATTTTAATTCTTTATTTGGAAGAGGGGGCTGAACGTCTAGTCAGGGATGTGTAAGGTGGTAAAGGAGGCGAGGACGTGTACATCCTCCTGTGTATCCCCGTGGTACTTTCGAAAGTCCAGAGGGGCATGACAGTTTCCTTTGAGTCCGGCCCCGAGGAGGCGATGCGAACTCCTGGAGGGTTTTCATGTTCGGCGGAAGGTGGTTCTGAAGCAGGTTGTTTTTAGTTCGAGGAGGTGTCCATCTGTCCCGGTTACAAGGACAAGGCTGTATGCGTCGGACAAGCACAACGTATATTGACGGGACAAATTAGAAAGTAAGGCATACCAATGAAAATGAAGCTAATCCAAAAACAACAGTCCTATGGCAAAAAGTCCCATGAAACATTCCCACTCCAGATTGTTTGCGCTCACGTGTGGGTCTCCGCCGATGAGCTGGCTTGGTGCGCAGGGCTCGGTGCGCTTGTAGATGCCGGTGTTGCGTCCAATGAACAACACATCAGACTCGGCCCGGGTGCTCCGTGGCCGGTCTTGAGTGGAAGAGACCCGGCGTAGCCCGGCGCGAAGATCTCCTGAGCGTTGACACCCAGCCGAGAGCTTCGAGGAGGAATGTGCGGCTCCGTGAAGGCGATCTCCCAGCCGTTCTACCCCAGCCAAGCGCTTCTGGAACCACCTGCTCCTTCCTGCCTCCAGTGCTGCCAACTTTTTCTCCTCCTGTTTTGCCACGTCCTTTCTCCCAATCTCGGCACGCACTTCGTCGTCTTCGCTTGTTTCAACCCGCAAAATCACCTCCTCACGATGGGCTCTTTTCCCCTAGCAAGCCCCGAGCACTCCCACAGCATGCGCGACATGCGCGTGACACGAAGAGCACGTTGCGATGGTCGTCTCCCTGGAGTTCTCGGGTGGTTCTCTAAACTCTCCTGAGCGTCGAGGTACGTATGCTCGCACTTTGCGAGCACGTTCTCCACAAGAGCAGGCCTGCCTCTTATTTTGTGTACCAGGCCTTAGGCCACCATGGAAGTCTTTCTAGCAGTGGTCATGGGTCATGGGGTCCAGCGGCACCGTCCTACCGCCTACTCTCTTGCTTGGCATCGGCTCGGTCGTCCGCAGGGTCTGGGTCGTGGCGTGCTGTGTCGTGGCGCGATGGGTCCGAGCGGTAATTGCTACGTCGCACACCGACGCGTGGGCTGCCTCGTTTAGGAAGCCAACCGCGTGTACCGGCACCCTGTCCACCCGCACAGTAATGTATTTCGTTGTGCGAAATCTCTTCGCGATTATCTTAATGAGGTGGCTTGTGGATCCAATGACTACGTTGCCACAGAGACTTGCCACCGCCTCTCTACTGTCCGTATATATGGTAAACGACCAACTCGGGGCTTCTCCGCCTGGAAGCGCTTTTCGATGCGGTTCGGTGCGACCAGCACCTCCTGTTGACCAGCACCTGTTGAGCTGACAAACCTAACTACCGGGTCATGAAGTCCGCTTGTCTCAGAAGCTTCGAGGAACATCACTGAAAAGTTAATCGCGCTGTGATTGATGCGCTTGATCAGTGCAGGACGTTTCCGTGCGGACATTCAGGTGCACGGATATTTGGGTGCGGAAACTTCTCGGCTACAGAATTCAGAATTATCGGGTGCTTGCTTGTTGGAACAGCAGTTATATTTTTATATCCGCATAGGGTGAGTTATGGACCACAATCGAGCGCAGTGGTTGCATTTTTATATTCGCGCCGTGTTTGATTTTGCCAGTTATTTTTAGAAGTTGAACATTTGTATATTTTTGCTTAATACCTCGTTCAAGGAACACCTGTTATGTAGCCTATCGATTATATTCTTACACACACGCCTTTTTTATTTTACAAGATTTCAATTTGTATTCGCTTTTTGGCGGCGTGCAACTCAGCTAACAATTAGCGCGCGTTTACGATGGTGTTATTCCTTCTTTATGCAGTTTTCTCTAAACGAAAGACACACTGTCAAGATATAAAGAAAGCAGCATTACAAGCATTCGGTTGCCCCCCCAAAACGCAGAAAATCTTACGAGGAGTTTTATGCAGGTTGTGCGCGGTCACTCTAAAATGTACATGTCCATGGCAAACATGAAACCTATTATCATTGCTTTACACATGGATGGGCTTCGAAATCAGTAATTGAAAATTTAAATGTCTTTAGTCTTGGGTGCAAAATATGAAAAATTGGGCTTGCCTGTGGTCACCAAAGTAGGTTTAAGAATACAATAAAATCGAGGTGCATTTGGCTTCAAGTTGTTTTATTTGATGTGACTGAAATTGAAACTGTAACTTGCCTAACGCACATGTGTAGAACAGATTGCCATATCTTTGAGGCTATCGCTCAACTTAATACTCTTTAAACGTGCTAACCCTAAAAATATGAAAGGTGCTTCCACCCAACAGGCATTAATTCGAAGGCCAGATAAGAGCGCAGCCATCCCTCGTGCGTATAACGCGATTGCGCCCCGCGCTCTACTGAACTGCATTGACCATGCTGATTATATGAAGTACATAAGCCTGGATAAGAAATACCTGAAAAATAATCAGGTTTAGCGAATCGAACGTTATTTAGGCACCGGAAATTTTCCATTGGTAGTAGGGAATATTGTCCGTGTGTCGAAGGCGTCATGCAGCACATGTTAAAGGAGTCGCGTAGCTGCAATCGTAGGTGAAATAAATTCATTATTATCAGGTTCTATGAGTCGCTTGGCATCCATACCATCAGCTATGCTTTCTTTTTATTGCGATACGAAGCGCGAAAGTTGACGAAATGCATTTCGAGAAGCGTTGCAGCATACCCGGCTTTAGTTTCAACCATCGGCTCCGCGCGCCGCGGTGCGGCGGAAAACGGCGAAACAGCCTCTTCGGAATTACGCTCTCTCCGGGCGATTGGGACGGCCGGAGCAACGGCGCGCCGCCGGCAGCCGATCGCGGAGGCCGTGCCACTGAGCCACCGCCCCGGGTGGCCAAACGGAAACGCCTTTTCGAATACGGTTTAATAATCACCGCTCTCATGCAAAAATTTGTCCTTATTTGCCCCCTGTCAAGATATGCGAATGTTCCTGGTCATGCATTCGAACATTTTAAAGCAACAATTTCAGAATCCGCTTCCAAAACCCACCACAGCCGCGAGGTTCCGGAATCTTGTCTCAATTCATTTATAAGTTTCGGTCAGCGACGCTTCGTATAATGAAAGTTACGGAAAACTAACATGCATATCCTCGATTAAAATTGGTGACATCATAACTTTTATCACATCGTTCATTAGTCCTACGCTTCACTTTCCCATCGGAACTCGCACAAAATATCCAAATACAGACTTTATTAGCCTTATGCGGCTCGACAATGCGATTTGTCCTTGGGAAGGAGACCGCGTTCCTCGGGGACCACCACTCAGCAACATTTAATCCCTTGTGATCTATGAACCTATGATTACGGTTCGATATAGACGTACGAATTCCTATACTTTTACACAGAATTTTCAAGGGGATAATTTACGAGTTCGATATAGACAATAATTTGATATACCCGTGTTCGATATATATGCGTGTTGGACTGTATATATATATATATATATATATATATATATATATATATATATAATAATACTATATAGATGAAATAAATAAGGTTAGTAGATACAGATGACATAACGATAAAGACTTGAAAAATAAAAGTAGTTTACTGACGTGTTGGGTAGATGCTCCTGGACAGGTCCTCTCCCTAAATGTTCTATATAAATTTTTATTGTTCTATGCTAGTCTTTCTCGTTGTCTTGCTTACTAACCATCGTTATATATATATATATATATATATATTATATATATATATATATATATATATATATATATATATAGCGTTTGAAGAAATAAAAGTGTTTGAACACAATGTTGGTAGTGCTCTACAGGCCTCCAAATGGTTCTACTATAGAATTTCTTGAGCGTATGCTAGTGTACTGTGCATGCGTTGGTGTACATACCATCGTAACGGGGGATTTTAAAAGGAATTTGCTCTCGGCAGAGTCCTCTGTTCAAAAGCTACTTTTTTTTTTCTTTTGGCTGTCGAAATATATTGAAGTACTAACGAGGGCAACAAGTACGTCCGTAACGTTGCTAGACTTATGTTTTACGAATTTTAATTAAAATTTACCTACCCATAACTGGAGTGCTAATATCAGACATAAGTGATTACATGCCATTTTTTCTATTTTTGACCCTACATAACCCAGCACAGCAAACATACACACTACGCATCTATTCTACTTAGAAGAATATCTGCTGAAAAGATCGATTTTTTTAAGCATTTACTTGAGGAAGCCAGCTGGGACTCAGCAATGCAGACGCATGATCCCACTCTTTCCTATGACATTTTTTTAAATATTTAAAGAACTATATGATAATGCGTTTCCCCTAGAAACGATGAAAAAGCGCAAAAAATCTAGAAAACTGTTAATTCAGGCCTCTTTATTCAGGAGAATAAAAAGACGAGACAGACTATTCGCATCCTTTATTGAAATAAGAACCTAGGTCAATTAGTTGAGTACAAAAAATAGACATAATTTGACGTGTGATATTAAACACGCACGTAACTTGTATTATGAGAATAAGTTTTTCAGTATCTCTAACCATTCAAGAAAAGTATGAAATTGCGTAAATGCACTACAGAACAAGAGCGAGAGAGTAGGAATATCTGAGATAGTAATTGAGCGCGTACCATATTCGGGCACTTTCCTGGCGAACAAATTTAATGATTATTTTCTAAAGGCAGGTTTTTGCGTCTCTTCATCGACTAATCGTGTTAGCTGTGCATCCTATATTAATTATTCGAACTCGTCAATTTTTATGTCTCCTACTACAGCGCAAGAGATGTAGGGCCGGTTAAATATACTTAAGAATGGTAGTGCTTGCGGTGTATACGAAATAAAGGCAGCACCTCTTAAAGCAGTCGCTCAGGTTATCTATTTACCTCTGTCGCACATATGCAATCTTAGTTGAAGCTCAGGAACATTCCCCAACCATCTTAAAATTGCAAGGGTAACATCATTTTCAAAGGAGGAGATAAAAACGATATTGGTAATTGAGGCCAACCTCTGTTTTATTTATGTTTTCAAGGGGTTTGAAGAAATAATAAACTCGCGATATACTCACTTCTTTCAGAAGAAGAACATTATTATAAAAATCAATATGGCTTGCAAAAGAGAAAATCCAATGAAATGGCGTTACTGAATATTTAGGATAATATAACTGACAACATATAAAATAAGCTTGTTACTGTTGGGTGATTTCTCGACTTCAAAAAAGCCTTTGACTCTGTCAAGCATGACATTTTGCTGATCAAACTCTCCAGATACGGTGTTAGAGGACTTGCCTTAGACATCGTGAAAAGTTATTAGAAAACCGTATACAATACACTAAAATTGACAATGCGACATCTCACTTCGGTGAAATCCCATGTGGAGTTCCGCGAAGGCCAATTCAAGGCCCTCTACTCTTCATTATATACATTAATGACATAGTAAACATACCTCTAACACCAGACATTATTTTGTTTGCAGACAACACCGATGTATTTTTCTCTGGACCAGATATCGACGTCCTTAAGTCGCAGGCCAATCAGTGGATAAATAATATATCTAGTTGGCTAAGCGAAATTAAACTTAACGCCAAAAAAGAAAGTATATGGTATTTAGGCCCCACAATAAGACATATAGCAGCGAAAATATTATTAGCTTTGAGGGACAACAAATTGATCGTGTTACATCACACAAATTTCTTGGTGTCTTCTTTCACAAATATTTAGACTGGTCCCTTCACATCAACCACTTACGAAAAATCATTGCCTGGGCAATTGACATGCTCTGTACGTTGCGTCACTTAATACCGGTATGGTTAAAAAAGCAAATTTACTACGAAACAATAAACTCGCACCTACACTACTGCCTTCTTACATGGGGGCAACGACAAAAACGAACTTCAGATATCTCTATTTGTTACAAAAAAGCTCTCTGTTTAATTGAACTGGTGCCCTTTCGTTCACATACAGCGCAACTTTTCCAAAAACGAACTGTGAACAATTAACTATATCCGACGTAAAAAATAGCTATGGTCACGCACCACGTCGTTAAATGTAACCCTACCTAATTTTTAAGGAAGTTTGCCGAGAAAGACCACAGCCAGAATTTACGGCATATCATGTACAAGAAAGATAAGCTTCGCACCAACTATGGTGCACAAAAGTTTATATACTAAATTCCAGATATCCTGAATGAACACCCTACCTTAATAATATAAATTTGGAAAAGCCCTTCTATTCAAGTATTTAAAAATATTCATGCCTACCATTTACAAATCCAAAACTAAATCCACACACTCTGAATTCCTCATGCCAGACTATGCAACTCGAGCGTACTGTACTTGTTTCTTCTTATTTATGCGATACCTGTGTATAAGACATTCATTCAATTTTTACATGCGATACCTGTAAATAGGATATCCATTTAATTTTTAAGTACCAATTTTCAATGTACTTGTGTTCAGTGTCTAACGGCATGACATTTCTCTTTCTCAATTGCGATGTAGGTTTTCTTTTTTTCTATTTTCTTCCTTACTCAATCAATGTTCATGTATGACTGGTGATTTGTGCGTGTGTAAGGGGGTGAACCGGCGCTTTGTCAGGCCTTCTATGCATTTACACCAGCCCCCCCCCCCATGCAACTTGTATCTTTCTTGTCTGAAAAAAATTCTACGTAATAATATATATATATATATCTATATAATATATATATATATATTATATATATATAGTATATATATATATATATGTTACTGCTGCTGATATTTATGCGTGGAAGCGACATCACATTGTTACATCCAGTGTGGAACACGGCGGGTCAATCCCTCTGTCCTTTCTACCCATCCAAACCCATCGCCACTGTCATCTGTGTATAACCATCATCATCCCCGGACAGTTCCGTCTTTCGGTGGCCTGTGCTCGGGAGCCTAATTAAAAGTGGTCCTTCAGCATCTCGGAGCTCTGTCTCTCAAGTGGTGGAGGGTGCGCTCGATTCCTCCGTTTACCTCCCTCGGTTACACCGCTGGAGCTTCGATCAAGTCGGCGACTGCCGGAGGCAGACATCCCGATGCAGCAGGAAAGCAGCCGTGGTGCTTCCAACGCAGCAGCTCCTGCTCAGCCTGCCTTCACTATCACCACCCCCCAGCGTGATCCTCCGGACTTCGCTGGCCTACGGGGCGGTGATGTGGAAGAATGGCTCGACCACTTCAATCGAGTGAGTTCGTACAACCGGTGGGATGACACGTTCAAACTCCGCACAGTTGCTTTTTCCCTAACTGAAGTAGCGAAGACGTGGTTCTTCAACAATCGGGACACCTTCGATGATTGGTCAGGTTTCACCCAAGAGTTACGCAAGGTATTCGGTACATCGTCTGGTCGCTTGGCAGCCAAGAAGAAACTTGACGCTCGGGTGCAGCACGCGGAGGAGACATATGCTTCCTACATTGAGGATGTCCTCGCGCTGTGCCGTCGAGTTGATAAAGATATGCCCGAAACGGACAAGGTGCGGCACATCATTAAAGGGGTCTCCTCTTTTGCTTTCAACGCTATGGCGATCTAAAATCCCTCTACCGTTGCCTATGTGCGAAGCATTTGTCAGCGCCTTGACCAACTTCAGGCTATCCGACTCCCACCCGATCCCTGGAGCATCGGCTCTTCGGGAGTACAGAGCTGCGTTCTTTGATTCGGGGCCATCATTCGCGAAGAGTTACAGCAGCGCGATGCACCCTGTCATCACAGCAGTCCGGTCAATGACGTCCACGGACAAGGGCTGCGTGACATAATTAGAGAGGAGCTCGCAGCTGTGACAACCGTTCCGCAGCCCAGCCAGTCTGCTTTACTTCACGTGCCTACATACTCGGAAGCTGCTTCAAGGCAACCTGTGTCCACAGAGCACATTGCACCTCCAACTCCTCACGGCCACTTGACTGCCATTTCTACGCCTTCCGCTCCACCGTTTTTTCGTTCAACGTGGCGAGCACCGCGTCCTATAGATGACCGGCCTGTCTGCTACTACTGCGGCATCCGGGGGCACATTTCTCGATTTTGCCGTCGACGGCAGCAAGACGAGAGGCGCGGCTACGCCCCTTACGAGAGGGACTACTACAGCTACTCTCCTCGTCAGCATGCGTATTCATCATCTCCTCGCCGCCGATCACCACCTCCTGACACCAGGGACCTTCCGCGGGACTCCCGGCCCTCTCGCCGTCGTTCCCCTTCGCCCTTCCAGCGCGCTTTGTCTCCTCTTCGTCCCGTTTCCTCCTTTGTCTCCTCTTCGGCTGCCGACACCGTCCATAAAACGACTTCTAGTTACCATCCCCAGACGAACGGGCTCACCGAGCGTTTCCACCGCACTCTGTCCGACATGATCTCGATGTACGTCAGCCCGGACCACCGCAACTGGGACATCATCCTACCTTTCGTGACGTTCGCATATAATTCAGCTGTCCAGCGCACCACCGGTTACTCGCCCTTCTTTCTTGTTTACGGCCGTCCCCCCTCTTTTGCTCTGGACACCGCCTTTTTCTTGGCTCCGATCCCCGCCATTTCGCCTTTTCACGATCAGTTCACCCAACGGATCGCTCACTGTCGACGTGTGGCCAGAGACCGCACCGAATCCAGCCAGCAAGAACGGAAGGCCCGGTACGACTCATCACACCGCTCCGTTCAATTCTCTAAAGGAGACGAAGTTCTTCTTTGGACCCCTGTTCGTACTCCAGGACTCTGCGAAAAGTTTCTTCACCGCTACCTGGGCCCCTACGTTATAATCGAGCAGACCTCACCAGTTAATTATCGCGTGTCTCCAGTGGACACTTCATCGGACCGTCGGCGCCGTGGAACTGAAATAGTGCACGTTTCACGGATAAAACAGTACACCCGTCGCCAGCTCTAACCCCGTACGGCCAGGCGGCCGCCTTCAGCAGCGGGGGAAATGTGTGGGCATTGGGGGTGTACTGTTGTGATATTTATGCGTGGAAGCGACATGACATTGTTATATCCAGTGTGGAACACGGCGGGTCAATCCCTCTGTCCCTTCTACCCATCCAAACCCATCGCCACTGTCATCTGTGTATAACCCTCATCATCCCCGGACAGTTCCGTCTTTCGGTGGCCTGTGCTCGGGAGCCTAATTAAAAGTGGTCCTTCAGCATCTCGGAGCTCTGTCTCTCAATACATATATATATGATAGATGCATGCATGGTGTGTGTGCGTGCGTACGTTGTTTTGTATTTGCTCCGCGCGTTCAAAATTCTGGTTGGACGTTTTGAAACTTGATTTTATACGTTCATATCGCACCGTAAGTTCCAGTATCATCTTTCAAATGAAAGGTGAAACATATAAATCTTCATACGACATTTTTATTTCAATATCCCCTGGGGTTGTTCACCCACGGGTAGTTGTCCGGGCATGTAGAACAGGTCCTCATGTAGCGCTCTCCTCCTAGTAGGCGTGATCTTGTACGAGCACGTAGTCGGCAAGGGACATGTGCTCGGTCTATGGAAGGTGCGGCTTGTACAAGTGCGCTTGGCGTAATCACTCAGCGGCTTTGGGTCCTCCATAAAACGCAGGACATCGGAGGACGTCACCAAGTACACGTCATCTTTTTGCAGCAGCCAGTCCACAAACTGCAAGTAGCCTGCCTTGCGCTCGGGGTGTTTCAGATACCCCTCGTGAAGAAAGACAGGAAAGGGGGCCCGATTGGTGTTGTAGAATTCTTCGAAGTTTGACCTGCGTACGAGTGAAGAAAACAGCAAAAGTTCATACGATTCTCGTAGCAGACTTTAAGGAACTTATAGCGAGCGGATTTATCAAATTACCCTGCTTATCTATTCGGAACAAAATTTTCTGCAGGCCTAACATATATATCTAAAAGGTCGCGTGATTTCCTGCATGTTACCGGCGTAATACCACCATGTGAATATATGGGTTGAGGTGTGGCTGTTACTGAAGGGAGAATTGCAGTAATGGCCCGAATTGGCAGTATTCCACCTGCTCTAAAAGTCAGCGACTGGGGCTTCTGGTATGCCTCGCGTTCCCTATAGTACCCATTGTCGAACGACTTTATATCCCAATTATTGAAAAAGGCCGCACCAGGTGCACAGCGACCCAGCACCAAACCGTAAGATGGATTCAAATCTCGTGAACTAATACCAGAAAGCTAAGTCTGTTGTTGCAACTGTACTGCGGCTCCAAGTAACTTTGAATGTGCCCGGAAGTTTCTACCGTTACGTCTTGAAAGAGAAATGTGTCATGTGGTCGTTCCGGAGGACTCATTTTCATAAGCTTATGCACGCAAGCTAAATATAGCGAGACAACTGGCATATAACGTCTACTACGTCCCTTTCTTTACTAGATATACGTACCTGAGGTAGTTGAAGGTGTCATTGGCTGTCTCCGGCTGCGGTATACAGGCGTCGGCCATCGCGCATGGGAAGACATCCCCTGCTCCCTCTGCGAAGAACACGTTCATGGGTAGCACCCAGAGTCCTGGGTAGGTACCCTGGGGACATGGTTCCACGGTGCAGCTGCGTCGGAAGCCGAAGTTCATGGTGTACGGGTAAACTGGGTGCTCTCCTCGGACCCGTTGGTGGACGAGCGAGCTGTCGTACCTGCACACCATGTGTGAAGATCGTCAGGAAGTAGCGGATGCACAATTTTTCAAGATTAGCCTATCACAACACGTCTTCTGGCCAGGCTCATCAGGATCAACTAGGATTGCGTAAAATTTTGATGCTGCTGCGTTGGAGTTTATGGCCGAAAGCCACGACAACAGGAAGAGGGTAATTCAAAAGAAAGCCAATCCTTAGGTCTGAGTTGTGTTATTCAATCTCTGCTAACCTGTTTTCCGCCACCCTTGCTTCCGGAAACACGCACTGTTTGGGGGATAAGTGATGCGAGAAGCTTGCTCAGGAGAAAAAAATGGGTTCACTTTAATAAGGGTTGATCTGTCTTTAACTATCCTTTTGAGCTGCGCGGCAACATATACAGCCTAGGGGAGTTTTCTGTCACTTCGAGTTAGAGGCAAATCGACTCGAATTTGAGGAAGAGCGGGTTGTTGCTTTTGTATAACTTCTCGTCAAGTGCTCTATGGTGGCGCTCCTCATAATGATGAGGTACCCTAACTTGGTTCTCGTAACTCTTAGTTACTGGCTACGTACAATGTCGTTGAGGGGCTTGAATATTTGGTGCTCTGGCATCATCAATCAGTTTAGCGTACAAATAGCACCCGGTAATTTATCTTTACTTTTGACTCTTTCTCAAAAAACCTCCTGAACATTGCACCGCCTTAAGAAGGGATCTCACAACAATACGAACTTAGATTCGTGAAAACACAACACTCTGAGCGCCTGTCAAAGATAGGTAAAACTAAGCATGCGATTTTGAAGACCGGTACAAATTAGCTACCTCCAATTCCTCTAATTTTACGATTGCAAACAGCGTTTTATTTACTTTTATTTGTATTGGGCACACTCCAATTTCATTTCGTAAAATACGTTTCAGAATTGCGGACATTCCTAGGTATGTCTGAATTTAGGCAGTATTTTATAAGCAACGACTAGATATGCCTTCTTCTCAGTGGATAGATTAGGTAAAGTTTGCCTGTTCCTTGAAGAAACTTCTCTTTGCGCCCGTGCAATATAAACCCATAGGTCACGGTACTCGCAAGGCTTCTTTTGTCAGCAAAGATGCTCACTATAGCTTTTTCCAGGTAAACAGCACTTGGGTGACTAATAGGCGCTGCAACGATACACAACACTTCAGGAAGTACACGGGGCATGTTCATTGGTACCAAATGAATGGCATGTAGTGCACCGAGAGCACTTTAAACCCCGCAATATAACTTTTGAAAACTGAGTTTTCTCATGCACCAACCGGAAGTACTTGTGTAGCATTCTGAATCCTTTGTCTCCACCAGTGTAGAGTAACGGTCCCCTGAAACCGGTGACGTTAGAGGCTGGCACGTTGGCGAAGACTTCAAGCATGATCCGCTGGTCAAGGACCTCCCGTTCCCACATGGTGCTGTTGATGGTCTGCCAGTACGATAGGTCTGGTCGGTGGCTGTGAAAGAAATGAGGCCAGACGTCGTTAGCAGTTTTATGGTATATGTTGTTACCCTAAATATAAATAGGGCTGCATATACGACCATAGCTGCAAGAAAAGAGCAGAATGTTTCAGGCTCGGGCAACTGTGTAATACGCTATAATATTAGTATCGCCTCATGCATTTGGAGAACTGACATTGAAATAGTTGGCAGGGTGACATGTTGTAGCGAAAAAAAAACAAAAAACCATTAAGAGTGTTTCAAAGAAATGTGCACACAAAAGTCGCTCACGCTTTTACAAAGTACTACGGTGTAAATGCGTGAGCTCTGATGTCTTAAGTTTAGAGGGTAGGCTTTTCAGAAGCGTTTTAATGCTGCTAAAAATCATGAGTGATCCCCCTCTGTAAAGCTAAATGACAGCGAGGCAGAAGGCACAGAAGCTTAAGTTAAAGCATGAACTCTTCACAGACGTCGTGCTCTTACTACCCTACTACCAGTTCATTGACGTCATTCTATCTCGGTAGATGGCCTTGAGTCTTGGATTAGACGTATTAATTTCTTGTGGAGAATCTAGGCACTGCCTCTTTTAAGCAAAGGCTCTCTGCGCGCCCCGCAAACTTGGGAGTTCCGGCCTGTACCCACCTTCCCCCATTAACCCGTAAAAAACAAGGGAAATTCAAAACGGAGAACGACAAATGGCAGAGTTATAGCAAGTTCACTGTGAAAGAAAAGGTCAAACAACTGAGCAAACGAATAAACTTCGTCACCCAGAAGACCAACAAAAAAACGCGTACACAAAAGCGCCTCGCGCTTTTGCATCAAATTATCGGGCGAGTGAGCGAAAGTTCTTTATTATATCACAAGGAGGGCACATGGGCCGAAAGGAGTGAAAGGGGGAGGGAGAGGTGGTCAGGCTGCGTGGTTGACTTGAAGAGCCCGGTGAGATATAATCACTTCCTGGCTGCAGAGATAGCAGTTGTAGGCCTGGGCTAAACTACCATGCCGAGGCCACTCCCGAGAGCGAAGCGCCCAAGGGCAGCCAGGAAGAAGTACTAGCCGAGGCGTGGCGAGTACGTGTCTCGTTTAGATCGGGGACCGCGTTAATCAGGATGGGGTAGATGAATAAGGAAACAAAGAACTACCAAGCAAGGTCTATCAGATTTGGTACACTGTATCAGTGTTGCCATTTGAGCACTAAAGCAGAAAATTTCTAGCTCCCGCTGATTTTTTATCGGAAGTGCAAAATTCATAACACACTAGGTAAAAAAAAACTCAGCTATATAAGGTGCACACACCCTCACAATGTGTACAGCCATTCTACCAATAGCACTGCAAGAAAGCAAACTTCACGCGCCTGGAAAGGGACATCATTGAATTGGTTGCGGTACAATATTCATGGTGCGGTAGTACGCCCATGCACCAATATTTCGACTGCCCCGACTTGCCTTTAGCTCCTAACTTGATGGAATGTTATGCCTAATATTGGTATGTTTCCTGTAGCAACCTCTGCTGCGTGCGTTGTCATTTAGGTTACTTTACTTCTTTGTAGCACTCTTCGCACCATTAGCAGCACTAAAATATGGCTTGTTTGAAAGAACGACATCTTCGTTCATGTCTTTTTCTCCATATGGACGATATATCCCGATTCGCCGTAATGTTTTACTGGAGAAACTAGATGATATATGAACAATGGGTGTGGCTGAGCACGAGAAAATAGAAGCGAAGAAATCATATTATGCTCCTAATTTGTTTGAAAGATAAATGGGGCCAAAAAGAAGCGTATAAGGGTGTTGTGTAATTTTTGTTTCGCCAGAACGCTTACCGGGAAAAGAAAACTTGGTAGGTTAAGAGTGTAACGGATTTTAACACTAAGGTTGGCAGCTGAAGCCTCACTGTCATGTCATTCATTTGCCACTAGTCATGAATAACACGCCCATTCAAAATCACATCAGCCTCGGCAACACATTCAATTTAAATTGCGCCCGACCCCTTCTTAGGTAGAACCGCGATTCTGAAAACCCTTTATGGTTGCCCAAGAAAAGTTCCTTTTAGGTGGAACTCACATAGCCTAGGATGGTGAAGCTAAAGATTGGCAGACGATGGGCCCAGATTATGCGACACTCCCATACAAAGAGAACATGCGGATATTAAGACAGAATTCAGGTTCCACCTTAGCACCTGTAAAAGCAAGACACCGAAATAGATTATAAAGGTCCCAAACTTGATTAATAACTCGAAACCGCTTGGTATTGTTTAAATATATCAGCTGACAAAACACCGCGTCTACACAAAAATGCAATGCGCAGCAAGTGACGGAGGGCGCAGCTCCCTGTATTTTATGTTGAAATTACCCCCTCAACAGCCTCGAGGACCGCTTAGCAATTCGTCTCATTCCTCAACCGCTCATCATCGTTGTCGCTTGTGACATAGTTCGTTCGTCCCGTTCACGGAATATACAGGGCGGCTGCTAATCAACTGCCTTTTTATTAGGACGATCTATCTGCGTTACATTTCTTAAGGTCATTCATCGCGTCGCAATGACCTTCACCCGCCGGTGCGCTAGCTGCGCTTTGCCGTTCTCCCAATGCTGTGACTGTATCACAACGCTTGATCGAAGCTTCGCATCTGCGTTCCGTGTAACTATGAGTGGCTAAAACAGGTGGTTCGCGTGTGCTTATCACCCCAGCCGCGGTAGGGCCGTCTGTGCGTTTTTCAGTGCAAGCTACCCGAGTGAGTCGGCGACGGTGTAAGAACTGATATATGAAACACTGGTATGACTGAGTTTACCGAAGGAAGACTACAGAGCGCATGATGTATGCTCACGAAAGCGCTGTCGTGCAGGCTGCTTTTCGGGCGCTTGGTTCTTCAGTGTCCCCATGTAGGGGATGACGTCTGGGCTGCCTGTTTAGCTCTTCAGCGCAAGCGAAATGTTGATTTCAAAGGTTAAATCATCCAGTAGATGTAGCTATACGAGGGGCCGCGAAGTCCCTGGCAAAGGCAAACTTTCAATAAACACTGTTTGCATAGTCTGCTTTTGTTCGGGATAATTAGATTTAGGTGTCCCTGTTATTTTTCCTTTCGATAACATTTCTCTCTCTTTCTCTTTTCCCTTGTAACACTAATATATTCATTTGAAGTCATTGGGTTGCGGGGGAATGTCTGATGTTCCGGAATTACAACGCAAATTTACTAAAAACTTTTGAAATCGCCTCGTTTACGTGGTCTTAATTTTTCTTTGGTCAAAGTTTTGCTTTTGTTAAGGACCCGTTTCTCGAACCAAAAGAAACACAACCCACGCCTTCCGTATTCCACTGATGACCACTACTGCGACTACAAATTCAGATTAGTTAAATGCGCTTACCTAATAGACTTCACAGCGATCTCATTTCCCCAGGAGTGTAGCTCGTTGACGGCTTCGTAGTCGAGGTATTCAGCGGAAACGAAGAAAGTTGCTTTGATGCCGCATTTGTCTTGCTTGTTCTTCCTACCCGAGCTGATCAATAGTTCCCGGTAGAAGTCCATGTTGCCGGCGTTGACCGCACCATCGAACGTCAGTGTTACGAACTGGGGCATCTCTTTCGCTCGCAGACCGGCGGGAGGCTCTTCGCTTTCGCAGGCACACCGAGGACGTTTGCAGGTTTCGTTGTCGCATTCTGGAGATGGAAGTGCAGCAGGGCACGCATGTTTTAATGCGACCAAAAAACGACTCAAAGACAACTTGGGAGTTGCTCTCGAGGAGTTGTGTGATATGACACTGTGTGCCGAAAGATATTTCAATCCTTCCATTCGTCCTGACTTCCATAAGCTATATGGGCATTGTCAAAAGTCGAAAACCGTAAAGGTTAATAAATTGCGAGTTTAATATGCGTACGAAGGAGAGCGCATCGTGAGACATCGGTAGTTCGAAAGAACATGGAAAGATCTCACCAGGAATAATCGTGTGATGGGCCGTCGTGGTTTCTTATTCAATGACCTGAACCGCGCTCATGTCATTGGCTGACGCGTGGCACGCAGACGTCTACATCGATTCAATGCGAAGTCTTTGCGCACATTCGAAGGAAATTGGCAGAAGTACGAGTGTACTTTTTCCTCCCTTGCTCTAGGAGCTGCAGACGACGGTTATCGGAGGAAGTCAAGGATGAGAAACTGGAGAATCGTGAGTGGAGCTGAGTATAATAGTTCCCGAGAAACATTTTTCCTTATGACCAATAAAATAATATATGGTGATTAATCTGCTCATAAAAATCAACAGAAGTGGCTCTTTGTCTAACGACAACGATGGTTGAGAGGCTCTTCCTTCTCGTGGGGGATTCGTTCGCAGTTGTTGGGGTTCTTGGGGTTCACAGAGTTTGGGGACGGGACGGTCCCTATAAATGAAAACAAGAAAGCTTCGCTTTAAATAATACTGCTTCGTCCGTGTAGGAACGACCCAATCAGAAAGACGTCGTCTTCATAACGCGAAGGACCCACGTTCGATTCCGAACTCCGGAAACGTTTTTTTATGTATTTGATGTGCCTTTGCTCGCCATTCTCGTTTTGTGAATCGATGGCGTAACGTTGGCTTTCCTGTAGTGCATGTCTGTGGTGGGATGCTCGTCATCGGAGCGGCATAGAATCAAAACATGCCCTTTCAGGTTAGGGTGTCCTCTTAATACCATTGGCGTGATAAATTCTTGATTGCGTCGTTTTTTGTTCTCTATAGACCTTTGTGGAGTTCAACTATCTTGCCTGGTGAGACATACATTTACGCTGTTAGCATTAAGGTGATTTCTTAAATTGTATTAGCGGGCTAAAATTGCTCGTGTAGACATCGAGTAATGGGATTGCGTCCTGTTACAGCCATCGTTTTTATCTTTCTGTCTTTCCTTCGTGTTCTTCGTCCTGTTTTCTTTTTTACCCGTACGAGCACTATGTACATTTGATTTGCGTAAACGTACGTTGCTACTTCGGTAATTAGCATGCCCATATATAGCCTGTAGGCTTAAGCACATTTCCATAAGCATAGTACGTTTCAATCTGTGCTATTGAGCACGTTTTCCTGAAGTAACAATATGATAAAGAAGGCATTTCATAATATTATAAATATGAATAACAGAAATAATGAAGTACACTTTAAAAACGCTATTCCGAACAACGCTGATTTGGGCAGTGCAATTGAGGTGGTCACAGAAGCCGCTCGAGATGATCCTACTTGCAGCGGTAATGGCTGTTACCTTTAAAAAAAACTTTGATCAAACACTACAACGATAATGCTCAGCATGGAGCAAGGCAAGCTTGTGTGTAAACTCGTTTATTCCGCATTTTTGCTAGACTGCATGGCAGCACATAAAGCATCCACATCTGGAAGGGTCAGAGATATTTTCCAGTCTTTTTCTTTCGGTGTCATTATACAAAATTCTCTGACAGAGCGCTGGCAGACCCTGATACAGGTGCACACACTGTAGGATTCCTCTACTCCTCCGAGGTCAATTCTTTCACGGCTACTACAGAACAAGCATAAAACCAAAGTTTTGCGTACCACGAGTTGTGCCAGGAGTGCCAGGCGATGTTGTGCTGCCTTCGGTAGTGGCGTTGCTTGGCCATTTTATTGTTGTGGTTTGTTTGTTATTTGTTATTTGTTATTTGGACACTGTTATTTGAACATTTGTTATTTGGACACTGACTCTGTGAGGAAAAATTTAGGCCAGTAGCAGACGTGTTAGGCTCAGCATTACAGGTAATGTTTGTCTATTTAGTGTTGACTCTGGTCTATGATTGTAATATTAGCCTGAGTATAGGAAATTTTAAGGTATCAAATCTGCAATTATTTATAGAAAATTTATATGTAAGCGGCTAGTCATAGGAGCAATCTCTGTAGTTAAGGCATAACAGCGTTGCAAGTTTCAACATTGAGTTTAGTTTTTAACGCTATTATTCGATCGTTTCATGTAGCATACATATAGGGGTGGGCAAATGTTATAGAAACTAAACTGGTAAATTGTTTTTATCACTCGTTTGTTGCTACAACAGTGAAGACAATTCAGCGCAAATCAAATTTGAACTTTCATTGCAGTCATTATCACTCGGTTCAACAAATTCTCAACATCCTAGCTCTATAGTAAGCACTGCGTGTAACTTTTGTAGAAATACCGGAAGCGAGGTATCATTACTCGTTCGTAACGTGACTACATGTCCGGGCGGGGCGTCGTTAAGGCTTTCTATCTTCGCATGTACCACTCGTCATTTCCTCAAACTAAAGGTGTAATGCTACAAATTCAGGCGAGTTCTGCAGTCGGTCAAGACCCCTTTTTTCCACACAAAGAGCGTATAAAGCTACAAGTTATGGTGTTGGAAACTAGCAAAAAAGACGTAATATCTTCCCGACGCCCTTATTCCACTTACACTACACCTTCTGTATACGAGAAGAGTGTAAAAGCGTTTGGTGTATGGGCTTCTTGAATCCGAATGTTTTGGTCTGTCTTTCTGTCTGCCCCTCGATGCAGCCGTTCACCGAAAAGTTAAGAGAAATAATGAACGAGACGTTTATATAGCCGAACCCTTTCTGATATACTTAATTTGGAAACATGGTTCATACTTGCGGACATTGTCAAAGAAATAGATACATTAGGCATATTTGAGTCACACCAACAATGCACAACTGGTACTCACACTTTTATTTTTATTGAAAATAAACGTGTGCTTGATATTTGCGATAGCGAGTAAAAAAAAATACTCGAGAAAACAATATTTTGCCCCAATATACCTAAACGCTCACTCGAACCTGGACCTCGTGGCTGTGTTATAAGTTCAGCAGTAGCAAAACATTCTAGTGGATGGCGCGAACAGTGGAACGTGGAAAAACAGAATTTACTAAATTCCCTGTTTGTTAATCGTGCGAGTACCGAGAAGGAGGGGAAGCGCATGAGAAGTAGGTGAGGGACAGAACAAAGTCAAGTACGTGTTTCATAACCAAAGAGCAGAGCCGACACCTGCTCCACTTCGAAGCAACCCCGCAGCAGCACCTCAAACCTGCGGACATGAACAAAGTGGCCAGTGGTGCGCGGTGTCTCCTCACCATGCTACGCTTGCTCCCATCAATGTAATGGACTGTGTGTTGCCGTCCGGTGGAACGCTGTACACGTACGTTTTGCTGTTTTTCTGTGCTGTGATTTCTCCCGCTGCCTTAAAAGCATGTTCCGACAGCGCGTGCTTAGGATGTCCTTCTATAACACCCCGTATGGGCGTGCGTGATCCGTTCACTAGCCGGCCAGAAAATTATTACAAATACCACTAATATTATTCCACATTTCAAGAAATGCAAGCCCCTTTCTTAACAGAACGATGGTTAAAACACCATTTTTTTTCTCATGCAACCTTATTCAACTTTCAGAATTGTTCGGCCTTGTCGGAATGGGGCAATCGAATCGACGTTGGTTCTAAAACGCGAGGGACCCAGTGTCGGTTCCTACCACAGAAAGCGTTTTTTTTTCTTGACGTGCTCGATCTGCTTTTGGGGAAGACAATTGTGTAAGTTGGCCTTTGAGCATTGCGTTTTGGGCGGGAGGATTTAGATTTTGTGGTTTGACTTAGGACCTTGAAGGCATTGGCTTTCGACCAGAGAAGATAATGTTTCAAGGATCTTTCACTTCACCCACAATCATCATCAGCGTAAGCGAAATTTACCTTCCCTGCAGTCCATTTTGAGGCAACGTTGCCATTGGTGAGGTAAAAAAAGCTTCGGTATAATATTAGCTTGGATCGTCAAAAATTATTCCAGTAGGCGAAGGCATGGTGAGAAGTGTCGGAAAAAGCAAGACTACTCCTAATAACTAAAGAGGTAATCCTAATTGCGTCTGTTTTCAATGTTAGGTTTGTTCTTTGGTTACGCTCTATTGTCTACTGTGCGACGCATCTTGTTGGTACATACTTGTATTCGGTACTCAGAAATGACACTGCATGCAATTCTTTGCACGGTTCAGAATAGCTGCTGGGAAAAAATTAAGGTAATCTTGATTTATTGATTGATTGTAGGGTTTAACGCGCCGACGCAACGCAGGCGATGAGGCGCGCCGTAGTGGAGGGCTCCGCATAAATTTTGACCACCTGGGGATCTTTAACGTGCGCCGAAATCTCGTACACACGGGCGTTTTTGCTTTTCGCATCCATCAGAAAAGCGGCCACCGCGGCCGGGAATCGAACCCGCGACCTCGTGCCAGCAGCGCAACGCCTTAGCCATTGAGCAACCGCGGTGGGTAAATTAAGGTAATTTTGCCCATTTGTTTATGGGTCTCACTCTACATTCAGGGTACCGTGGGCTCGCACTCCGAAACTGAAGAAATGGCAACAACAATATTCCTATCACATCTGTGCTGGGCTTCGCCAGCGCTATTGGGCTTAACTACTTCCGCACAGGGATAGACGCACGGGGAAGAAAAGTATCCCATAAAATAACCTATTCCCCGGAATCGCGGCAAAGACATAGCAAAGGACATTTTACACAGAAGGTATATTTGCTTACCAGATAGAGTTTCCGATGACTCAATCGCTTTTGCTTCCAGCCATCCGTACAGGCACAATACTGTCACGCACTGAAATAAAATCCCGTTGCGGCAGATGAGACGCATGGTGTTGGCTAAGAAAATTGTAAGCGTCGTCCACTAGCAATTGAGTCCTGCGAGCTCGCTTTTATATTACATTTCTGACGTCAAATATTGGGAGGAAGACTTGAAAAATCAAACAAAGCCGCTTACCAGACATGCACCCGATAAACCCCTTTGTTCGCGTATTATCTCGGCCGCCTAACAATGCGGTACACCCGTAATTCTTACAACATCCTCGTTTCAACTGCACCCTTTTTGAATTATCTGATTCTGGAATATAATATCAGCAGAACCCCAGTGCAATTCAGGTCAAGGGAATTGAGCACACAAGATGATGTCATGGGCTTTTGAGCTATGCAGTGATAAGCAGGAACGTAGGACTGCTCAACGCCGCTTGCGCCTTACGGTGTTGAGTCGCAAGAGATATTTGTTCAGTTTGTGGGCTAGTTCCAGTGGCTGCGGATTGTTCTGCTTCAGTAATTTGAAGTTTAAAGCACTTTAGGGGCTCGCGTTTTCGTAGTAGTTCGCTCGCTGGACCAAACTAGAGCCACACGGCGTTCCGTCGTATGGGCTGTCGTCGCGGCGTCACCCCGAGGCTTCGAACGACTCGCGGTTTGTTTAGTCAAAAGCGTTCGAAACTCGTGAACAGCTGGCGCTTGTCATACATCTCCCCGTTGTTTAGCGCAAAGAAAAATGTAGGTACACTTTAGTCAAAATATACGTAATTAAGCGGCAGCGGCCGCGTTCATTTAGTTAGGAACAGTCGTTCGGTTGGTTTTCACGATAGTAAGCGAAAACAGTGGCAGTGCCACGGCGGCACGAGCGAGACAAAAAAGCAAGCACAAAAAACCGGACTCCCTTTGGCGCAGTCTCAGGCAGGGGGCGCGCGAGCACGGCGAAGGCGAGAAATTTGAATTGCATTGAGTAGCAGCAGTGAGCGGATAACGGTGCTACAGCCCATTATGGCGAATAACTGCTCTGCACTTCCGACAGCTTTCACAATTTGAATTGCATTGGGCCGTAGCAGTAAGCGGATGACGGCGCTAAGCACATTATAGCGAATAACTGCTCCGCATTTCCGGCAGCTTTCACATTGAGTGAAATGGCTTTAATTTTTTGTTTTATTGCTGACGCGTACGTAATGCGGGTTTATTTTCTGACGCAAGACTTATAGAACGCGTCGCAGCATGTAGTAATCGAGAGTGAGGTGTCAGATATGGCGGCAGGGATCACGTGCTTCTCAAACACGGCTTCTGTGGGTGCAAGCTGACTGCGGACTTGTCTGGATCCTAAGCGCCCATCAGCTGTTTGCTAGCTCGCACTAACTCAGCCAAGTAATGCTTTTGTTTTTTAAAAAAATTAGGGCCTTTCCGCAATGCTAATGTGTATGCCTAGCCATACCTCGGCAATGTTGTGGCGGCTCACTCAAACTCACTCACAATTTTTTTTCGAATCACCACTCACTCAAACTCAGACTCAATGCTGAGCAGCAAATCTGCGCTCACTCAAACTCAAACTCACATTGAGCGCAAAACTCAGAACTCACTTGGACTCAAAACTCAAAATGTACTCAGAACTCAAAATGAACTGAAACTCAAAATGGACTCAGAACTCGAAATGAACTCAAACTCAAAATGTACTCAGAACTGATTGATTGATTGATGAATTGATTGATTTATTGTGGGGTTTAACGCGCCGACGCAACGCAGGCGATGAGGCGCACCGTAGTGTAGGGCTCCGGGTTAATCTTGACCACCTGGGGATCTTTATCGGGCGCCGAAATCTCGTACACACGGGCGTTTTTGCTTTTCGCCTCCATCAGAAAAGCGGCCGCCGCGGCCAGGAATCGAACCCGCGACCTCGTGCTCAGCAGCGCAACGTCTTAGCCACTGAGCCAGCGCGGCGGGTTGTACTCAGAACTCAAAATGGACTCAGAATTCACTAGGCCTTAGGCGCACTCAAAGTCAATCGGACTCAAACTCAGTCGGGCTCACTCGGCTCAAACTCACTCAAGCTCAAACTCACCATGCTACACTAGTCTTGCGCTCACTCAAACTCAAACTCACGCGTGAGTTTGAGTCCAAATGAGTCTGAGTGAGTGGACTCATGAGTGAGTTCGCCAACCTCTGTGCCCTGCGCTGCGGTAAAATCATTGTCTTTAAGTAAAAATGGTGGCAATGGCGCAGTTGCCGCCTTGACGTAAAGTGATCGCCATCCTCGCAACTGCATGCACATCCCTGGATAATCTCGAATCCATTCAGTTATGCCGCAGGGTGTGCTAAACGCGAACGTATAGACGGGGGTCCAAGTCATTCCTTTGGACGGCGTGCGACTTTGTTGGTGGCCGCGTGATAGTAGCAAAGATACCGGGATGTTCCTAAACGCCTCATGCTACAGAAGGCATCACTGTTTAAAGACGCATGGAGCCTCGAGAGTGCTTGCTTTGGGACAGGAAAAAAAATGGCGAAACATGCGCTAGCGGTGGAAGGGTGGAGATACAGCGTAGCCGGGGTTCGATCCAGCCCGCGATTACTCTTGAACTTCACACACGTGTGCGGTACTCGGGGTCTGCTGCTCTTCGCTGCCGTTTTGGTGCGGCAGCAATTTGGCACGATACTAGGGGCTAGATTGTAGCTGTCTCATGTGTTCTCGAGCAGCGACACGATGCCGTTCGAGCTGCGCTTCTTCTTCCTCGCGAGTTACATACTTCCTCGGCTCACCCATGTTTTGTTGAAGTCTAAACGATGTCCTCGGCGTGGGTCACAAGGCGGGGTGTGTAACCGATGCGGCGATACCAAGTTGCCCCGTCGGCGCAGTGATGTCCTAGGTAGGCGAGGGTTGATCCGCCTACGCAGCTGCGGGAAGTTATGCGAGGCTCGGAGCGGCGTTCCTGCCCTGTGGCTCGCACTGAGGAGTTATTGAAGCAAAGCATTCTAGCTGTACCAGCCAACGGTTCTTTCGTGGCGTGCGGGACAACAAACTCCCAACGCGTCGGAGGCGGCGGCGGGGGGATGGATGGGAGGCGAAGGGTTTCACTCACAGAGCACACTAGAGATGGCTCTGCAAATTTACCCAGCGTTCCCCGCGCGGAAGTGCCGTCTCGTCGGCGGAGGCGTCGGTGGTACCGCTTTGTCGTCTGCTTTAGTGACGGTTGTTTCAGGCCTGTTTTGGTGCAGTTTCGCATCTGATTGCTCGGTGCGTTCGCACGGCTGGGTTAACTTGTTCGACAGCACATCGAGGGTAACCCGCACCCGACGGAATTAAGTGGTCGTACGGCAAACATACGTTAAGGATTGGTTAGCAGGGCGTGAAAACAAAATGTAGAGACCACATACACACATCTGGGCGCTAGAGAAGAGCTACCTCTTGCGCACTGCTTGCCACGAATGGGAATCCATTTTCTAAATTTGTGAATACCAATTCGGCTGTGTGTTAAAAGGTAAAGATGTATTACTAAAGGCGAAAGTAGCAAGTCAAACCTATAGAGACACTAAAATAGGGCACCGTTTTACCTCAGACGACTTATATTTGGCCTCAACGTTTGCTCCTTTTTCGTTTTCAACTGAAATAGCTTTGCTGTCTTAAAACTGAGCGGAACACTGCGCATAAAAGCAAAACAGGTAAGCGTGGGTACGGTTGCACCACATGATTACATTATAAGGCGACCTGCTTAAATACCCGCGAAAACTTCGTTGATCATTCGAAGCATAAAATAAAATTATTCTGTCCACAGCATCGGTCTTACCTGTTCCTACATTGTTTTAGTCAAGTAGCATTAATTATATAGAGAGATGGCTGAGTGTACTAGTATTTTGTTAAAATTATCTGTAATCAATTCTCAAACACGGCGTGCTTGACCTGACTGCTTCGGCATATTTTATTCCCAAATCGATCAGCGCCCCATTGCGCGAAAAAAAAACAGTGCTGTCGTTTCCTATTATAGATAATGGCGAGAACTGTAGAGATTCGGAATCACGTACTAAAGGTCAACATTTTGTGTCAAAGTGGCATTGACGTGACTTCAATAAAGTAGCCAAATTAGTTGTAAAAAAAGCATGCTCATTGAAGTTCGTGAGGGAACCGAGCCCTTGTCCCCAGAGTAGAAACCCGAACACTTTACCACGATGGTAGACTAGCACGTTTCAATTCCTTTGAAGGTGTTTTAAGGACCCAAAGCAAAGAGCATTTCTGTTCTGAAATACAGCATGCACACGAAATATAGTCAGGCAAGACCTTTCAACCTTTCTCATATCAAGGTCGTTTTGCGCGAACCCACTCATGGTCCTCATTGTAAGAGTACATTTCACGTCATGGCAATGAATATCTTTCTTGAAGCTTAGAAGTCCCACCTACTACTTAAGAGGGAGCGTACAAGGTACAACAAACAGATCAACAGATTTTAAACAAGAAATCGCGAGTTCCCATTGTAATCCTGGAAGAATATTGACAGCACAGGGGAATAACAATTAATCTATTTTATTTGGAATGCGGTAGTGACAGCGCATTCCACTGGATACCGACATGCGTTTGCTTAGTTTATTGCGGAACGTTTTTTAAGCTACCGCACGTATGTGCTGAGGGTGTGTCAATATATATTGATGCATAGCTGAGTGAGAAAGAATTTCTTGTTGAAGAAGTGCGGCCATTCATTCGTGATATAGTAGGGCCCTACATCATGAATGGTGATTAAGAAACACTAGGACAAGGTAGCAGCGAGAAGCCATGCGACCTGATTCAAGGAACTGAGTCAGGTCGTATGACTGATCAAGGAACTGAGTCAAGGAACTGAATCAAGGAACAGCACAACAGAGAATATTGAACCTCTCGCGCCTTCAATCACGTCGTATGGCTTCTCGCTTCTACCTTGTCCTAGTTATTTTAATCTCCATTTGTGATATAGTCACGCCCTATATCACGAATGATGATTAAAATAACTAGGACACGGTCGAAGTGCGAAGTCATATGACCTGATTCAAGGGGCGACCGGTTCAATATTATCTGTAGTGCAGTGGCGCCGATATCGACGCTGTACTGGTAGCGCATAAACGGGTCGCGCGATATTGGATTCTTTTTTATTTCTTTTTAGACACCTCCACTGAGGAATGCGCAGATATGATTGCCAACAAGAGCTCGCTGTCATGGCAGGCCTCGTAGAAGAGGGAGACAAAGGAAGCATAGTTTTTGTGCGAACAGTGGTAAAGAAAAAATGAAAAAAAAAATGACGCAGAAGGCACCAGTGATGGTAGCCTGGAGAAACTGCGGCGCAGGGGGGTCGACCTAGCTTCTCCCGGTTTTACTAAATTTTGCTAGGCTTTGTTAGGCTTTGTTATGTTTTGTTAGGTTTAGCAATGTTTTTGCTAGGCTAGGCTATGCGTTGAAGGGTCAGGCCATGTTTAGCCGGGCTTTACAAGGCCGTTCCGGTCGCTCCCCAATATCAGAGTCCTTCAACCAATGTTGACAGCGAATCCGGAAGGGGAAGTAGCTAGGTCGACTACCAGCTGCGTTGTTTCTCCAGCCTTGAAAAACTTGTGCAAGCTGCGCCAATAGTTTTGCGTTTTAGTAGGCCAAGAAAGACTCTCACCCGTAAAATGGTATAGTGAGGTGTGCGAACGCGCGTATGCTATTGCGCTCATACTCGAGCACGCGAAAAAGCCGGCTTCACTGTTTTAATACAATATCTACGGTGAGGCACCCGTTGCATCGTCGCAGTCGTTGTTCTTCCTATCTTTTTTTCCCTTTGCTACCGCCACCGCGATAAGCTCAAGCCTAAACAGCTCTGATTTTAAACAAATTGCCTCAAATCCACACTGTGAAGTCGCTTGGAAAGGAAAGGTCTCAGCGACGCCTATTAACGGAAGAACGAGAGAAGGGAGACCTGGGCCATGGCTGCGCTCAGAGGGGATGACATCTTTACTGACACGGTCTATCTACATAGTGATGATGATGATGATTGAATAGCGCATACTCATCGGGAGATTCAACACACTCCCGCGCGCGCAACGTTCACGTCTGCCTTTAAGAGTGCACGCATCGTATATTAATGTTCCGGCACAATCACTGCAGCGAAACCCGAATTCTGTGGCAGTTAGAGGGCTTCAGATGGCGCCGCACATTCATCTCGTTCCTGCGGTATTCCCTAACATGTTTCTTATGGTACGGTGCTCGCTCAAAGATCCCCGTTGAGTGGCGCCTTGAACTCCTCCTTCCGTTGCGAGTTGATGCGCTGCTCCTGGTTCGTTTCGAACTCGCCTACGCTGAGTTGCGGTCCAGCTTGAACGCAAATAGTTTACCCGTTGGTTGTAACCACGCAGGTCACTTTTCTTCCTGAGCCTCGCGGCAGCGCTGCTTTTCTTGGCGACCCGTGGCCTCCGCTCAGGCATCTTGCGAGAAGACCGAGACGGTGTCAAAAGACAGCCTGCTATATTTTATAAAAGTCACCCGAGGACGTCACTGCGATCTTCCGTTTTACCGTTTCAAGGGCTGGTCGCATCTCTCTCCCGCACGCGAGAAAATCGCTGGGAGGATGAATACGCCCACAATCCTAAAAGGTTGGCTTCCGGTCCATAAGATTCATCCTGAAAGAGCTGTCGGGAGATGCTGTCCTCTTTTGTCTCCAGCGGTGCATGCGCCTTCGTGCAGCCTTGAGCACAGCCTGGCGTCGCCAAAGCGAAGTGGACGTCCACAAAACTCTGTACCCAGCCTTTTGAATGGTTTGATATTCCATAGTCTTGCAGCCATTTCCCGAAAGGCGTTGTCGCGCAACTGTCACAGTCTTGGTGGTGCGTAGCTCTTGCAAAGACAGCCGAGCCGTGTTCTTAGATCGGTTTTGAGCCTCCCGTGGTTTTTCTCCTCTAATTCTGTTCCTGATGAGCGCATTTGCCTGATAGGTGTCAGCTCCCAATGATGTTCTTCTGATTCTCTACCAGGCCTGGCACAAGGACGAGAAGTTGTCAGCAAAGCTTCGTGTCTTCAGGTACCCAGAAAGACGCATATGTGCGTTTGGATGCAACCTCCCGGACTACGTCTACGATTGGTGCTAGCTGGCCTTCACGAATGTCCGGTAACGGTTCACCCTTGATGAAGTCGGGAAAAAAGATGTAATCGAACTCAAGTTCACGCGGTAGTGGCTCTATCCTTTCGTTCACGTCGTTTACGTCACGTGTTCTGTCGTGTACTTGGACGGAAGCAGCTGAATTGTCCTTGTATGCGGCTTGCATGGCCTCGCGTTCTTCTCAGTAGTTTTTCGCTGGAACGCTCGATGCTACCTCGGTGCTGGCTCTCACGTTGTCAATATCTGGAACGTGGCTGTGGGCCGTCGTCTCGACACGGCACCGATACCCCTTGCACCCACGTGGCACACCGTTGAAAGTTGAAACCTGCAGCATCGGCAGGAGAACTGGCGAAGTCGACGTGTGTGAGCCAACGTGGGAGAGGTCGTGTGACGGTGTGAAGTTCCCTTGTGTTGTACATCCCTCCGTCTTTCGCCCTGTTGTTTTGCGCGCTGTGTGAGTTTCGTTCAAGAAGTTCCTTTTCCGGTAAACGTAATGCCGGCTGCCCGCAGATCGTTCAAAGTCGATCGAAGCCTACTGAGGGCCCCGCATATCCTATCCTGGTAGTGCAAAATGTCGTAGCAATCGTGTTCGAGCTCGTCTCCTTCCAGCAGCTCACCTACCATATCGTTCATCTTGTTGAGTTCGGCGTCCTTCTGTTCCAGCTCATTGATAGCCAACTCCAAGTCCAACGCCGATGGTGAGGGAGCTTGCCGGAGCGCGGTCGATGCCTTAAGCAGCCTTGTAACTGCAGCGCGAACAACCTTTCTCAACCAACGCAGGGCGTCCAAGTCGTCAACAGCTTGGTACTCGTGGGACGTACAGTTGCTCCCAGGCATGGTACCGTGGACGTGACGGCGCGCATCTGCGTCCCGTTGAAGGTTCCGGTCAGTCGTAGGTGGGCGGTCAGGGCCAGCCATGGCGACCTCCGGCTGAGGGCGGGGCTGATCAGCGTTACAACAGTCGAAATCGCGGGGTTCTAGGAACCTCAAGCCGGGGGGGACGTAGGTGGTCTCCATCGTCGCACTTGTTCATTCTCCCGGGCTTAACGGCACCAGAAATATTAACGGAAGAACGACAGAAGCGAGACCTGGGCCATGGCTGCCCTTAGCGGGGATGATAACTTTACTGACACGGTCTATCTACATGGTGATGATGATGATGATTGAATAGCGCATGCCCATCGGGAGATTCAACAACACCCAAGACAAATATATATGGGACGTCACTTGAATCACGTGGCACTACAAAGAGGAAAACCAGATATTCTGCTAGCCCTTACGTGAAATTTACGGGGGCGGCGTTCCGAACACAGCAGCGTCGGCCACGGCCAGGCTAGAGTGGCGGCTGCCGGCACTGTAGTCCGGCCGTGCGTCGTCGAAAAAACAAAAACAAAACGGAGAGTAGCGTCTTTCGAAGGGTGAGACCGCAGAAACTAGCCTGATTTGTTAGCTCGGTCCTACACCACCGCGCGGCACAGGCGCAGACACCGAAAGAATTCGGCATGTGAGCTTAGTGATTCCCAGTTATACCGATTTAAACTAGTTAATTTAGCAAGTTTCAGAATTGCGAAAATTCTGAGGGAACTTTTAAAATCGCTATTTATCAGAACCAGTTGCTCATTTCGATTGTGCAACAGCGCTTTAAACTCAACCGGATTGGCATTCACCAATTTATAAAGTGTAGTCCTACCCATTTGTGGCAAGCAGTGCGCAAAAGGTACCGTTTCTCCAGCGGTCAGATGTCAGTATGTGGTCTCTACATTTTGTTTTCCCGCCCTGCAAACCAATTCGTAACGTATCTTTGCCGTACGACCACTACATTCCGTCGGGTCCGGATTACTGAGCAGGTGCTGTCGAATGAGTTAATCGAGCCGTGCGAAGGAAGCGGGCAGTGGACGCGAAGCTGCTCCAAAATATATTGATATACACGCATTCAGTTGCTTTAGTAAGAGAAGGTGGCAACAAAATTATAATGGCAATTGGTAGTGTAGGCTGTACAGCTGGCAACAGAAGCTTAGTACATTGCTGAGAGAGTTTTTACGCGCAAAACTGGCAGGGGCACTACGCAGCGTGAAAACGCCATCGATGCTCATTACAACCAGTTCCAGTGTACATGATTGACCTCACCCACGTCTCCGGTTCCTTGGTTTGCGAGTTCGGCAGAGAAAATAGTGTACGGCGGACTGAAGAAAAAAAGTTGTTAACTAACCAACTAACTGACTGACTGACTGACTGACTGACTGCAACGGCTTACTTGCACGAATGCTTTGCTCTGTGGACAGCCAATGCACTCGCCATTTGTACAAGTGCGGCACGCACACACACAGCTGGCTGGCGCCGCATCTTTTCAAAGTGCCACGAGTTGTGCCGCGCCTCCGCCAGATGGCGCCACGGGTCCAGCCACCGAGAGAAGACGCAGTGAAACATCCCCCTCGCGAGGGGAACGATCAAATGCAGAGCATTTCCGGGGTCGCACGACATTAAGTAGTTTGCGTTACGTTAATGTTGTTGCACTTGTGGCAACTGCTCACGAGAGAGCGCTCGTCAGCAGTAATTTGAATGAGTCAACGATATAAGGCGCGTTCGTAGCGTCCCATTCTGTGTCGGCTTTGTGGCGCAGTGGGTAGAGCACCATGTACATTGCGTTCCGCCCGCAGGGTCGAGGGATCGAAACCGGGCGCCGGAGAGTTTTTTTTTATATAGTAGGGACAACGACGGTGCGGACTACGGACGTCAACGCGGCTAACATCGTGAGTTACTGAAATACTCTGCATTTAAAAGGCGGTAAACAACCACCGCTAAAGCAGACGACAAAGGCGTACAGCGGACGCGCCCGCCAGTGTGACCAGGCGCTTGCGGGCGGGGAACGCTGGGTACCCATTCGCCGCGCCATCCACACTGTGCTCTGCGAGTGAAAACCGCCATTCCCCTCCTCAGCCGCGCTGGGAGTTTCTTGCTGCGAACGCCATGAAGGAGCCGTTGGCTGTTAGAGGTAGAAAGCTTTGCTTTAAAACAGCAAAGAAAAAAAATTCCTTAGAGTCCGTTCTCAGGAAATCGATAAATTGTGTTTGGATGGGCTGAGGGGGATGGCTACATTGTAGTAGCGGCTAATTTGTCACGAAGTACTCATATAAAGCGGAGAGGGCTTTGCGCTAAGAGGGGTGTGAGCTAAGAGCCACCATGGAGACATCCAAATATCTGCTGCTAATTGCACGTTGGGGCACCATAAGTGCAAGCCAATGCGGGAGGGCTTTGTCCGCTGGTTGAATAAAATATTTGAGGAGCTGCTTTCATATGCTGCCGGTCCATCTGCGAGAATGTCAGTCAAGCAGAGTAAAATCTGTAATGCGGGCAAGTGTCATCGAAAGTAGGACACTTCAAGGCATGCGCTTGTTTTGTGTCAGTTCTACGTATGAAGGATTTTATCAGGATAAGTGACAAAGTCCAGGGCGGGAAGCGCAACGGCGTTTTATGCAGTGCTTGAGGTGGAATTAAGGCTGTAATAGTTTTTATTGCTCGTCAAAAGGCGGAATGTTCGGCTTAGTCGGCGCCCCGTGCATCGAGCGTGGCATAGGCGCTGCATTGGAGCTACGGAGATAGCGATGGGGCCTGGCCAGCAGCGGAAACGCGGGAGAGCGGAAGTGGGTCGTGTCGAGTACGATTATAATCCTCCAGCAGCCAATCAATCACGTGGACAGCACCTCCGGCGTGACGCCGAGGTTCCCCGCCGTGCTAAGTACTGCACATTGCAGCCAATCGTATTTTGTTTCATCAATATGTGTAACCCAACGAAACTGCCACAGCTTCAGTGAGTCATCCGCCACAATATAACTGCTTGACCAACCAATCTTGTGTGTGGTAAAGTAAACAAAAATTACATCATCTTCCCTTGGGGAACCCTGATGAAGCTGCGAAGCATCGTGGCGGTTCCGTGTGGTTCCATTGTGTTGCCGTTATGTTGAGTGATCTGGTTTTTACTAGCGCCAGAGGGAATTCCGCGTCCGGGTCCACACCGGTGGCAAAGGCACGCAAGTGCTGTTGTGTTACGGTGAGGAGGCGGTGGTTCTCGAGGCGCCGAAACTCGTCCATCATGTTCTTGTCGATGTTGTCTCTGTGGTAGAATCGGTAGTCTCCGTCAGCTTTGGTGAGGTAAAGGTTGTTGACATTGGTGCACCGGCTGAGAGCAATGTACACGCCCTCCTCTTCGCAGCTTTGTTGTTGTTGTTGTTGTTGTTCCTTGATATTGGCGCATACCCAATCCGGGGATCGGCCAAACATCAGTCGTTAATTCGAATGAGATTACTGCCTAGGTGGATGATTCCAAAAAAATTAGAAAAATTTGGAAGCTTTTTTTACTTGTGATGGAGTAATTGAGTTTGGAATTTGGTCAATATTAAAACAAAAAAGAAAATAAATAAATAAATAAATAAATAAATAAATAAATAAATAAATAAATAAATAAATAAATAAATAAATAAATAAATAAACAGCTTTGTCTTCTCGTTCTTCTTCTTCTTCGGCGGTTCCCCTACGGGAAGATGACGACGGTAGTTGAACGCGAGCCTATCTCGTGATGGATTCTTTGGTTGGCCAATCCCTAGGGGCATCGCGACAATCAGTATCAGAGGCGCTGCGGACGGGGCTGGTTGAGCTGCAAGGCGCGTGGCGCTTCCCGCCACAGCTTTCCCACGGGAAATTCAGCATCCCCCTCTTAAGTTTTCAGTTCGTCGTTTCCGTTGACGTTCAGCTTCGCGTGCCTTCGTTGTATCAGTAGCTTCTTGACGTAGTTTGAATAAGTCAAGGACATAAGGCGCGTTCGCAGCACTTGCTCCCGTACCGGATTTGTAGCGTAGTGGAAGAGCACCGCGTATCTAACGTTGCGGCCAGAGAGTCGTGGGATCGAAACATGGCGCCGCTAACTATTTCTCTTTTTTATAGTGTAGTATCGCGGAGCTGTGGGTGTAAGGATGAGAGTTGCGAATGCGCAGTGAGCGTGTGGACGGCGCCGCCATCAACGACGCAGAACCAGGCTAGCCTAAGAAATGCTCCGCATTTAAAAGTTATATAGTGCGGCACAACAATCGTCTTGACGGCCCTGTTGGGAGCCTGTAGGGCTCAGATCTTTTATTTTGCTGTATCTCCTATGAACGACACTTTTGGTAACCTAGATGTTGCTGTTATATTTTGGTATATATAAAAACGAATGACATGATTACTTTGAACGAAGGAAACACAGATAAGTTCAATTATGTAGTTTTGCTTTCGTTACAGCATATTCAGCGAAATGTTTGTTTTGAAGTAAATAGTGCTAACAAAGATGTACCATACCACCTTTAAACGCGTTTGGGAAAATAGATTTTTTTTGTACGGCGATTGGTTGATTGCGTTGGTAAGAATGATAGTGAAACACGTTCCTCAGAACCAATTTCAGTTCTTGTTATCCTTCTTTGCAAGCTGCTCGATGGAACTTTCATTTTATCAATACGGCTACAAAGTATAAATACAAAGTACTCGTGGACAGAGTTGGTTGCACCTTCGGTGTGAAAAAAATGTCGTCTTCCATACCTGATTTTCTAATTTTCGCTCAAATCATCAGGCTGGTGCCAAATGTAGTGATCGAAGCACGGAAAGGCTGCTGAAGGCAAAATTCACGGAATTTCGTCATTACGGTTGTCAATTTGTAGGAGTGCGCATTCTCTTCCTAAGAGAGAGAGATAGATAAGGAGAAGGAGAGAGGGCACGCCCGGGCTACCTCATACCTCTTGCAGAAAGAGAGAGAGAGAGAGCAAACTTTATTTAGGGCGGCCCATGTCCGGGCTGCCGGAGATGGGCAGACAGAGAAGAGAAGAAAGATGAAGCGGACTGTTCAATGATTAGGGCCTTCATATTATCGTGAGTCATCTGCCAGAAGGAGGAATGGTGTGGGACCGCGGCGTGGGAGCATTTGGATGAGATCCATTATTCTAAACCAATGCTTCCTTATTGTTAGAATATGAAGGTTGTTAGAACATAAGCGGTCTTTAGGAGGGGACACCTACTCGCACGTGACACAACACGTTTCCAAGCGCAAATGTGAGCCTGCTTTCCAGGAAACAGTGATATTATCTGTGACACAGGGACAAGTTGACACGCGAGATTATTGAGGCATATAATATAAAAAAATGGGGGTTTGCTGCTTTAGTGTGCCGTCAGTTCGTTTGCATGAGAGTGAGTTTGAATTTTTAATCCTCTCTGGAACGTAAATATAAAACACGCGCCTTCAGTCCACACAGTTTGTTCATGCCTGTCACGTTTTGGGAAATAACCCGCTGGATAGTGGCTGTATGCATGATGTGTGGTCACATAGGTTTAGGATGAAGTATTTAAATGTGTGTCTGTTGTAATAAAAATCAGTTGTGAGTCAGCGCTGTGGTTTGTCGTCTCTTTCCCTTAGTGTCCGTGGTTAAGTACGCTACCATCAAGGATGTTCGAATGAGCAAAAAAAGGGTGAGACGGGGAAGAAAGCTATGACCCGATATAACCGGATTAAGCAGACACAAGGTCTGCGGAACAGGCCCGCAAACATTTTCATTTCGTCCGCCGGTCGGCAGCGCGCTTTGCGCGGGTCGTCACTTATCGTAAGTCAGGCATGATAATCATGTCGGATAACCGAGGTGATTCATGCATTATTTCTACCGGGGAACTTTTGCAAGAAAATGACTAGTGCATCATGCAATCCCGGGTTGGCGTAAAACTCGAGACATATAAGCCGGTTTCCACTGTTATTTGTTTGAGGGTAGCTTCCATAAAAACCGCATCGACAGCCATGGCGGCACCGTGTCTGCCGCGAAGGGCTGTTATTTCCTTCATGGCTCTGCCTTTCGCATACCTACAGTGACAAAACTTCATTTGCCATCTCATCCGAACAAACACTAGCGTCTTTATATTGAAGCATCCTTGCACTTTTTAATAAAGAAACTATAGCACACCCCTTCATATAACGAGAGATAAAGATAGATAGATGGATAGATATGATAGATAGATAGATAGATAGATAGATAGATAGATAGATAGAGAAGAGAGAGGAGAGAGCAGAGAGAGAGAGAGAGAGAGAGAGAGAGGAGAGAGAGAGAGAGAGAGGAGAGAGAGAGAGAGGAGAGAGAGAGAGGAGAGAGAGAGAGAGAAGAAACGTTTATTTGAGCTTTCTGAAGTGGGAGTGGTTCGCGAGTCCGAGAATCCGTGCGGTGAGCAGAAAGCCTTTATGGTTGAACGCAAAGCTTTCTCGCTATAGATTCTTCCGTTTGCCAATCGCGCTCGGCGAGTAGAACGTGCTGCATTGCACGTGCATGCCCGCATAGCGGTAAACGCAGCACGGGGGCAGTGGCTGCATCGCGTAGGAGCGCCCTCGGGAACCAAGAGCGGTACTCCGTCGGTGGGTTCACAACGCCCCGCTCCCCTGTCCGATATGTGTTATCGTTGCTCTGCCGGCGTGTCTGACTGGGCGTAACAGTTTTCAAAGGATAGCGCTAGGCTATAGAGGGGTGTTGGTGGCATTGCCGCTCGCAGCCACCAGCGGCGACCGAATACGTCGCTGTCGAACGGCAAGAAGCTGCACGCGCAGGGACTCGTTCCTTGTTGCTCGCAATAAAGTGCAACATTTTCGAAGTCCTGTGCGTGGGTGGCAAGCATTTCCCGAGAACCTCTTTTATTGACGGCCCGCCTTGAAGCCTAGCAGGTCCATAGTTTACCTCTCACCATCGACCATAACTGAGACAGAGGCCTGAATCGAAAGCTATAACCTTTTATCACGCAATATCAGGGGCTCGTTAGTAATAATAAAATTGCTGAAATTTAAAATTAAAACACACAGCCTATGGAACCGGCTATAATACAGGACTGCAAGTTATATATTAAAAAAAAACGTTCTTTAACATGGAATAGATTTCATCACCAAGGGCATTTCGTATTTTTTTTCGCCTGAATGGACCTGAACGGAGTAAAATCAAATACATGGGACTCAACCCCAATAAAACAATTGACATAAAGGGGATTACTTTTTCGGAGTAACAAAAGTTCGCGTCGGGATTTACCTTCTAAATTTGATGTCTATAAAGCCATGGCCATTTTTGTGTCCCCTTAACGTGTACTATTTTGCAAAAGCATGCTAGGGGAAGCTGGACTGTCAGCAATACTATGCCGCCCGTGCACAGGACTTCAGCGATGTTGCACTTTATAGCACGCAACAAAAAACCCATTCGTGCGTGAGCAGCTTCTTGCAGCCCAACGGCAATGAATTCAGGCGCCGCTGATGGATGTAAACGGCAATGCAACCAACGCCCCTCTTTAGCCTAGCGCTTCCGTTTGAAGACAGGTACGAGATAGAGAGAGAGAAACAACTTAATTATTTTCCCAGAAAGCTAGAAGGGCAAGGAGTGGGGATTGCACTGCACTTCTTTTCAGTCGCCGGCCAGGAGTCCTTGACCTCTGGCGGCTTCTTCAGCTTCATGCATCAGTAGTTGATGATGATGATGGTTGGATGTTTATGGCGCAAGGCCAACTGGGGCAAAGAGCGCCAAAACAATAGTCATATATGAGGGGTGACACCTTAAACACTACGAAAAGTCAGCAAAAACAAAAGAAACATCCCCCTCGCGAGGGGCACGATCAAATGCAGAGCATTTCCGGGGGCGCACGACGTTAAGTAGTTTGCGTTACGTTAATGTTGTTGCACTTGTGGCAACTGCTGACGAGAGAGCGCTCGTCAGCAGTAAAGGGGGACTCGAGTAAATGCGTCGCATAGGGGGTGGGTGTATTGCGTTAACGTTTAGTGTTTGGGGAGTTGGTGGTAGTGAATGCGTTGTATCAGCAGCTTCTTGATGTAGTTTGAATGAGTCAAAGATATAAGGCGCGTTCGTAGCCTCCCATTCTGTGTCGGCTTTGTGGCGCAGTGGGTAGAGCACCATGTACATTGCGTTCCTCCCGCAGGGTCGAGGGATCGAAACCAAGCGCCGGATAGTATTTTTTATATAGTGTAGGGGGAGGGGTGCGGACTACGACTACGGACGTCAACGCGGGTGACATCGTGAGTTACTGAAATTCTCTGCATTTAAAGGTAAAATCACAAAACGACAATGAGCATGGCTGGTGGATAGGGCCAGGGAGTGATCACGCGTGGTATGAAATGAGGTCTAAAAATTGAACTTCTTCTAAATATTTAAAAACGCACTTGATAGAAAACATGGGGTCGTCAGAGAGGAAAAACGCTGGGTGTAGTGGGACGTGTAGTCTATATGGCTGTGGGAAGTGTTTGTGTCGTGTTGTGTGAAGTGCTTTGCATTGAATGAGTATGTGAACTACGGATAGGGCCTCTCCACACCTGCCACACTAGGGTCTTGAAGACCCCGTGATGAGATACGAGTGTGTGACATGTGTGTGCCCTATCCGTAGCCTAGCAAGGGCAACTTGTATCGGTTGCGTGTGTCAGTGGTGTATGGTCCCAAGCGTGGTTTTATAACGTGTAACTTGTTATCTGTTTGTTCACTCCAGTGTCTTTGCCATCTGTTGCGAAGTTGGTGTCTGATGTGTGGCTTCATGTCTGTGTATGACACTGTTGCTATGTCCATTGTATTCAAGAGTGTAGCTGCAGTGGCCATTCGATCTGCGGTTTCGTTCCCAGCAATTCCAGAGTGCCCTTGAACTCAACAGAAGTTATTTAAAGGTTTGATGCATATGCAGACATGATAGCCTTAAAAACATGATTGATGACAAAGTTTTTAGAATGCTTTCCTGATGCAAGTGCTTGTACAACGCTAAGAGAGTCCGTGTACACGAGGGATTTTAGGATTTGATGTTGGACTATGTGATTTATTACCATTAAAATACCGTATGCTTCCGCTGTGAATATACTGCTACAAAGGTTCATTGTTTTACTGACGTTAAAGTTTGGCCCATGCGCAGCACAAGCCACAGCAGTTGCAGTCTTGGACGCATCACTGTAAAACTCTTCACAGCAGTACTTATGCTGCACAAACAAGAAATGCTGCAGAATCGCCATCCTTGGTGACCTGTTCTTGCTAAACTGCATAAAGACAGGGAACATGACACAAGGCGGAGATGCCATGGTGGAATTGAATCAATGATGGGCGTCTTGTGAATGCCTGAAAACAAGACTTCTAGCTCACAGGCTTCTTTTTCGCACTCTTAAAGGAAACGGCATGGAGATTGATGGACGATTTAAAAAGAGTTGCTGTGAGGCTGCATAATTAATGGTCGGAGTGAAAGGATGATTTGTCATAGACATGATTTTTGAGGCATATAAAACGTCCATGTACACCCTCTGGTGATCTAGGGACCATTTATTGCATTGTACATACAGACTTCGAACAGGGCTAGTGCGAAAAGCACCACATGCCAGGCGTAGCCCTAAATGCAGCACCGGGTCCAGCATTTTTAGTGCCGTTTTTGTTGCGCACCCATATACAACACTGCCGTAATCCAAGCGGGATCCCACTAGGGCGCTTTAAACACGCCGAAGGAGTTGCGTCTCTGCACCATACGACTGGTGGGAGATAACTTTGAGAATATTCATAGTTTTTAGAGATTTTTACTTAAGATGTTTCAAGTGTGGAACAAATGTTACCTTGTTATCGAATATTATGCCTAAAAACTTGTGCTCCTTTTTAACAGGAATTGAAACGCCATTCAGAGTAATATCTGGGTCCGGATGAATCCCGCACTTTTTGGAGAACACAACACAAGAACTTTTTCCTAGATTGAGTTGAAAACCATTCTTGTTTGGCCAGCTGGCAAGTTTTTTAACACCAAGCTGGACCTGACGTTCATAGATTGACATATTACAAGATTTAACAGATATCTGTACGTCGTCTACATACATAGAGTAAGAAATGGTAGGTGGCAGTGCCTTACCAAGAGAGTTCATTTTAATTATAAAAAGAGTACAGCTTAGAACTCCACCTTGCGGCACGCCGTTTTCTTGCACATGAATCCTTGACAGTGCATTACCAACTCTCACGCGAAACGTTCTTTGGGACAAATAACTAGCCAGAGTGTTGAGCATATGGCCCGAAACACCGAAAGACTTCACGTCACTGAGGATCCCGTAGCGCCAAGCGGTGTCGTAGGCCTTCTCGAGGTCGAAAAACACAGTTACGCAATAGTGTTTATGAACGAAGGCATCCTCTATATACGATTCAAGAGCTACGAGTTGATCGTTCGTGGATCGCCCCGCCCTGAAGCCAGCCTGGCAGCTCTCGAGAAGACCGTTGTATTCAAGGAAGTACACGAGCCTGCGATTTATCATCTTCTCGAGAAGCTTGCACAGGCAGCTCGTCAGGGCTATTGGACGGTACCTTGAGGGGGACGACGGGTCCTTTCCCTCCTTCAAGAAAGCCACTACAATGGCCTCCCTCCAAGAGTGTGGAATGTGCCCCGAAAGCCATATTTTATTATTTAGATGTAGAAGTGTTACAAGTGTGTCTGCGTGTAGGTGTCCTATCATTGTATATGTGATGTTGTCTGGGCCTGGAGCTGAGGGTTTACACCTGCTCAGAGCAGCCCTCATCTCATAGAGTGAAAATTCTGAGTTATAAGAAGATGTTGACCTATTGTTATCTAGTATAGGATTCTTTTCGGCCGTTTGTTTGTGTTTCATGAAAGTGTTTGTGTAGTGTGCTGAACTGGACACGTGTTGGAAGTGTTGTGCGAGTGTGTCAGCCTGGTCTTCGAGTGTGTCCCCTGTTGTGCTGACCAGAGGCAGGCTGTGTGTTTGTTGTCCTTTGAGTTTGCGTATTCTCGTCCATACTTTCCGTGTCTTTGTAGGAGTTTATTGATGTTATGAAGGAACGCCAACTCTCTCGTTTTGCCTAACGGCGCACACGTTTTCCTAACGCCTTGGCCCGTTTGAACAAAATAAGGTTACCCGACGTGGGGTACCGACGAAGGATACCCCACGCCTTGTTCTGGGCCTCTCGCGCCCGCCTACAGTCCTCATTCCACCACGGCCTCCGCTGGTTGTGCGGGGCAACAGAGGCGTGGGGAATGGACTTTTCGGTGGCGTCGAGGATGTGCGCCGTGAGCAGTTGGGTAGCTTCTTCAACGTGTAGGTGTCCTATGGATGTGTGGTGTAGTTTGGATGTCGCTGTAAATGTATTCCAGTTAGCTCTTGCTTCATTGAACCTATTATGGGAAGATGGACTGCATGGGCCTTTACCTATGTATGTTAGTGAGGTGGGGAAGTGGTCGCTGCCATATGGGTCAGTGCCCACACCCCACTCGAGAAGAGGAAAGAGAACTGCAGAGCCAATCGCCAAGTCAAGATATGAGTATGTGTTGTGTCCTATGTTATGGTATGTAGGCTGTTTATTGTTGAAAAGGCATGCTCCTGAAGATGTAAGGAATTTCTCTATCAGGCGACCTCGGGCATCCGTGCGAGAAGAGCCCCAAAGAGAGTTGTGAGCATTAAGGTCGCCTGTAAGGATGTATGGTTCGGGCAGCTGGTCGACCAGCGCCTCAAAGTCAGAGCTCGAAAGTGCAAGATCAGGAGGGATGTAAATGGAGCATACCGTTATCAACCTATTAAATATTATTGTGCGAATGGCTACAGCCTCAAGGAGAGTGTTCAAGGTGATAGGGTGGCATGCTAAGGATTTGCGGGTGATTATGGCCACACCGCCAGAAGAGTGTGTGCAGCCAACCCTGTCCTTTCTGTATACCAGGTAACTATTCAAGAAATTTGTGTTCTTGAAATTCAGGTGTGTTTCCTGAACACACATTACACTTGGCTGATTAGCATGCAGAATCTCATACACGTCGTAAAGATTATTTAGAAGGCCTCTGCAGTTCCATTCAACGATATTTTCTCTTCCCATTATGATGTATTAGAGCTACTGGAGTGTGACTATTTATGTAGGGTCTTTCGGGGCTTGGACGCTTGGACGGAGTTTCTTTACCTCCTCTGGAGGTTTAGATAGAGGGACCCGCTCCTTCCGCTGCAAAGCAGACAGGAAGGGTCCCACATCCACCTCATCATCATATTTGGAAGGGGTACCCGGCGTACTGGACTACCGGACTTGGCACCCTTTGCGGTGCCCTTCGTTTTGGCCGCGACCGCCGAGGGCGTCAGGAGCGCCCCCGGTGGCACAGGCGGTGCGGCGGAGGTGGGAACTGCGGCGGTTTCCTCCGTCTCCATCTCCTCCGGGCCCTCGCGTGTGCTTTGGGCAGGTGGAGAGGAGGAAAAAGAGGATGCAGCATCCCCAACCGACGTGGATGCCACCAGAGCCGCTGCTGGCTGAGCAAGCGGCGCGGTGGTGGGTTGAGCTGCCGGAGGCAATCCAGGCGGGGTGCGGCGGCGGAACCAAGTCCGACTCACGGTACTGGGTTCCCGCCGAAACAAGACGCCGCTCCGCCCCCTGGCGAGCTTTCGTCGGCGTACCTCTCCAGAGGAAAAGAGGCGAACCTCTTCCGCGCCTCTGGGAAGGTGATGTTTTCTGTTGCCTTGACATTAATTATCTGCTTTTCCTGCTTGAACTTTTCACATTTCCGTGAGTACGCTGCATGGGGTCCCTGGCAGTTGGCACAGGTGAAGGTTTCGCATTCACAATTTTCTGAGGGATGGTCATGCTGACCGCACTTAGCGCAGGTAAGTCGGCCACGGCAAGAGTTTGTGCCATGCCCGAACCGTTGGCACTTGAAACAGCGCCGTTGGTTCGGGATGTATGGGCGGAGTTTGCAATGTATATAACCGGCATTTATAGATTCTGGAAGGGTGGATCTGTCGAAGGTCAGAATAATGTGTTTAGTGGCTATTTGTTTGTCATCGCGGCGTATGGATATGCGCTTTACAGCCATGAGGCCCTGATCCCTTAGGCCTCCCAAAAGGCCGGCATCAGTTTCGGAAATGAGATCTGCCGCAGAGATCACACACTGAGAGCTGTTGAGGCTTCGGTGGGGTGTGACCCTGATCTCCAGATCTGCCATGCGGGTTTGTTTCAGGAGGATTGTGGATTGCTGCTGAGTTTTTACTTCAACTAGTACTTCGCCTGTTCGTAGTTTTTTTGCCTCGAAAGATTTGCCAATGATTCCTTCAAGGAACTTGGAGACGAGGAATACAGACTGGGAGGAGACGGGTTTTTTATTTATCTACTGATTCAAGGACCAAAAAATGGGGATAGTTGTCAGGTTTCGGAATGTTGATGGCTGGTAGGGATGGGAAGGAAACTTCGGTGCGACCCCTTTTCGATGGAGGCAGTTTGGTGGTGAAATCAGCTTGGGTAGGGGGAGTGATCTGGGCTGGGATCCTTTTTAGGGTTGAATAAATAGTTGAATTGCGCGTTGGTGCTTGTCCTCCTTTGCACAGAATATAGACGGCGCAGGGACTGCGGGGTATCCCCGTCCCATCCGGAACTGTGAGATTTGGGAGGTGGAGATGAGAAAAGGGGAGCAGAGACCCCAACGACGGGAGAGCAAAGAGGCAGAGAAGGCGAGGGGGAGAGAGCTCCAGGGCATTCTTGGATTTGTGAAGGGGAGGTTCCTAGGAAAGTTCCGGTGAAACAAAGCGCTTGTGAACGAGCTTTCTGCTGATCTTGTTTGCCAACGACTCCGAGTAGAAGGCTTCTTTGGACGGTCCCGCGCGTGTAAACGAATATGGGGATGCAAACTCTCCTGACCGCGAGCACGCCGCTGGAACCCGGAGCGGTAACAGGTGAGGTTCGCTGCCCCATCCCGCCGTATCTACGTTCTTGCCGGGTGCCACTGGGCGAAGAGTTTTAAGCGCAGCTGCATAGAAGGGCTGGTGGCATTGCCGAAGCGGGCAGAGTCCGAATCTCGCAGGGAGATCTGACGGAGACCTGCCTGATGGCGCATAAAGTGCAACTTGTAGAATCCCGCGGAGCAGGCTTTGCACGGAGGCCTTTTATTAGGCCCGTCTCAAGTGCAGGTCCATAGTAACGTGTCTACCTCGAGACACCTGAGAAGTGCCTGAATCGAGTGAACCTTATTACGTAACCAGGATGTAAGTATAAAAATTGTGGAAATTTGAAAATAAAGCAAGCTCATGCCGGCTTAACCAAATCAGTCAAATTAAAAAAAATGTTCTTTCACAGGAATAAATTAATCACAGGGCTTGGTTTTTTTTTCCCTGAAGCTAAGAGAAAAAAACCGGGGAGTGAACCCCGATGAAAAATGTTAAGGGTTATTTTGGGAGAACAAAAATGCCCTGGGGTCAATTGACTTCTGTAGCCACGCCATTTATTACCCCCAATGTTACAATGAAAAGCATGCGGGGAAACTGAACTGCAGGATTTAGCCACCCGCACAGTACCTCGGAAGTTGCACTTTATGCCTCGCAAGGAACATAGTCTCGACGTTCTTGCACCCTACACCATGATTCAGCCCGCTTGGAGCTGCGAATGTAACAACGCCCCCTTGCCAGCGTGCCGTTTAAACGTTCCGAGATAGCAGGCCCAACTTTATTATTTCCCAGAAACCGAAAGGCAAGGAGTGGATTGCCCTGCCCTTTTTATCAGCCGGCCAGGATGCCTTACCTCTGGCGGTTCTTCGCTTAGACAGTAGTAGCTGTGAGTCTGCAGTGACCAGCGCTGTCTCCAGTGTACTCCAAGAATGTTTTATTAGGTTTTTGTTTCCTGTGGGTCCAGTATTATTGTTGAGGTCGATTTCGGGCTTTTCAAAGTCGTGACTGTACCGGTTGTGTGGTTCTAATGGGTAGGAAATTCCTTGTATCTGTTGCAATGGATGCTGGGTTTTATTCATATGGTGTGCCAGGTTTGTTGAGCTGACTTCGCGATTTCTCAGTGTTTGTCAGGTTCCGTGCCTGTCATTAGTGTTGTCCAAAGGTAGGCACGTGAGACAAAAAGCTTATTGGGCTGTCCTTACAAGCTCAAGAATACACTGGCGGCGAAACAGCAGTCAACAAAGGGACGTGCGTAGACTGGTTTCGGCGATTAGAATGCCGCGGAATCTGCTCAGCGGGAATTTATCACTCGGCGCGAGGGTTTCTGGAATAGTCCAATTGTACCCAGAACACTGTAGACCTACGAAGATTATTCTAGGCTGTTCACATTCGTTCGTAACGCTCTCCCTTTCAGAAGAGATAACACATGCGGCATAGAAAAAACGAACGGAACAAGCGCCGCCCTTGGCACAGAGACAACAGCGATAACAGAGGCCGGCGCAGCCGGGCGGCAAAAGC
This sequence comes from Haemaphysalis longicornis, assembly GCA_013339765.2. Lineage (NCBI taxonomy): Eukaryota > Metazoa > Arthropoda > Arachnida > Ixodida > Ixodidae > Haemaphysalis > Haemaphysalis longicornis. Next base: position 83,479,598 of record CM023457.1, on the reverse strand, counting down.
AAAACACAAATAAACGAACCCAATGCATGGTTCTCGGCATTGGCCCCCCCTCTAAGGGGGCATCGACACGATGCTAACACAAGCGACAGTCCTGAACAAATAAAAAATAGAATTCCGTCATCGTGCGTAAAAAGGTTTTGAGCGAACCACGTGGACGACTCCAAGGGCCGCGTGCGTCGTCATGATGTTCCGGGATCATCATCGGGGATCACCTCGTAGGTAAGGTGGCCAACCCGTTGTAGATCCGGTAGGGTCCGAAATACCTTCGTAGAAGTTTCTCACTGAGTCCACGTCGTCGGATGGCAGTCCAAACCCACACATGATCCTCTGGGCGGTACTCGGCGTCTCGGCGTCGGAGGTTGTAGCGTCTCGCATCCACCAGCTGCTGGTCCGTTGTGCAAACTCGAGCGAGCTGGCGGGCCTCCTCAGCACGCTGAAGGTATCCTTGGACGTCGGCGTTGGGGTCATCTTCTTCCACCAGGGGAAGCATGGTGTCATGAATCATAGTCGGCCGTCTTCCGTAGACAAGCTCGAACGGTGTAACCTGTGTGGTTTCCTGGATAACCGCGTTGTACGCAAAGGTGTGGTACGGTAGGAGTTGCCTTCGGATTTGGATTCGGATTTGGTTTCGGCGTTTCGTGTTATGTCTCTAATAATGTCGAGGGGTAGCCTCATAAAAAGTTTGGGATTGTTGTTTTCGAATCGCTAATTATTCTTTCTGCCTTTCCGGTGGCCATGGCGAGGGCTATTGCCGCCTCTCCGACCTGCGGGTATTTGGTGGTAACCATGCAGGCTGTCACAATACATATCGTATTGTCCATGACTACACATATCACAGATTTTCTTTTGTGTCCTTGATGCAGTGCAGTATCTTTGTGCAGAGTGCCTTCTAGCTTATCATATTTCTTGTGGAGAGCCTTCTCTCTCTCCTGTGCTGCGAACAGTTACGCCCAGTCGGTCACGTCCGCTGAGCAACGTTAATTCTTATCTGATAGCGGAGCGGGGGCAATGCGAACGCACCGACAGAACCACAAGCCGATCGTGGACATAACGCCGCTTTTTGGGTCCCGACGGCGCTCCTACGCGGCGCAGCGATGCAATTCGCCCACTGCTCCTGTGCTCTCTTTACTTCTAGGCGTATCTTTACGTACCACTTTTCTAGAGTACCCGCAGCAACGCTGCGTTTGGTAAAACGATTTACGAATGCTGCCAGGGTTACGCATGTATTGGCTTAGAGAGAGAAAGAGACAGACAGACAGAGGGAGACAGAAAAGAGTTTTATTGAGCTTTCAAAACGCGCCAACGCGTTACCAAAATTCCTTTACTTTTTTATGAAGCCCAAAGCGTAGGGCTTACGTGACAATAAATGGCGCGCTTTATGATGGGCTGCTTTGTGGCAGTCATTCATGCTATTTCACACAGAACACTTGTGGTGCCCTCTCGTTATCCCGTTATCAGCGCACTCGGTAAAATAGGGCAGGGCGCTTCTATTCTGCTGCTCCAGTTATCGGACACTTCTGCTAATCTTTTCCTGTTGCCTCTCTACCTCAGTCCTCACAGCGCCCTTCTCGAGCTGACAGCGCCCGCGAGATTTCGAGGACCATCGGATTCAGACTGATAGCCGATGGTACGCAGACTGGTGGGACCGAATTCCCAGAGGCAAAATTTGAACTGCATTGCGCCAACATGCGAGGTGGAATATTCTGAAACTGGTTTAGCTTTGGGGTTGCGCGAATTCGTCCTGCTGTATTCTGAGTAACAAGAGATGAAATGTATTCAGATAGCTGAGGCAGTTGTAATCATTTTAGGGACATTAGCGGGTTTAAGGCATCACAATCTACACCCTTGCGATTTGGCGACGACGTAATAAGGTATACAGATTATGATTTACCTGGCGACCCTAAATGGGCGCCGAAATCAAGACACGAGCGTTTTCGCTTTTCGCCTAAAATCAGAGAAGAGGCTACCTAGGCCGGCAATCGATCTGGCGCCCTTGGGCTGATCAGCGCAACGCCTTAGACAATAAACCACCGTGGCGCGTTGCTGCAATATGTTTATATTTATTCATGCACTTGTACACTTACATGCATGATGTGTATGTGTGCGTGCTTCATGCTTCGCGGTTTCAAAATTAGTTCCGCAATCTGAAATTTTTGATTTTATACGTTCACACGGAAACGTACTTCCAATATAAGATTTTAAATATAACGCGAAAGACATGAAACAACGCTAGTCATGACATTTAAATCAATTTCCGAGCGGGTTGTTCACCCACGGGTAGTTTTCGGGACACTCTGAGCAGGTCTTCATGAAGCGCTCGCCTCCGGCTGGAGTGTTTTTGTACGTGCATCCATTCGGCGCGGGACAGGTGCTCGGTCCACGGTTGCTGCGTTCCGTACAAGTGCGGTTGGCGTAAGCACTGAGTGGCTTTGGGTCCTCCATGAAACGTATGACCTCGGACGCCGTCACGAAGTATACGTCATCCTTTTGCAGCAGCCAGTCGACAAACTGCAGGTAGCCCGCCTTGCGCTCGGGGTGTCGCAGATACGCCTCGTGAAGAAAGATAGGGAAGGGGGCCCGATTGGTAGTGTAGAATGCGTCGAAGTTTGACCTGCGTAAGCGGGCAGAAAACAAGCAATTCTTAGAGCACAGTTCGTATCAAGGTATAGGGACGTACTAACAAAATTTGCGTACTTATCTTTACGACCCAAATTTTTCTGCAGAACTTAAATACATACCAAAAAGCTCGCTTTGTTTGGTACATGTTGTTAACGCGATACCACCCCCCGATCTGCATGGTTCTGTTTCTGATATAAGACAACAGTGCTTGGAGTGGGAGAAGAAGTTCACAGATGGTGCGGTAACTAACACCAACGGTTTTACTTTGCTGTGGCGGATCATATACCCTCGGGAAGAAAAAGAAAAGGGCAAATGTGAAGATAAAGATAACGAGATTCAAAACGAACTAATATCTTCCCTGAGTGAACATGCGCGAAAATATCGGTCATCGATTGACACGTGTGCTTCAAGAATACAAAGAACCGTGCGCGTGAAAGATCGAAGCTCACGTATTTCAAAAGCGACAGGACTCGTATGTGAGCGCGCCATATATTCAGTTGCTAGAAGAAAGCACACATATGTCGTATAATGAACTCCATCATAGCGCGTCTTACCTCAGTGTAGATAAAAGTTTGTCTTTAACGTCGTTATCTTTATCTTCTCCTTTACTGCTTTGTGTTTCTTTTTTATGGCATACCTTTTGTCTCTGCGAAACCAACTCGTCGTTGTTACTCAGCACCCAGTATGTCACTGATTCTGTCTTGTCCGAGCGCTGTTGTATAATGTCAGTATGTACCCACAAGCCCGCACTTAGTAGTTGTGTCTGTTATTGAAGGCAGAATTGCAGTAATGGATACAAACCAGGCGGTATGCCACCTGTTCTAGAAGTACGTCTGGTTTGGTATGCCTCCCGTTCCCTTGTGTCCGTTGCCAAACCACCCCAAATCACAATTATTGTGGAAGGCCGCAGCAGCCGCATAGCGACTCATTTACGAAGCGTAAGCTCGACTCGAACTCATAAACTGGTAATAGAAAATGGCACTGTGGTTCCTATATTTACTGCGGCCCTTAGTATTTTTCCTGTGTGCACGCGAGTTTCTACCTAACCATTGTTCTAGACAAATGGGTCATGTGGTCCGTTCCGGAGAAGAAACTTTTAAAAGCCTATGCATGCATGGTTGTGCGTACACGCTATTTGTTGCGACAAAACTAGCATATAACGTCTACTAGGTGCCCTTCCCTACTACGCGTGCGTACTTGAGGTAGGTGAAGGTGTCATTGGCTGTCTCCGGCTGCGGTATACAGGCGTCGGCCATCGCGCATGGGAAAACATTCCCTGCGGCCTCTGGGAAGAACACGTTCATGGGCAGCACCCAGAGTCCTGAGTAGGTGCCCTTGGGACACGGTTCCACGGTGCAGCTGCGTCGGAAGCCGAAGTTCATGGTGTACGGGTAAAGTGGGCGCTCTCCTCGGGCCCGTTGGTGGACGAGCGAGCTGTCGTACCTGCATGCCATGCATGAAGATCGTCAGGAATTAGCGGATGCACAATGTTTCAAGATAAGCCCATCACAACATGTCTTCTCACCAGGCTCATCAGGAGGAGTTAAGGTCAACTAGGATTGCGTAAATATTTTACGCCGCTGCATTGGAGTTGATCTGCCGAAGCCACGATAACAGGATTATAGTAATTTGTAAGAAAGCCAATCCTTAAAACTGAGCTCCGTTGTTCCAACTCTTCTAACCTGTTGTCCCCCACCCTCGATCCGCGAAACGCGCACTGTTTCGGTGATTAGTGATGCGAGAAGCTTGTTTAGGAGGAAAAAATGGGTTCACTTTTAATAAGGATTGATCTGTCCTTAACTGTCCTCTGGAGCTGCGCGGCCACATATACAGCCTAGGGGAGTTTCCTATCACTTCGAGTTAGAGGCAAATCGACTAGAGTTTGAGGAAGAGCGGGTTCTTGCTTTTGTTTAACTTCTCTTCAAGTGCACTATGGTGGTGCTCCTCATAATGATGAGGTGCCCTCACTGGTTCTTGTAACTCTTAGTTACTGGCTACGTACAATGTCGTTGAGGGGCTTGATTATTTGGATTTCTTGCATCGTGAGTTTCTTGTACAAATAGCATTCGGTAATTTATCTTTACTTTCCACTCTTTAAAAAAAAAAACCCTGAACGTTGCAGCGCCTTAGGTAGGTATCTCGGAGAAATAAAACTCATCTTCGTGAAAACGCAATACTCGGAGCGCTTGTAAAAGATAGGTAAAACAGAGCACGTGATCATGAAGACAGTGACAAATGAGCTACCTTTGACACTTCTATATTATTTTCGGATTGCAAACACCGTTGTCTCTACTTTTATTTGTATTGGGCACACTCTAGTCTCATTTCGTAAAATACGTTTCAGAAATTTGGAGATACATACGTATGTCTGAATTTATGCAGTATTTTATATACAACGACTAGATATGCCTTCTTCTCAGTATATAGATTAGGTAAGGTTTGCCTGTTCCTTGACGAAACATATGATTGCGCCAGGCAATAGAAACCGAAGGGTCACGCCACTCGCAATGCTTTCCTTGTCGGGGAGAGGCTCACTATAGCTTTTTCCAAATAATAGGTAGGCCCTTGGGTGACTAGGGCGCTGCGACGATACACAACACTTCAGAAAGTACAAGGCCATGTTTAGGAGTACCAATTGAATGACATGTAGTGCACTGCGAGCATTTAAACCTCGCAATATATTTTTTGCTAGCGAGTTTTGTTCTCATGCACCAACCGGAAGTTCTTGTGCAGCATTCTGAATCCTTTGTCTCCACCAGTGTAGAGGAACGGTCCCCTGAAACCGGTGACGTTAGAGGCTGGCACTTTGGCGAAGGCCGTCAGCATGGTCCGCTGGTCAAGGACCTCCCGTTCCCACATGGTGCTGGTGAGGTTCTGCCAGTACGATAGGTCTGGTCGGTGGCTGTGAAAGAAATGAGGCAAAACGTCGTTCGCACTTTTATGGTATATGGTGTTACCCTCAATGTAAATGTGGTTGCATTTACGACCGTAGCTGCAATAAAGGAGCAGAATGTGTCAGGTTCGGTGTCAGAAATTCGAGCGTACGACGTCTAAATGTACCGTATAGTCTTTTCATAATATTCTACAGCGCCTAATTCTTGTTACAGTCGTCCGATTCATTCAGTTCGGTTCTATTCCCCCCGAGAAAACACTGGAACTCTCTCGAACAAAGTGGCGGTAACCCGACCACTCGCCGGCTTGGCGGCAAGAAAAAAATACCAAAATAAAAGCTCTGCCGCTCAGGTTTCGTCGAAGCTTCGAGCACTTTCGAGGGGGCGAGCGTAGCTTTGCCAGTGCTAAGGCGCACCGATGATTCCCGAAGGGAGAAAGAGGCCAGTTGTTAGCTCGACGACGGCGGGCGCGTTGTGTGTTGTGCCCTCTCTCTCCGCGCCGGCACAGTTATAAAAAGAGAAGCCGCGCCTAAGCTAATCAGCTACGTTTGGACGTCGTGATTGTGACAACGGCATCTGCCAGTTTGTGCACCACACCCTCGGCGACCCGCGCCCTGGAGGACTCCAACGTACTCCCGGGCCTCGAACCTCCGTGATCTTCTCGAACGGCCTGGCCTACAACGAAGCCACGCTTCCCAGGTAGCCGAATCGCCTCCGACAGCGGTGCATCATCCGGCCCGGTCCATGAATATTGCGAGACTCTGTATCTCATATGCATAGAACTGTTCCTTTTATTTTTAGTTAACTGCTCTACTTCGTAGTATCTATTTGTTAACGCTCCTGATTGTATCATACTGTCTAATTTTGAACGGTTTCCCGCATTGGTATTTATTCTAAGTTACCACCCGTTTACGTTCATGTCCTCGTGCTTGTACAGTGTTTTTCCTGTCCAAAAATGTCTTTCTTTTGTTGTTCCGTTCAAGGCTCTGACTCATTCTTACCGCTCTGGTCGGCGAAAGCCGCAGATCAGACGGCCACCCCCTTCGTAACCTGTTCCCTGTAAATTCGGTGGGGTGTTTGCTCACTTGAGTCGACTCCCCACATCTTTTAACAGCGCACCAAATTAACAAAAAGGTGGCAGTCGGGCAACGTGTGTAATACCGTATAATAAAAGTATCTCGTCAAGCATTTGTAGTACTGACATTGGAATAGGTGGCCGGGGGACTTGTTGGAGAAAATAAAAAAAAACCTTATGAGTGTTTCAAAGAAAGGTACACACAAAAGCTGCTCACGTTCTTACGAAATTATTATGGTGTAGATGCGTGTACCCTGATGCCCTCTTTAGGAGGGTAGGCCTTTGCAGTAGTGTGTAAATGCTGCTAAAAATCATGAGTCATCCTCTTCTCCTTATCACCACTGCCGCGACTACAAATTCTGGTTAGCGAATTGCGCTTACCTAATAGACTTCACAGCGATCTCATTGCCCCAGGAGTGTAGCTCGTTGACGGCTTCGTAGTCGAGGTATTCAGCGGAAACGAAGAAAGTTGCTTTGATGCCGCATTTGTCTTGCTTGTTCTTCCTTCCCGAGCTGATCAATAGTTCCCGGTAGAAGGCCATGTTGCCGGCGTTGACCGCACCGTCGAACGTCAGCGTCACGAACTGGGGCATCTCTTTCGCTTGCAGACCGGCGGGAGGCTCTTCGCTTTCGCAGACGCAACGAGGACGCTTGCAGATTTCGTCGTTGCATTCTGAAGCTTGAAGTGGAGCAGGGCAGGCATGTTTTAATGCGACCGAAACACGACTCAAAGACAACTTGTGAGTTGCTCTCGAGGAGGTGGTTAGGTATGACAGCCGGAGAAGAAAAAAAGATATTTCAATCCTTTTATTCGTCAGTAACTACCATAAGCTATATGCAATTATCGACTCAATGTGGCTTACACTAAGCATTTCCTTTTTTAAGTTCGCCAGGCTACCGCACCTCTGTGCCCTGCCTGTACAGTTCGCGATGACCTGAAACATGTTCTGTGCAAATGTCCTCGCTACGAAACTTGAGCGTACCACGGGTAAGCTTTCTTTGGGCCTTCCCGCGACCGCCTAGATCTCTTCGAGGCACCTCCTTGGGCCCTGGCTCATAACCGGCATGGCAAGTCACGCAACAAAAGCGCTCTTAACGTTCCTTCGGAGCACTGGACTTGTGAGTGAGCTATGAACTCTCACACAAATGACTATGTCGCCTGATTGTGCGTGTGCGTTTCATGTGCATGTGTGTGTTTAAATATTGATGTGTTAGTGAGAGTTCTTTTCATATATTTTCATCCCACCTTCACCCCCATTCGGTGTAGCAAGTCGGGGGCCCAGCCTGGCTGACCTCACTTGCCCATTAAAGATGTTTATATCTCCCCCTCTCTCTCTCCTAGCCGAAAACCGTGAAGGTTATTAATTTGCGAAGTTAATATGGATACGAAGGAGAGCGCTGGGTGGGACATAGCTAGTTCGAAAAAACATAGGAAGACCGCACTAGGCATAATCGTATGAAGAGCGCGTCGTGGTTTCTTATTCGATCACATGAACCGCGCACATGTCAGCGGCTGACTCGTGCACGCAGATGTCTACGTAGATTTCATGCGGAATCTTTGCCACCAGTACTAGTGAACAAAAGTACGAGTATGACAAAAGTACGACAAGTATGAAAAAAGTACGAGTGTACGTTTTACCCCTTTGCTAGACGCTGCAGACGACGGGTATCGAGTGAGGTCAAGGATAGGGAATTTGAGAATCATGAATGGAGCTGGGTATATTCGTTTTTTAAAAATATTTTTCCTTGTGACTTCAATAAATAAATACACAGTAATTAAACTGTTCATAACAATCAACAGATGTGCCTCTTTGTCTAACGACAACGATGGTTGAAAGGCTCTGCTTTCTCGTGGGGGATTCGTTCGCAGTTGTTGGTGTTCTTGGGGTTCACAGAGTTTTGGGGGCGGGACGGTCGCTAGAAATGATAACAAGAAAGCTTCGTTTGAAGTAATACTACTTCTACTGTGTAGGAACGACGCAATCAGAAAGACGGCGTCTTCATAATGCGAGGGACCGACGTTCGATTCCGACCTCCGGATACGTTTTTTTACGTATTTGATGTGTCTTTGCTTGTGATAATCACAGTTTTGTGAACCGCATGTGTAACGTTGACTTTTCTTTAGCGCATTTTTTTGAAGGGACGGTCTTCATCGGTGCGGCATAGAACATTTGAAAGAAGATTCGTTGCACGCGTTCAGGAATGTGTTTTGTCTCGTCCCTTTCTGCCGTCAACGTGAGGATAAACCCAATCTGCACACTTTGCTCGGCCTTCAGAACGCCGCAACGGGGGTCTTCTCACCCGCCATTCGTACACCGGGTCGATTGTTCTTAGCTGTCTAACCGGCTCAGTAACCAAGTGGTCTAGCTTTAGCAGTTGGACTGTCAGCATGTCGTTCATTTTCTTTTCTCGCACCAGGATAAAAATTTCGTCACCTTCATGTCGATTTTTCCTTCGTCTGCTGCCCTGCACTTCATATAAAGTGCTGCCCTGCACTTTATAGAAAATATACTTTATAAACACCATTTGCAACAAATCGCGATTTGGGCAGGGCCATTGCGGTTTTCCCAGAAGCCGCTCGAAGTGATCCTACTTACAGCGATAATGATTATTACTTTGAACAAAATTAAACATGGTGTCCTCTGTTGAAGAGACTACTCAAATTTCCCCTAGCACGTGGAGACCAAAACCAGAACAGCCAGTTTTCTGGGAAACAGTTCTTCAAGGATGGCTCTTCTGATAGATACCACTATTCTTGTATTTTTTTCTAGAGGTGAGGGCAAGAAAAAGGAAGGGGCTGCAGTGAATACACGACGGACGTCAGGGTGACCGGAAGGACCAAAATCCTAGTCCAATGAAATGGCTGTAAATTAAAAAAAAATACATGCACTACCTGCGCAACCACCCGATCCCCCTTCTGTACAGCGATGGGAGAGCGCGTTGCGCAGTTGCCAGCTCGAGGACCAGGAAGCCCTGATCTCTCGGGCGAAGGCGGCGGCGACCCTGCGCGGCCTACCGGAATAGGATGGCCACCCACCTCTCCTAACTCTTTCTCTCCCCCTCCCCTCTCCCTTTTTCTGAATAAACGTTTTCCTCCTCCTCCTCCACTACCTGCTTTATTTTTTGTATGAGGGACCAGTACTTTTCCAACGTTACGAAAGCAAGCAAAAACATATTTTTGCTGTTTATAAAAAAACTTTAATTATCTGATGATATAATTAAATATCAATCCTGTATATGGCTAATTACTTGTAGCACAACCTCAATTTTTTGTTTGTAGGCTCACAGCTTCGAAAAGTTTAAAAAGCACACAGAAAGAAGTTTTTTTCTTGGAACCAAAAAACATCCAGGGCTCAAGGGGTTAATAAAAATATCAGTAACAATAAAATCAGTATACTTTAGAAACACTATTCGCAAGAAACGGCGATTTGGGAAGTGCCATTGAGACGCTCGCTGAAGCCGCTCAAGATGATCCTACTTGCAGCGATAACGGCGCTTACTTATAAAAAACATTATTTAAACTCTACAAAAATACAGATCAGCCTGGAGCAACGCAAGATGATGCGTGAACATGTTTAATATAGCCATCTCTTATTTCGCGCATTTTTTCGCTCGAATGCACCACGGCACATAAAGCAGCCACCCCGGAAAGGTGGGGATCGTTACCAGTCTTTTTTTTCGGTGTGATTAATCGAAATACCGTGGCAGAACGCGGAGAGACTGACATATATGTGCAGACATTGTGGCATTCCCCTAATCCACCGAGGACAATTCTTTCACGGTTACCAATGAACATGCAGAAAACCAAAGTTGTGCGTACCATTAGCTGTCCCAGGAGTGCCAGGCAACATAGTTGTGCTGTTTTCGGTAGTGGCGCCGATTTGCCATTTCACTGTTGTGGTTTCAGCTGAAGTGGAACCTGTAAGATAATTTAATGCTGTAGGTTATGTCGTCTGGGAAAATGCGCGTAACTTCATTCCGACCTTTCGCACGAATTGATTCTTCTGTTGCTGCATATGGTATTTTAGGTGGAGCGATGAAATTCAATACGTGTAAGCTTAATTTCGCAGCACGTTTTTAATTGTTCTGTCACTGCGATTCTGATACTGCATTTTCAAAGCTAATACAAAACTGCAGCCGATATTTTAATAGCCTCGTTGTCTGTCCCCGAGTGACGTGTTCTTCATGAATAAGAAATTGTTCAGGCAAATTTTCCAAAACATTGATAATTGGGTTTAACCAGGTCCTGTCCGAAAAAAAAAGCTATGTAACGATGCAGTTCTCTGAGCCGCTGGACTTGCTCTCTGCACACATTAAAAAGCCTACTTTAGGAAATTGACGGGTTATAGAAAAATTTCACAGTAGTGTAGAAATTTTATGCAGTTACCACAGGCAATGC